>JABWDB010000026.1:4077500-4491994 GCA_019614645.1 Stratiolaelaps scimitus
GCGTACATGAGGCACGATGCATGGAGCTGCCGCTCGGCACAGTTCGCATCCGATCCGAATAACGCTCGCCTGACAAGAGTTACTATATCACGAATCGCAGTCACTCAGAGGCCTGTCAAAGGAAGAGGACTTCTGAAGAAGAGAAAGCCAGGAGCGGCATGTGTGTGTGGGGGTGGGTTGTATGGTCGAACGGCTCGCTCGACGACGCAATACTTAGGCTGGTAGCCAATATCAATCCGATTGTAGCGCACGCCAAATAGGACGCTACGAAGCCTACTGCCGCTAATGCTGCAGCAGCAGCAGCAGCAACAGCGAAATGATAAATAAACAATGGCCAGACAGTTGCACCTTGGCGGCATCGAGCTGCGTCGAATTGAACAATTCGCTTTTTCAGCACCCGCTAGTGGGCCATTGTCTCGAGGATTGCTGTTCGGTGGTTCGTATCGGTTGGTCGTGTGCGGTTCAGATGCGCTGGACGAAATGTTGATCTAATCATAACTGTTTTGGTTATATGCCCTGTTACGTCGCTCGATAGGCGATTCACAATACTTAATGGTAAACGTTTGCTGAGCACAGAGAGTTCACGGCAAATACCTATGTTTATCGTTTCGTCGAACATGAATTCTAGCAATTATAAGCAAAAATGCTAGCGATATCCAGCTTGTTTAAAATTATTATGATTAACTATTTCTCGGATGATTAGTATGAATCATAAGAACTATTAGAATCCTCTGAATGGATCTATATATTAGCACATCATGAAATGATCAGGCAATATCCGGTTAAAAAATAGTGTGCGCCGCAGATTCTTCTGAAAATGGTTTCATCCACAATCTCAGATGGCGTTGCCCGAGAGGCGCTGCTATGTTCCGCGAGCAGAAATACCTCAGTGAAAAATATCCACAAAACGTCCTCTGTTATGTTCTATAACCTCATTTTCCAGCATCATGTCCATGCAGATCGCTTACGACTGCCCAACCGCGAGTTCTAGACCACGAGGCGACTTAGCCGTGTGCAGCAATCAAGTCACGAATGTCGTCCAGTCTGCTGTTATCGGCTGTCATTCGTAATTCCTGCCCGTCCCAGAGATCCCCTGTGTAGCATGCATACTCCGCATGGCTAGCACCCGACGCGCGCGCATTTGCCTTCCGACGCTGGACGCTGAGACGACTCTGTGTCAGATATGATCCCGGGTCTATGTTGTCTATGCATGTTATGGCGTCCCGTGAAGTGTCGCCGAATGAAGAATGTTACGATGGCGTTTCGCATGTATTGCCCACGGCACGGTATAGTCGGACGGAAACATCGCGGGCCAAACGCGACCCGCGGACCCAGCGAGCGCCTGCCTTCTCCTCGTCATCGTCATTCGGCTCTCGCGGTGAGGACGAGAGCGTCGGCGACAGACGCCCAGTCGACGACCGACAACCGGAGCCCCGTCGTCATGTGCACCACGACGATGCCGCCGCCGCCGCCGACGCCAGTTCGCCCCGGGGGCGCGAAAGGCTAATCGAAACGGGGGCAGGCAGCAGGCATCCAGAGAGCAAAGCTAATGAACAAATGTTATTCCCGTCGGCTAATTGCACACATCTCTCGAATTCCTTTGCGAGAGAGGAGAGGAAGGAGATAGATAGGCAGATGGAGTGAGAGCATCCTTGTATGCTTTTGTCCCTCGTCGCTTACGTCGCGTTTCCTCCAACCAATTCTCATGTGCACCCTTCTTGTCGTCGTTCGGCCTCTCGTCGGCTCTCTGTGGTGTGTGTGTGTGTGTGTGTGCGCGGTGCATCAGGGCACCCCCGCCACCGCATCCGACCCTGTGTTCGGTTTGCTGGCTGGTCTTCTCGTATCTTCGCGCATCCAGTGTTCCTTTGCTGACTCGAGCATTGTGTGGCCCGCTCTTGCTAGACGCTACGACGAACGTCAGCCGTCGTCACCACTGCGAGCAATTCCGCCTTCAAGAAACGATTCCTTTTCTGTCATGGTGTCGGTCAGCTTCTGCGACTGCGGCGAGATATCTCAAGTTCGCTGTTCCCTCGCTGTGTTAGCAATGACAACAGAGGCACCCCACAAGTGGCGATGCCGGGAGCGGAAAAGATGACCTTCGTTAAGAAGCAAGAACCCTTAACGAGACTTTCGCCGAGGATCTCGAGGGCTTGGCAAATAGATGGCGACAAACGAAGCAGGACGAAGCAGGGCAGACAACTTGAGAGGAGAATACAGGTTCGCATAGCGAGCCAAGCGTAGCCAAGTTAAGCTCTACGGCTCTGCGGTGACCGAGGATGGAACAGCAAACGAATATAAGTGAGTGGAACCAAGAACGAAAATGACAAGCATCGGAGCTACCCTGAAAACAATTCAGTCACAGGGTGCACACGAGGGTTCCAGCCTCGGCCCACGGCGACAATGGGCGGACAAAGGTAGGATTTCAATTGACAAAGCTGCCACTGCGCATTTAGGCTAGCGCCACCAATGGCAAGAACACTCTCCCTGGCATTGATGCCTTCGTCGACCAAGAGCAGAAACGTCGCCGCTGTCTCGACAGCGACTGCTGTCGTACAGAGGCTCCTAGCGAGAGCTATGTACGACCCCACCCATCGCGAGCGTATTCCCCATCCTACTGTTACTGCTGTTACTTCTTTATACAGCACTGCGTTTGTGAGGTGATGCGCCTCCGGGTGTATTCGCATCGACGACACCCTGACAGCCCCGCATTCGTGTACTGCTATGTCCGCCACCCATGCCCAGACCATCCATTGCAATTTACGTACACAGCTGAGTGACTTCACTTTCACACACACACACACACCGAAACAGAGGCCAGTGGGGGACAGCAGCCTTCAACCGTTGACGCCACGACATTTATCTGTAGCGTTTGTAGAATAGCGTGGCAGCGGCGGAGGCAGACAAGACGGGGTAGAGACCCACACAGACACGGGCCGTGCTTAGGAAGAACCGAGATTCCCCATGGCCCGATCTTGCCGCACCTATGCGCTCTCCATTCACTCTCTCCAAGCACAGATTACGCCACATTTGCGGCATACGATTCGTCCTACCTGTTCTGTGGGTGTTAGCCTTCGCTGGGCCGTAGTTATTCAGCGCCGTTATAACGCCGTAGTTATTGGCGGGAGAGGGGGGCGGCGTCGCAAAGAAAATAAAATCAAGAACATGATGAGAAAAAAAACAAAGGAAAAAGAGCGACTCGGAGAAATGTGATCGAAAGTGATGTAGCATGACGACAACTGTGATGGTAAAGCCAATGGGAACGTACGTGCAACAGTCGTCGTAAGTAGGGTCAAAAGATACCGGCGGGGCTTACTGCGACATGATGCATGACGCCTTGAGGCTTGCCATATGAGCGTGGTGGCTGCGTGCATGTATGTGAATCGTCTTCGTTCTGCCAAGGTAATGGTCCTGCATGGTGGGTAGTGGTGGTACTGCTGCTGTTGTCATGCTTCGCCCGCGTTCTGCACGATGCACGCCTGTAGCTCGGCTGGCGACGGCGACACGGTCCGCTGCACGTGCATACAATCCATGTCTGTCTGTATGTCTGCAGACCCCCTTGGACTCGGCATGCGTGCCGAGGTCTAGGCTACTGCCGCCCGCCCGGAATAGGGCCGTGCTTTCGCCCTATTCTTCTACACTGCTTGCACCCGGCAGACAGAGCAATAGACGCTAACAGGGGGAAGAAGAGGGCGAATTTGGCGTTGCCGAGAAAACCCACCGACCAGGACGAAGGACTCAAAGCAGGCCCATATACATACGCCTTTTCGCGGCCCGCCCCACAGCCGCCTACTCCATATTGCTTGGCAGCAGGAACTCCCACATCTCGACCCGACCAGGAGCTCCCTACCTCTGCCTGTCGTTCTCGGCCTTCGCCTGGCCATCGTATAGCAGTGGCGGTGGTGGTGGTGGTAGTAGTCGTCGTGGACGGGGTCTGTCGGGGTCCGGTCCGTGCTGATATGAAGCTATTGGGGTTCGTACAGACGTCCGCCAAGAGCTAGGCGACTGAAGAAGACTACAGAGAAAATAAGCTTCATTCTCCGCTCTTCTGAGCGCGCCTTGGCGGGCTGCTGCGCCGGGGCTCGGACGATGGGAAACGAGGATGAGGAAAAGAGAAAAGACCCTCCAGGAGGACAACGACGACGACGACGACAACGAGACCCGATCAAGGGGTACGTCGTGGGTGGAGGAGAACCAGCAGCACAGCGAACGCTTCCTCTGAGAGGTGAAGCCGTCCCATGAGGTGAAGCAGCCCCTGGCCTGCTGAACCGAGCGTGTGTGTGTGTGTGTGCGCGTAGTTCGCCGCCTTCTGCAATCCACGACCCGTTTGGTTCTATCAGCCTCTCCTCTTTAAAGGAAACGGCCTATCGAATTCAAAGTGCGTCCGAATAGGAAGGAGACTGGAATCAGATCGTTTTGACGGCGATGCCGTGTCCTGTGCAAAGGAAATGTGTATATATCATATAGGAAAAACTTGTAATGGAAACACACTATTCAACGGATATATTATAAAAAAAGTAACGAACAAGCGGCCGACCGCTTTCCTCGTTTTGAAATAGGATGGGTCGATTAAAAAATAATCGTAAATACATATATGCTTAGCAATCAACGGCAAAATAGCGAAACATATAGGGTGCGCCCACTACTAATGAGGGACTAATCAAAATATGCGAATAATCCGTCGTTAATTATTGTGCGCAAGGCAGTGTCTGGCCTCGAATATCCTTACGAATCCGGTTGCGTCCATAAGTAATTATAAATTCCCCCACTGTCTTGGAGCGTTATACTTGTCGTCGACTGTAGTCGGCTACGGCTAACCAAAGCAGCTCCATCCCGCATCTTCTATCTAGTTAATTATTTAGTGTGGACACCTACGAATGTGTTTACACAAACGGGTCAAACGCTGAATGACTTCTTCGCCGTTAGTACAACGCCCTTACGACGTTCTGCTCGCGTCGAGTGACTTGAAGCACCGATGAATCAACGACCCGTTGTTATTGCTGTCGTCGTTGGCCGTTGCCATTCCACTGCGCTATGGGTCCTCTGCGACGACCACGCGCGAGGGTATCGACATGCCCGTGCTGACGGCGACAGCGGCGTGGCGTGGGGGTGGGTCGGAAACATGCTCTGCGCAGAATTGCGCTCACTTGGATCGTGCTGAGAATGTAGTGAGACAGAGTGGAGTGCCATTGCTCCAAGCGGACTCTGCACTGGGCGTCGGGGGTGATAGGAGGGCAACAACACAGGCATTGGCGACCTGAGTGATTGAATGCGCTAGTGAGCCGACCATACGTGTTGAGTGGAGAACTGCCGAACGGCGGCTTGGCATGTGTCGGTTGAGCGAGTGCAATGAGCGGGCAGACCCAAGTGGGGAGCCTTCAAGTCGATGGTGGGGACGACGGTTCGTCAGTGGGTCTTCGTTGGTTCGTTTGGACGGCCCGACTCGGCGCTGCAACCCCTTGACAACAACAGCAGCAGCAGCAGGAAACAACCTCTGATGCGACCTGCTAGCGTCACTGGCGCCCGCGTACCTACGGACGTTCTCAGCCACACTAGCCGTGGTATTCTGCCTCGGCACCTCTGATCGTCGGCGACCCCCCACCCCGGAGACTTCCGTTCTACGACTTTCGTCTCGCGGCTCCTGCTCTGTTCCTCGCGGTCGAACAGCTGAGTTTTACTATTTATTATACTACAGCTGCTGCTGTTGCGACTGCTGTGGCCGACGGCGTAGCCTGTCGGCCCCACGGAACAGCAGTAGTCTCCGCTAGTCAGTTGGGGCTCATCGCGACGGTGGCGTAATGCGAAACGATGCGGGTGTAAATGCAACTGCCTTTACTATCCGGCAAGCAGTCACACACACATACACACACCTCTACCAATGCCAACTGAAGACAGAGGGCTGGGTAGAAGAAACCGACGAAGGAATGGAAGAGAATAGAGGCCCGAGATGATGCGCTGGACCTGGGTTGCTAACGTGGATCCCGCATAGGCATGAAGACAGCCAGGATTCAGTGGGGCGGGCCAAGCAAGCTCTGCTGGGCGCCGCTACACGTGCAACCCAAGAAGATGGTATTGCCGTTGGTCAGTCCGACCGTCAGACTCCAGCCGCTGCGACGTCATTGATGCTACGTTGGACACACACACACACTCCCCGGCCACCGCCCGCGAATGAATCCACCAGCCATCCGCGAGCAGCATGCCCCCCTACAGTCGCTGCCGTATCCATCAGCTCACTTCCCGGACCATAGTTAGAACATATGAAAGGGAACGGAGGGACGATTCTGCCAGCGGCCATAATGATACCAGAAGCTGTTGGTAGTGGCGACACGATGATGGTGGTGGTAGAAACCCTGATTCCGGCAGCAGCCGCCACCCGCGGCTGTCACTCGCGTTCGACATTCAGTGTCACATTTAATTCGTATCAGAGGAACATGCGTTCGCTCGAAAATGCTCAGCGCATTAAGGGCATTCGATAGACCGGCGACATCGAATGACAACGGGGTGATAGGCGAAGAGCGACCGCCGAAAACACGCAGGCCCCGGCTGAGCGAAGCGGCCCTCCGGGACCCTCCGCCTCGAAGCCAGCGGTGCTAGAGCGGAGGGAGTCAAGCAGGCAGGGAGGTAGACGCTGCCGTTTGTATTAATATTGTTCTCGGACCTGATTTGTCGCTGGCACCCAACTGCCCAGCTGGGCCGCCTTTCTGCCCGCAGATTATCGGCCCCAAAAGGTGGCGCTCGTTCGCTTGGCTGGAAAATCTTGCTGACTAGCATGGCGCAGCAGACTCGCCGTATCTCGGGTGCTGCGGGGCGCCTTGTGACGACGGACGAAGACCGGGCGCAACCGAGCGATCTCGTAGCGCGTTCGTCGCCTCATCTCTCGATGGAACAAGACAGCCTTTGGCTCGGTACGGAAGTACCCTCTCTCCGGAGCTATAAGTTCTTCTTCTTCCTCGTCTTCTAGTAGTGGCACTAGTAGTAGTACTTGCAGTCGTAGTAATAGTAGTAGCCGTGCTATGACAAGAGGAGGCATACTTGTCTCTCACAAGATGCTACGGGACATATGCGAGGCATTCATGCCCGCATCGCGCTTAGTGAATGAGTGCGCAGTCTACGCGTTCGTCACCGCCAGTCCGCAGTTCCGCGGCTGACATCAGCAGCAGCAATAGCAGCATCGGCAATAGCGGCAACCGCAATAGGCCACCATCACGACGACATCGCCGCAAGACAAATAGCAACCAATACGAGTTATGGCTGTAGCAGCGGCGGCGGCGGCGGCTGCGGTGGCAGACAGGCAGGCAGGATCTCCGACTCTACCTTTCTTCCTCTCTGCCTATGATTATTCCTATTTCGTAGTGGCGTCTTAGCAGCGATCAGGCGAGAGATACCTCTCCATATGCTGTTCGTCGGTGGCACGATGGCCGTCGTTGAGTCGCTTGCTTGGCAAACTGCCGCTGCTTCTGCTATTCGTGCCGACCGCCCGCCCGCGCGCCCGCCGAGTTCGGCCGGTTCAGGGTTCAGTTTTCGTCTCCTGTTTGCCCCGTTCACCCGGACCCATCTGCCTATATTTCGCGATATGTGCTGAGTCCATCACGAATCGCCGGCGACGGCGACAGGAAATGCACACATACACACACACACATACAGACATATACATTTGTTCATTCGTCCATTGCCCACCTCCTCGACGCCCATAGGCCTGCCTCGCCCACCAAAGCACACAGCCAGCAGGCATCGGTACCACCTATTCAGCTGCTCTTGTCTCCCTGCTATAGACAGAGAGCGCGTATGAGCGAGCGAGCCAGCAACCCAACGAGCATTAGTATTAGGGGGTGAGGTACAGAAGTAGGCGTAGCAAAAATAAGCTGCGAAATATTGATGAAGAGTCCCGTCTCGTCTTTTCGTCCAGTCGCGTTCGTCCTGAATTTCAAATTGATTCTATTGCGCCGCACGAAGAGAGAGAGATCGAGAGAGAGAAGGGATCGTGGTGGACAGACATCTCTGGAACCCTGTGACCCAGAGTCGGACAGAGGCTGCTATCCATATTGCAATAAACCACCACTGAGGTATAAGTAGACGAAGTTTGCTGACCGCCTGAGCACGGGGGTAGGTAAGCTAGGCATAACGTCGAGTGTGTGCCTCGGTGTCTGGGAGTAAGTGAGTGTGTGTATATATATATATATATATATCCGAATGTGCATGACTGAAGAAGCGACCTACTGTGCTATTTTACCTCTACAATACACCGCTGTCGTATCCTTTCTGCTGTCGTCCCTCCCATCTGTCGTGCTCCGGAACAGACAAGCACCACCACTGGTCACGACCACGCACTGCCAGTGCTCAGTGGCTCGGCCTTTTACAACAGCAGTACGGGCCATACGTTCTGTGACGGTGAACCCGCTCGTCCGCCGGAAGTTCCTGCCGATACATGCCGCTTACAACACGTCATGGTGGGAGCATCGTGGGGCTCAGCGGTGCCGGTGCGTATTTCCCATGAGTTGTGCTAGGTTTCTGCTGGCGACTAGCTGTCCTCGACAAGACCAGGTGTAGGGTATTGCAGCTGGCGACGACGAAGGCTGATCTTCGACCGGTGGTAACGACTATACCGCCACCGTCTCGAGTGCGACGCCTTCGCGAACCCGTATATTTATTTCTTCTGTCTGTAGAAGGTGGTAGAGTGCTATTTGATCGACGTGATATGACGGTTGATAGCGTACAGTGCTGCTGAATGACGACTCGAGACAACGATTCAGTTCGACTCTTGACAATTCTCCCCATAGATCGCAGGACGCACTTGCGTTGCAAGAAAAAAAAACATCTTTTGAGCTGAAACCCCAGTGTTCCCCGCCCCCCATGACAGACCTCGGCTATGACTGCTAGTTATTACTACGAGGACATGTCGGGGCCACATTTATTTCCATTCTTCAACCGTGTCGTACCTGGCAAGAATTAGCACATAATAACGAGATGCGATAATGAAAACCAACGATTCTCCGCTTGCGGCAGGATTTGAACCAATTTGTCCCTCCTATCCAGTATTTGTGTTCCGAACGGGCCACGCTGTCAATTTTTATGCGGCATGGCGAAGGTTTTGCAGCAGGCCGCCATCGTTCCGGATCGAGGTCCGGGTCCTCAGAGGTCAAGTTGAGGCGGACAATTGCCGCCACTTGATGTTGTCTGGCCAATACATTATGTTATAGTAAATAGGCCAGAGCAAAGTTGTTGAGAGCAGATTGTGTTTCGCTTCTCAGCGTATGATAGTTGGATAGATTGCCACGCATCCCTGCGTCTCATCTGCTTGACTGGGTGCAGCCCCTGGATGTTGATATGTGACCTGATACTGTTTAACTGTTGAATTAGCACCATAGAGTATATATAAGAGCTACACAGTCATCGCCGCCGCCGCCGCCTTTCTTAATCATTCAGCTGGTCCACTGCTGAACGGCCGGAACACACATAACACGCGTTGATACCATATCTCAAAAGAACGGCATTAGCGTGAATATATCACACGCTCATAATGATCCCCAATCTTCCCGCAGCACGTTGCTCATGTGTATGAACGATATCAATTTGGGGTGCCGTGAAAACAACGAGAAGAGCATGTGTTTTCGACCCGAGCCGAACTAAAATCGCATCAGCAGCCAGAGCTATCAGTGACAGGCCAGATGGCCAAGCGGTGAGCCCTACCTGCCTCATACCTGTACCCCAGCATGGTACAATTCTATCCTCCTTCGTCAATTCGTAGCGAGGACAATACCCCGATATAGCCGGTACTTTCAGAACGCCGACACCCCATAAGTCACCCGACAACGTACAAGGCATACAATGCTTCGGCAAATTAGTACTGCGCCAGCATTGAAGAGCAACAAATATACACCAACGCACAACCTAACACTAAACGAATACATTGCCAGCCAGCGTACTCGAAACGGTGCTACTGAGACGTCTCATGACAAAGATGACATTGCTGTTGTTAAATGGTGCGCCATTATTCGCATCAATTATGAACATCCGGCCGATGTCGTCAGTCAATTCGCGACACTCGCTCGTTCACGCACTCAATGAATAACTAGAAAGGTCTTTCCTTCCGTTCGTTGTCTCCAATCAAACCCGATCCACAACTGATTCACCCCGCGGCGCCAGCGCAATATGGCCAGCCAGCCAGCCACCCATTCAAGTGTCCTTCATCCGCATGAGACAGATCACCGCAGTGGTCGGGTGTCCGCGAATTCGGAATGGCTTCTCGAATCCTAATGTCTCGAAAGTCCGCTCTCGAATCTCGAATGTCGTGTCGGCTGTGCAGAGGACCAGGGAGGTTACCTGACAGGTTACCCTGGCGGGGTGAATCAGTTGTGGATCGGGTTTGATTGGAGACAACGAACGGAAGGAAAGACCTTTCTAGTTATTCATTGAGTGCGTGAACGAGCGAGTGTCGCGAATTGACTGACGACATCGGCCGGATGTTGAAAGGCGTAAGGCCTGAAAGGCGTAAGGCCTGGATGGAGTGTAGATTGATTCAGCAGCTGAGAGCGGACCATCCTGAGGCTCGCAAAGTCGCGGTAGTGCATACTCCGTCTACCCCCCCGCAGCCGGAAACGGGGTCAGTGCCCGCTGTTCCCGCCGAAACGTCTCAGCCTTCGTACGCTGCAGTGGTACGGTCGCTAGTTTTAGACACGCCTTCTGGATCGGAGACAAGAGTCAATCTGCCGGGCATGACGCGGCTACCACAGGCGGCCGAACGGCAGGTGAAGATAAAACCGGGTCCACAGGCAGCCAAGCGACCGGCGACGAATGAGTCGGGACCACGGAAGTCGGCGCCGAAGAAAAAGCGCATTTTTAGAGGAGGGAACATGGCGATTTCAATGCAGCCGTTGTTACGTCTCCTAAATGCGATGAGTCCTCGAGCTGCCAATCACTTAAAAAACCTTATGCGCGTTCTACAGCCTCTTATAAGTGCAGTTTTTACTATGGGAGCGGGGGCAAAAATAAGAAAAGTAACAATATAATATGACAAATGTTCATTTACCCAACTCAGATTGTTATAATGTGAGTGATTGCCAGAAGTGGCAAGGAGATGCTGAATTGTTAGTCCCAGGCTTGAATGGTGGGAGAACAACGGCCTTTAGTAACTTTGCAGCGCTGCATCTGAATGCTGGGACAGGAGGGCTGAGAAAATCGGGTCAACTCGAGACTCTAACTGACTTCCTGGAGGAGGAGGGCATCGGGCTTGCCGCGGTGGTGGTAAGTGAGACCTGGTTAAAAATGGTTGATTATGGCGGCTTTGGTATCTCTGATTTCTGTTTCATTGGAGCGGGACGGGAGGGCAATAGGCAAGGAGGTGGCGTAGGCATCTATATTCGCTCTAGCTGCTTGGTAGTCGACTCAGAAACGAGAACTAGCGACGATGGCAACGTACAGGCGGTGCGCGTCCTGCTAAAGAAGCCTGGTTTTACTGGCTACTTAATTGGTTTCTATTCTAGTCACGCTTTGTACAGGGACACCTTACTCAATGTACTCGAGGATATTATCCCGCGAAATAGTGCTCTGCCGTGTATCATAATGGGTGATTCTAACACGAACCTCCTTATTAGGTCTTCCTGTGAAGACTATTTATCGTTCTTCTCGTCAAGAGGTTTCCAACACATCATTGATCAGGTCACCCGTCCAGCATCAGGGACGTGCATTGACCACATTGCGATTGGTTATTGTGAGGAATTCTTGAACATCTCTCCAGCCGTGTGGTGTACCCCTCTTTTCTCAGATCACTATCCTACTGTCGTTTCGCTCACAGGCAGGTCTTCCGTTAGTCTAAGGGACGCCGATGACAGTGAGATGAATCTAGTCAGACAACATGATGGTGTTAGCATCGAGAAGTTTTTGGGGAACACTAGCAGACTGAGCTGGCAGCGTGTCTACCAGGCGGTGGACGCGGACGAGGCTTTCGAGGCTTTCAGCTCTATTATAACGAGAGAATACGATAAGTGTTTCACTGTCAGGGTGAGTCGTAGACCTCCACAGCAAAAGAGATTCCAGTTCAATGCGAGACTTCGGAGTCTGCGCCATTCGGTGAACAAACAATACCGCTGGTACTTGAGAAATAGATCCTTAGAATCTAAGATGGCGTATTATCATAGTCTTCGTCGCTACAGACACGACCTTCAAATTGCTAGGAGCTCGTTTTACCGAGAGCAGTTTGGGCGACATAAAGGGAATGCAAAGAAGTTGTGGGAGTTTGTAAACGCTGCCTGTGGACGGGAGAGACAAAAAGCGGCACTGCCAACAGCCCTGGTCATCGAATCCGGCGAACTGACAAGTCCGCAGGAGATTGCGAATGAATTAAATACTCATTTTGCTGCGGTGGGCTCAAAAACGGTTGCCTCTCTTCGGATCGACGATAATATCGAGCCGGAGCTTACATCGATCTGGCCCTGTCGAAACACCACATTTGAGTTCTCCCAAGTCAACTGTGTGGAGATTCAGACAGTGCTTGAATCTACGAAGGCTAGTTGGTCTACAGGCGCAGCAGGGATCCCCAGCGCTCTGGTAAAACGGGCGTCGGCGGTGCTCGCGAGACCTTTTGCTCACATAGCCAATCTGTCGCTGAGTAGGGGGACATTTCCACGCAAGTTGAAAGACGCTTCAGTTATACCACTATATAAGAAGAAGGGGGATCGGAAGCATCTGTCAAATTACCGACCAATCTCGTTGGTTGATTACTTGTCCAAGGTGATCGAGAAGGTAGTGATGGTCCGCCTGGAGAAATATCTTCACTCGATAGATTTTCTCTCAGCTAGTCAATTCGGTTTTCGTAGGGCACGCTCGACTGAACTCGCAATGGCCCACCTGTGGCAGGAAATATCTGACACCATTGAGAACAACCAGGTATGTCTGGGCGTCTTATTGGATGTCTCTGCTGCGTTCAATTGTCTTCGGCATACATTTTTCCTGCAGGCCTTGAAGTGCCTTGGATGCCAACCCGGTGTCGTTGACTGGTTTCGCTCGTACTTGTCCGCGAGGCGACAGGCGGTGAAAGTAGCGGACATCGAATCGGACTGGCTGGAAGTTGACATTGGCACGCCCCAGGGATCCATTCTAGGGCCGTTTATGTTTCTAATTCTAGTCAATTTCATTCTTCTCAAAATCGCTGGTGGGAAATTTTGTAGGACCATTGCATACGCGGACGACACTTCGCTTCTGTTTCGAATTCGGCCTTCATCGCTGCAACTCGACATCGAAGAGGCTCTAAAGAAGGTGGAGGGGGTTATCAACACCTTCGAAAGGTTCGGTCTGGTAATCAACACGACCAAGACCAACCTCATTCTCTTTCGCCCGCCTCAACGAAATGTGCAGGTGTCGCCGACACAGGTAGCCGGTGAAACGATGCACTGGTCATCGTCTGCGAAGTGCCTTGGCCTTACGCTTCAGGAAAACATGCGCTGGCAGGACCACATAGGGAGCTTCATGCCCAAATGCTACGCAGTGGTGGCCAACTTGCGTCGCCTGAGAGAGCGTGGGGTTCCTGTGGATGGCCTGTTACACCTCTATAAAGTTTTATTGGTACCTCTGTTGTGCTACGGGATCTCTATCTGGGGAGGAGGCTACAGCATGATTCTTCGGAGAGGAGAGGTTGTTCAGAATGACGCACTACGGGCTATCTTTGGCAGACGTCGCTCCGACTCCGTCGCCGACATTCTGGGGAAGTACGAATTGCCTAAGCTGAGCGTTATGTATTTGATTCACGTAGCTCTTCTTGCCTTTAAGATGTCGAAGGGACGTATTCCAAACGACATTACTTTCCCAATTACCACTGTGGTTCGAAGAACGGCCCGCAGACCAACTGAGTTTGTGATACCTTTTGCCGTTAAAGAATCTAGCCGCCATGCTCTCGCTTATCGCTTGCCGGCAGTCTGGGGCTCTCTTCCTCGCGAGATTCGTTCACTCTCCTCGGCAAAAAAGTTTGCAGCGGAGGTGAAAAAAATTTTTTATCAATCAGATGTAGATATTTTTGTGGATAGTTGTTTTGTATCTTACCCAATGTTTACATATTGTACAAAAAAAAAAATGTGTACCCTTCATATATAAAATATACGTTGCAATAATTCTTTTAACTATTATTTTTACGAGAACTTAAGCATGTATATAGCAGTTCCGTCAATAAACATTTGTTTGAATTTGAATTTGAATTTGAATTTGACAAAAACACAGCATCAGTGACGATGCCGCTTCGAGCAGCACATAGTAGAAGGTAACTGCCGCTTCGAGCTTGGTAAGATGGAACTTCATTTCATTGTTATATAATAATAATAATAATAATAATAATAATAGAAAATAGAACGTTAAACCAAGTCGAATATCGACGAAACTCGTATGTCGATATTTTAGCCCTGCACCACCAAAATTCCTATGAACATCTACTGCCCGTAGTATGTATTCGCGCGTATACGTATTTATTTTTATATGAGGAGAAGTCATACTACAGCAGCGTGCCAATAATTCTAGCAGAAACGAATCGCATTCGGCACAGACATTGACGTTACATAAAATGTCTCCCAGTACTTGCTTCTGTACCTCTGTGTGGTGGGATCCGGATTCGGTCGTCGTGCTCGCCGTACATGCGGGATCCTGCCTCTTCGCTCTAGTTTCGTTCCGACAAAGCCCGAGACGGTCCATCCCTTCCTTCATAGGCGTATCCGTCCTTTTCTGAGCACGCACTCGACCAGAAAAGCGAGGCTGATCGGCCTGGAACGTGTGGGCGGTGTTGGTTCCGTGACAGAGCGAGGCAGCTCTAGCTATGACAGCTCTAGAGAGAACTTCTTCGGGCTCGGGTGTTCCTTCCTTTCTGTCTGTCCGTCGGGCAAGGCAGGCCTCTACGGGTTTCGCGGGCCCGGAGCCGTTTGGCGGACGCGCCAACGCTCGCCAAAGGACGACCCCGACCATGAGGGCATGAGGGCATGTTAACTCTAGCGATTGCACATTCGATATGTTCCGGTTACATCCGTGTAGTGCATCTCTCCGCTCTTTCGACTTGCCTTGCCTCGTCGGATAGTGATCACGCCGAGCAGGGCCGGAGGGACGGTGCCGGAGACTGGGGGCACGGCCGAATCTCGTAAAGTCGTATTCGACATCGCAGCTCCCAATGGAGTATCAGGAATCAAGTGAGCGAGGGAGGCAGCAAAAGCGAATGAGGGATAAGACCAAAGTGACAGGGGTCTTCAACTCCTTTATCTCTCTCTCTCTCTCTAGCTCTCCCTTTCTCTCCCCTAACAATTTGCCACTACTATATATTATATTAACGATCTGGCATAGTAAGCTGAACGAGGGCGCTATCATGAGCGTCTAAGACTATCCAACGATCGAGAGTCACACGACTAGACAAAGTGACGGTTCATACAAATACACCTGTATAGGAGTGAAAGTACTCTAGGCGACATGTCCCTTCTCGGCGTACCGATGCGTTGAGTAGGAGCCATGCTTCCAAATCGAGCCGGCGAACCAAGGGAAGCGGCAACAAAAACCTTCCGCAAACGCAATGCATCCCCTCGCCTAAAAACGCTTTCTCCCATCGTTATAGATTCATGATGAACAAGACGCCCATACACACAGATGCTTTCGTAGGCGAATGCGAGTTTGGGTATCCTCATGTTGTCAGTGTGGGCCTCGATGTTTGGGGGGTACAATTTAACGACGGCGCAATCCCTGCATGCGCGGTACATAGTACAGAGTATAATAAAATACACACATCTGCGTGTATGCAGACGCATGAGAACAAACAACCACCCCATGACGGTCGTCCCCATTGAGCCAAGACGGTCTACGATCACCCACGATCCTGACGAAGTGGAAGGCGAATGGAGGGAAAACGCTCAGAGGGGTGGCTTCGTCGTCCTCCTCCTCCTCTTCTGCCACCGCCGTTGCCGTCGTCGCCGCTTGCGCGCTACTGCTCCCGCTGACGCCCATACCCATTCGAGCTCGAACAGATCCCCGCTTGGGCTCGCGGGCCTACGGGCTACGATAACCCACCATAATGGGCTCAATGGATCTGAACGAAGACGAGAATCCACGGGGCCGCCACTCGCTGGGCCTTCATGGTCCAAGACCTCGTCGTAGACTACACCGACATCACGAATGGAGGCGACAGTGGCTTCAAGCGGGCTAGGCGATGCAGGGCAGGGCGGGGCTGGTGACGAGCCGCCCAAGGGGCAGACCAGCATGACCGAGCAAGGAAGAAGAAGAAGGCAGCAGCATTTCACTGATGAAGGCTGCAGCTTCTGCAGTCCTGTCCCATTCCAGCCAGTTCTCCACGCTCCTGTCTCACCCCTTCCCCCCGATCTCCCCGCATCTTACTATCATTCTCTTCTCCTGCCCTGCGTACCTCTCGGCCGGCTTTCTCCGGGGGCGATAGTCAGCACGGCTGCGAAAGCTAAGTCTAGACCAACCGGTCCCCTCTGGTCGGTTGGCTCCGGAGCTTGGGAGCGGAGAAATGCCTGGCTACCGATGGGTTTTCGCCCAATTTGAGCGTCTATTGCTTTGCTCTCCTTCGGCGATATGTCAGCTGACGCGCGGGTTTGTGTGCACACGGGCTGTCGGCTGCGCTCCGGACTATAACTGCACTCCGCTCCGAGAAGGGTCATGTAGATTCTCCGAGTCAGAAGACTGCTGGAGCGCTTTGCGTGGCTAGGGTTGCTCGGTTAGGTTGACTTAGCCGAAGTGTCCAAGCCGAGCCTCGTCAGCTACACGCTACGCGCCCGCTCGTCTGCTCTCGACGACAACGACTCGAGGCGCCGCAGTCATCATTAGCCACGTTGGTGCGTATATGACTCGCTCATATGACTGCAAGCATTTTTTAATACGAATGGATATGTATGCGATTGCATGTATATATGTACCTTGTGTGGAACGGCAAGATCGGTCCACAAAGTCCACTTGAAACCCCCTCTAGGCAAAGCTAGATTTCTAGAAAATATTGCACACCTGATAACTCTATTATACAGTTAGCAGTGCGACGTTGGCATACATAACATACAAACAGCACTGTAGTCACACCAACATATATTATATAAACATAAACAGCTCATGCCGACCTACACACAAACGACACCATGTGAGCCTTCTACACCTCAGCCCAGCCCATGACAATACCTAATGCGTTTAGCGTAAGACAGACGGTCATATGTGCAAACGTTGCCAAACGTCCACTGATCTCCACAACCTGCAACTAGAATAGTAATCGGCACAACAACGTCTAGGCGGTGCATGCATATCTTCCGCGACAGCTGAAGTGAGTCGGACTGCGGAAGATGGCGTTAGGCGTTCGCTGTCTCGCACGTGGCCTCCGCCAAACTGGAGTCGCGTTATCTCTCGAAGCTCGACGCACCCTCTAAAGCTACTCAGCTTGAGGGCTCTTGGTAGCCGTCTATGGGCTCACTCCTATTTCTTCTTGTGCTTTTCCTTTGCTTCGTTCTTCCTCTCGAGCCTCGAACTGTCTCTATTTTGACAGAGCGGCGGCGGCTGCGGCCACCGCCACTGCTTACGGAAGCTGACGGTGACATGAAGCAGGAGCCTAAGCGAGGGCTAAGCTCTTAAGACTACAGTCGCCGTTGACGGGCCAGTCTGGGTAAAGACCGAACCGAAGCGCACACTGCTTACGCCCGGGGGGCGGCGGGGCGGGGGTCGCGAGAGACAGGTCGGGGTCCCCGACCCATCAGCAGGCAGCTCGCTTCGACCGCCAATCTCAGAGACTGGGTCTATGACCGCTCAAAGCGAAAGCAGCTCCCCTGCTTAAGTAGTTGGCGTAGTCCAATCTTTTCTTCTCTCTCTCTCTCTCCTTAAAGACCTCTCCTGCTGCGCGAATGGAAGCCCGCGAGAACCGAGACCTCAATCGACCTTGCTCTCGCTGTATGCGCTTGCACAATCCACCGCCTACACCTTCTGCGGGCGGGTGCAGAAGTCCCTGCCGGCCACCACCAGCTATGTTGCGAACAAAGGAAATCGCATGGGTACTAACCGGACGTGGCGTTCCGAGTCGGAGCGCCACGACGGGGTTCAACACCAGACAACCGCCCGCCTTTACCGTCTCCGTCGTGTGCTGCCCGGTGACACCCGTGCAAAGCTGTCGGAAAACGGCGATCACTCTCAAGCTGAAAATCTCTTTAAGGAAAAAATCTCTCAAATTGTATGTGTAAGCGCTCGCTGCGGGTGTGCCCTAGCGCCCCCGCTGCCACCGCCGTCGGTGCCGCCGCCGCCGCCGTGTGTTCTTAGCGGCAGCAGGCAACGGCTGTTCTAGCTTTTCCTTCGCTCGGGAGAGGAACAAGGAACAGAGAAGGAGCCATGCACTGGCAATACGCGTCCCTGATGTTCTTCTCGTGATACGCTGCCGTAAGCGGTTTAGATGTGGTGGGATATTCCTCGAGCCCACCGGCCCGATATCGTCATCTCTCTGCCGCGGAGAGTCGACAGAGAGGCGTTGTCCTCATCTTTGCCAAGGGCAAATCTTGTCGTTGAATAGTCAAGAGGATTATTCTTCAGCAAGCAAACCTGTACCTCAGGTCTGTCTTAGACCACCTAATTACAATGTATATAGCTGGGCAGGCAGCTAGCCAGATGGCGTTGGAATTCTCAACAACATCATGGTGGCTGATTAAGCGCACGCGTAGAAATGAGAACCTCTAGCGGGACATCATATAATATGTATATGCGTGATGTATGCAATTGTTCGCGATCCGTTGATAAACTCCGTTTATAAAACAATCTACACAAACTCATGGAGCTGCACGGGATGCACGGTGCCGATTTTGGCAGCATTGTGTATCCAGAATTATGAGCCGTATTCAAAGTATGGACGCGATATCAAATTATCGACAATCCAATGGACATGCACAGCATGCGTCGTTCGCCGACTGTCGGCTGTGGGTAACTCTCAATTCCCCCGTACGCAATAATCTTCTAGACTGTAACGGATGTAGACGGCTGGCGGTCAGACACTTAAATGTTCACTCGCTCTTATTCCGTTAGCTCGCTGATTCTTATCTCAGATATCTCGTTGACGTATGGGGCTCGTTCCTTCGTGCATTCTTTTCCTGGTTCACGAGTACGTTCGCGAATACACTCTCGCCCCGTCTCACAAGCAGCCTCCTCGTGTGCGAGGACAACGGCGTCAGATGCTCAAAAGGCTGGACGGCCGGAAGACGTCAGCGCCACCCAAAAGAAGCTCCACTGCCGCCTCGGGCCAGAGGAGGCCGGCGAAGAGTTCGAGCAGAAGGAAGAAGGCCTGCCGCCACGGCCACATCATCATCATCATCATCAGTAGCCGTCAGCATGACCAGCATTACAGCAGACTACAAACGGGAAACGAGTCCACGCATAGCAGTAGAAGAAGCGACAACTTCTCCACTTGGCGCGAACAGGGAAGAATCAAGGGAGAGGAAGGACTACGGAGCACTAAGGGGATGCGCGATCGCGAGAGAGAGAGAGAGATAGATAGAGAAGGCGGGAGAGCTGACGCAATTCGCTCGAGCAATAGCGAGGCTAGCAGGCAGTCGACAGGCAGAGAGGAGCAGCGGCAGTATCCTACTGTAGCAGAATCCACATCGAGGAAAAATGCCGCGCGCAGGGTCAGTGTCCAAGAAACGGCGCTGGTGCGGAAGAGATAGAGAGCGTTGGCAAACGCGGCGGCGACGTCGTCGGTGGTGGTGGTACCCTGTGAACTCTGACGAAATCATTGAGTTTGGGGTGACTCTTTCCTTGTTTTCCCTAGGAAGAGGTCTTGCTGTTGCTAGAGGCAGCTTGTGCTAGACAGCGAGCCGGCTGCGCACAGCGACGTCTCATTGTCATTAGGACAACGTTGGCCAGGCATTGCCGAACGACAACTAGCAACACCACATAGATAGATAGATAATAACAACAATGAGAGAGCAACAATGGCCTACGCAAATACCTGACCCATAGCCACGCACAGCTAGGGCCACATAGAGCCGTCACTGATGCCGATGGCCGATCATGCATCAGTCGCGTTGGACGTCTGTTCCTGCTTGTGCGAGAGAGAGAGAGAGAGAGTCGGTGCGTGTATGTCTGTGTAACGCCTGTGTGTGTGTGCTGTAACTGTATAGAAGGTACCTATTCGAGACTGTGACGCGATAGGCAGTGGTTGCATGCAGCTCGGATGGCTCTCAAGCACTCGCTGGTAACACTGGTGAAACTGCTAGCCCACGCTGCTACTCACCTGCAAGTAAGAGAACAACACATCAATAAACAACGCGTAGGTTAGATTTACAGCTCTGCTGCGACTGCTGCTGCTGCTGCTGCCGCCGTTGTTGTTGTTGTTGGTCTTCCCTCTATCCTACCATACTACCCTATACTATAATACATTACTCCATAGGCAGACAGGGTCTGTCCCGCGCTTTCGACTATTGCATTCCCCGAGTCACAAGCGATGATTAGTGGGAGAGCATTCTGACGCATTCTTTGCCAACAGAACAACGACGACGACGACGATTCCTTCCATTCCAAGCAGTAGATCGAGCCGCTGCAGTTGTGCTGGTAGCGGAAGCCGTAGCTATGACCGTGGACGTTGGATGCTCAAGGGAGAGAGCGGCGAACAGGAGGATGGCAGAAACTCGCTCATGAGGGCTCAAATAAAATGATGGTGTCGCCCTGCCCAAAAATGCGGCCCTCTTCCAGCTCCCAGCGGGCGGGCGGGCCCCGGAGCAGCCCATGGCCGTGAGGGGTTCCGTCGAGCCTCGGCAAAGTTTACCTCTGCACTCCGCACTCCGCTCTTCATTACGCCGTTGATTACAGGGTCGTATGCAGGCGCATGGCCGACAGGTTCGTGCGCGTGACATTGTTGCATGTCGATGGGGTCTATTAGATGTGTTAAACGTTGGAGAAGCGATATCGTTAAAGCTTTGAGGCCAGTTAACTCGTAGTTGACCGGGCAGGCGATCGCGTATCGTGTGTACATACATACCTTCATTGACTCATTTACACGTAAGCACCGAGCAGTTTGTCTGGATGTGACAAATTACGCAAGATGGCGCCGCCACCGGCTAATCGAACACAACGCAATTTACCGTTTGGTGGCGGCGGTGGTGCTGCTTGGTGGCTAGGTTGGAGTTCGTAATAGGTATTCGTATGGATGTATGAGTTGAACTCACAGACGACCCATCCTGTGAGTGATTGAATACAAGACCAATCGCTTGATGGAGGTTATTGATTTTCCTACGAGTTAGGCAGCCGGAGAACAGCACGATACAGTCTGAGCTCGACTGTAGTGACTACCGCCGCTGCCAAATCGCCATCTTTTGTAAAGCGGATACCTCGCCGCAGAGAAAGAAACAGCATCAACCAACGGGGATCACCAACAAGAGGCGCTTGGAAGGAAGGTTGAATAGGCAATGCCAGCTAGCTATCTAATATTTTCATTGATCGTTCGCTTTTCTTCTCCGGGTAGATTCGACCGAGTTGTTAGGGGATGTCTCTTGGTGGGAAGCGAGGGATAGATCATCTACCGTACGATGAACGAGATTGATTACGGCATCACTTGCACACAGCCAAAGCTACAGGGGTCGGCTGAGGCCGATCCCGATCCTGAGCGGGGCAAACCTCGAGATCAGACACAGCCGCCAGGAGACTCCTCGCCCTGTTAAGTAGCAAATAATAGCCTTAAATGCCGCCCACATTGGCTTCATCTCGATCGTTTCCAACGATCGCTCTTGTGTCGGCCGACCAACTCGGACCTCAAGCGGCAATGAGGGAGCGAACTCGCCGGCGGGGGCCACAACCGCAGTTAGAGTTAGCTGACTCCTCTCTCCCTCTCTCTATCTCTCTCTCTCTCTCTCTTACTGTGGTCAAACTTGCCCGATTGTCTTGCCAAACCTATACAATCTGTAATCGAAGGGTGCTGTTGTTACGAACTCGAAGCAGCAAGGGCAGCAACAGCAATTATTGCATTGTTTCGTGATTCGATACCAGTGCTGCTGGTAACTTGCAGATTTTAGAGGATCCGTTTAAATTTAATTGTACTGAGATCATCTCGACTGGTGTGCCACGTTGGGCTCTGCCGGTCGCTCGCTGTGCCAGCCGTAGCGACTACTTGTAATAATAGTAATACTACTTTAATAATCATAATAATGACAAATATGCAATATCGCCCACAACGAGCACCAACGCAGATATGATCTTCCCTGCTTACTTGTTTCCATCTTTCCTTCCTTCCTTGCTAGCGCTGCTGCTGTCAGTTCGTGCTAGAACCAGATCGAGCCACAGCCGCGCGAGGATAAGCAGCAGTTGCACCACCACCAACAGCAGCAGCAGCAGCCCAAAGACCAGACGCAGAGAGCAATTCTGTGGCGCGCCTCCAAGTCGAAACCCAGACCTCCTCGTCGTCGTCGTCGGTTGCAGCGGCCGCCGTGGCCAAGTCGGACCGGCCGAGCGGTCGTGTTCGAGCGCCGCGCGCACACTAATTTAATTTGAATATTTGCCGGGCGCCACTCTCAAACTTTGATGTAGCGATAACGCATTACGCCCGGCGAGCCCGCTGCCGCCGCCGCCGCCACTGCCATCGCTGCCGCCTGCGGCTGGATCGTGCTATGGCGCCACCACCACCGCCGCCGCCATTTTAGCTGAGCGCAGAGCGCAGTGCACCGCTTATTCGTCGAGAAGCACCACAAGCAGCAGCAGCAGCACTCCTCTCATCTGTCGGTCCGCTGGTCCGTCTATATATCCGTTCGTTCGTTCGTTACTTGCTTAGGCGCCGCCGCCGCCGTCGCCGCCGCCGTTACATCCGTTAGGTGAAGCTAAGAGGAGGGACACGCTGCGGGGGAGTTCGCCCGAAGCCCCCGACAGGAAGAAGCTGGGATGAATCTCTATGAGCGTGCGTATGCGAATGTGGATACGGCAAACGAAATGAAGGGACATAGCGAAACCCCGGTCGATGAGGGGTAGATAGATAGAGAGATACAAGGAGAGGGAGAGAGAGAGAGAGAGAATGAAAATAACTACATGTAACTGGCACTTAAAGATCGCGCGGCAGCCTGTACGTATGTGTTTATACTATCGTATCACATCACGTTGGCCGTAATGGAAGCACTAGTTCGTTTTCACTTCTCGCAACTTGAAATTCAGCTTTCGACGACTGTATTCCACGTCCACGTCACGGCGTGAACGTGGAATACACGTTGGAGAGGCCACGGCGTAGGCTCCGGTGTCTCATGGCTCGTAGTTTGTGCGAAGCTGTCGAAATTACATTTACATGTTATAGGATAGCTTTTAGTAGGCGGTGATGCTTCTGTTGTTGATCGTTGCTAGGATGAACAGGCATTGTTCTCGAATATATTATCTTCGTTATTATCTTATGTTCGTCGGTCCAATCAATGATACTCAAGGTAAACACGGGCAGGTTTGACTGCTCGATAGTCGGTGGCTGACTACCAAATATCTACAGGTTATGATATCACACATGGTAATCACCATGGCTTGATTTGCTTCGTTTGCTTAATTGTTCGACCTTGTTAGATCGGTTTCAGTTGTGGCAATGTTCGCATTGTCGATACGGAGTTTCAAATATGGAAAAAAAATCAGGTGTGTGGATAGTTGCCCGTTGGTGAAGGTGCCCTCCAGGTGAAGCGAGATATTCAGCTCCAGCAATACCGCCTCCATGTAACTTATCTTAAAGTTACCAGTGAGCCTATCTTTCTATGTGCTCAACGAGTGCCTCTGGCCCATACCGTGTCGCTCGATTACACAGGTTACTTTCTAACATATCCGACAAACTCATTGCTCTCGATGATGATGTTGAGCAATGGTTCCGTGCTACTCAAGCAAGGACAATTTCGCTACTGCAGCTCAATAAGCTGCCATTGAGAATACGACCATCGTTGATCTCGACTAGGATCTGTATATAGTGATAGCTTGAGATAGCTGTATATGATCTATACTTAGCTATATGATCGTGAATCTTCCCTTACGCTCGTATGAGCGTAGCCTAGATATAGCCGACTCAGTCAGCTGTCGTTATGCGGTGTTTGTCCCCCCGCATAACGATATTTCGCCCGACCGCACTGTCGTACTGGAAATTGAACCGATCCGCCGGCTGTCGACACTATCAACTGTTCTTTGCTAAAACGACGTTAACTGAAAGTGGAAAGTATTATCTCCAAGGCAGACAATACCTCCTCATCTTTTTTATTACCCACTTCGACTGAACATATGCATATAAATGTACATAAATAAATAAAATATACGCACACAGATCTATACAAAATTGTGGGGACACATTGACGTCTTCACACGTTCGGTTATCTGTGGATGAGAATGAAAGCTGTGGCAAATGCGCTACATTAAGTGGCTCCCATGGCACCCAGCCAGCTGTCGGCAGCCAGCACCGGGTCGTTACACACACACAAACATATTTCTCATTAGATAATAGTATTGCTATTAGATATTCCGCGCTCGTCTCCAATGTGTTATTATCTTACTCGTATCACAGAGTGTTATCGTCACGTCACCCAGGGCGCGAGCAGCAGTACCGCTCGCTGCAGTGTCGCCGGATTATAATGTATAATACAATACATCCTACGAAGGGAGAGAAATGGGAGAGGACGTCTTATCATTATACATCGACACCACAGACACATTACTAGCATATTGTATTATATATATATATATATATATATATATATATATACATGGTCGTATTAAGAAGACGTAGTGCTGTTCACGTCGGCCCGGTCTCTCGTCGCCAACGACAGCAGAGGTAGTCGCTCAGCGCTAACCGGCTGGTCAAGCCTGAGCCCAGTAACTCACAGCCGGGCACAGCCCCAGATCCCGCCCGGATCCCTCCGACACCGCTGGCGGCAGTAGCTGTGGCCACACAGCGCTTTCATTTATGGAGAAAACTCTCACGCCGTTACTGCCTCTGCAACCTGGCAGCGAGCACGAGAACAGGTACACACAGCATAGCCACACATCGGTTCTCATCGCAACGTTCCCCGACTGCCCCGGACCCCTCGACGCTGGCAGTACGCTACGCTTCTGGCAGGAGGTAAATAGAATGAGCCGGTAGTGCCGTCCGCTCTTTAGCTCGACGGTTGGCTACGCGGTTACGTGTCTCTGTGACTTTGTGTGAATAGCAGCGTCGTCTAAGGACACTGCGATGAAGCCGCAGTGACGATGGCGACGACGATGACGGCCGTACGTATCATATAATAATAATAGTAGTAGTAGTAGTAGTAGTGGTAGTGGTAGAGAAGGAGTATATATATATATATATGTATATATATATATATATATGCTGTGAAGGTGGCGTCGTCGGGCAAGGCAGCCAACGAGACGTTGGCTGGCCAGCGAGCCAACCAGTGGAACAGCCACCACTCTGTCCGGCAACACCTCAACGTCCCATCATAAACATTCCTTTGCTGAAGTTAATATGTGACGAGGATAGGTACTTGGATAGACATGATCGCCATGCAAGGAGGGAGAGGATGGAGAAGTGAGATATGGCGGACGCTGGGGGTCTGCTTGCCTTGCCTTCACATCAAATGAAGGACGTCTTTATATTGTACTTATAATTTATGTATGCGTGTGTGTGCGTGTGTCTACAAATGGATATAAAAGCTATATAAATATTTATGTAGACATCGTTCTCTTTCGTTATCTTATATGCATACACCTGATGAGCGGTAATGGCAACGATGAAGGATGACAACAAAAATAAGCCGCGTTGGAAGCAGTCGCCCTCAAACTTTCTTCCTCCGGCCAACGCTTGGATAGATTATCATTGACAAAATCAACGGACACGTTGAGCAACGGACGTTGTTTATTGCCTCGATCTCGTCATTGCGACATACGAAGCGGCAGCACATTTTGAGAACACTTCCGTAACGATACGAAGGCCGTATTCACGTGCTAATTGCTTGTAACACTAAATTGTCGGTGAGATTCGTTCAACGATTATGACAGCAGTAGTCTTATGCACGATAACAGTGTTCCTCGGTACACACCATCGTCGATAGCGGACAGAAGTGCCTAGCAAGTGTTAAGTAAGTACATATTGTACATACAGTGATGGCTTGACTGATACGGTGCGGATACGAGTACCGGTGGCCCGTCATAGTGGTTCGGTCGCACGACCACTTCGACTTAAATGGCCCCGACAGAGGGCCAATCGAAACAGGCAATTTCGCCTCTCTTTTCGTCGCGGTCGCGCCATCTGCTGAGCAGCACAGAGAAAGAAGTGGTCAACGGCGAACAAACAGGCGGCTGCGTTTGTTGCTGCTGCTGTGTGAGTGGTGACAGCCATCGCTACGCGAATACCGATACTCCTCTCCTGCTGCGTAGTGTCCCGCTCTGTTCGCGCAACGTCAATCGATCCATGATGAAGCCCAATGCCGGCCGGGAGCCTCTGGCAGCGAGGGGCAGTCAGTGAGACTTGCCTGCGAGTCTGCTAGACCGTGTATAGCATTTGTTCGTCGGAGCATCGGACATCGGGTAAGAGCTGGACTATACGGCTGGTCCGGTTGAAAACTGAGTCGTATTCCCATCCCGCCAGGACCTCTCGTCGCCGCAGGTCAGCAGCCACCACGCTATCGAAATACGTAACAGGCATCTAGCGGTGGTCCCAAGACTTCTCTCTGTCCCTCTCTCTGTATACACACACACACACACACAAATAGACATCGATGTATCGCCAGCCAAGAGCTGGGGGAGGGGTATGGAGTCGAAGCGGCTCAAGCGAGGCCTCGACGTCACCCGAGCGACATAGCACGATGATAGCACGGTGGAGCGGCGCAGAGCGCAACTGTTGTTGGCTTCGAGCTGAATTTCCGTCGAGCGATACAACAGCCGTAGAAGCGAAGCTGAAGTGGCCAAACGGCCGAAACTGACGATTGGCGAACGCTGACGAAGCCGCCTCTCTAAAACAAGCGTCGTTGTTGTCGTATGCCATCGAGTACCTGTTGTCTGCTGCCCCGAACGGATCTTCTGTTCCAACACACGTGGCGGCCAGGCGGCAAACAGGCGCCCTCGCAGCGACACCAGACCAGCGTGAGTCGCCGGCTGAAGACCGGAGCACGAGGCAGCGGCTCTGAAGACCAGCGATGAAGAGCAACAAGCCGAAGAAGAACAAGACGAACGAGAATCAAGTGATCCATCCGATATTCTGCTAGCTGCTCCTGCTCCTGCTGCTGCTGCTGCTGCTTAGCGCTTGTGCTGTTACCTCGGCATTTGCAAGACGAAGATGCCGAAGAAGATGAACAGGCTAAGGCTGAAGAAATTAAGTGCATGTGGTGAAGCAACGCCGTTGTGCGAATATAAACACGGACAGCGCGATGAACGAGGGACGCCATATATATATATATATATATATATATATTGTAGGTTGACATATGCGTATAGGACTGGACGAGAAGAACGAACAAGAAGACGGATGGAAAGGCGGTACGATAATAGCAGGAAACGGGCGCAGAATAGCAGGGATACGCTGCCGGTGTATTCCTGGCATGATGCTTACGCGGCTAGTTGTGCTGGTAGTATGATCTACGACTCTGCCTGTTCTGCCATTCTGCTGGAACAGTTCCGCATAGTATGAGCTCCTGCTTTGGATAACTTGCGGCAAGATACAAGATGTAGGTGTTCTATATATACATATATATATGGATTCTGTTTGACTCGTTTTGTCGGAAGACAACGGTAGCGGTCGTCACACGCATCACCTTTAGCGTAGACTCCACACGTACGCTGCCATGGTGACTACGTTTCGTGATTCAGCGGTTGAAGCTCGTTGGTCTTTGGTTGGAGAAGTTGCGCGCATATGGAATCGCCGATTCAACATCTCTGCCAATGCGGGATTATCATCATCGGGCTAAAACGAACCTGTGCAATGATGAAGCTGAGGTGGACGTCTGGCGCGGCCGGACAATGATTCTGTCTACTTGTTCTTGAAGTACTGGCCATTGACATACACCGAGTGTCCTACAACAGCCGTACCTGGCGACAACGGGATAGAGACACAAACGCCGGAACCCCTTCGGACGAACGACAGCCATCGGCAGTTCGGAGGTGCAACGTTTGTACCTCAGTAAGGCTACTGCTTGGTACGCAAGCAGGCTTTCTTCACCCCGCCCCTCCCTCCGAGAGATCGCGATCATTCGCCAGATCGCCAACTCCGGCCGTAAAGTACCCCCATACATATAAGATTGACATCGTGCTGTTTGCATCACTAGTTGTTGGCTCAACAACTACCTTTAGCAGCTCCCTTTATGTCATCCCATAAAGTACGAAGCGGACGTTCCCCGATTGCTCGGAGGTTGTCAACAGTGTCGAGATGGGACAGAGGGATAACGCTTTAGACATAATCGGCGACGAAAACGAGCAAGCCAACAAGACGATAACAGCATGGTCGCAACAATAACCAAGAAGATCTGAATCGAAACAACAACAACAACGACAACAACAAGCGGTTATATGACGCGCCATATATAAATCAATAAATAGAATATGCCCGATCGTCGATATCGTACCACATTATGGGACAACTACAGAAAAAATACAAGGAACGATAGGGGCGGTTGGTCGGTCGGTCGAAGAGGCGGCTACCATGATCACCATAGAACGTCGAATGTTCCCCTCTTCCAGATGCCGATCCGATAGAATCGCCGATTCGTGATTTTAGTCGAACGCACTGCGCTAATATTTGGAAACGTTTGCCAGTGTACCGTGACGCTGCTGTTCCCTAAGTGCACTCCGTTAATAAACACCACATTATAGATTATATTGCGTCTGCGCGGTTTGCGTGTAACATTACACTCATACAAGCGCACACACAGCGTCACGCCTAGATGCCGGGCAAAGCTTTTATCGCCGCGTCATGTTCTGTTATATCGTGTGGCGATAGTGCGAACTGACGTCTGCCTGTACATAGCGTATAAGTGTACGAAACCGTTGTTTGCGATAGCTACAACAGCTAACAGCAAGCTGCGGCTCGCTGCTTCTAGCTCTATGTTTGTATGTGGAGGCCGAGCCAATAGGACGCTGTCCTCTTTTATTGAAAGGAAGGCCGTAGAAATTCTCTCTCTCCCCCTCTCTCTCTCTCTCTCGTTCTCTCGGCCTGAGCAAAAGTATTCTCAACTGATTGCAGCAGAACTTCAATCGGCAGATTCTGCCAGATTCGACGTCCAGCGTTCGATAGCGAACCATCGACGAAGCGTTCCGTTCTTAACGGCAATAGCCGCAGGAGCAGCGTGTCTACTCTGCAGCCGCCCGCCCAAACCGCGGTACCGCAATATCGCAGTGGCCGGCATCGAACACTCAGCAACAAACTTCTGTTTTGGGGGACGGGACGGGCCGAGACGTACCAGGCTTCTCCTGGTGACGGGAAGTGCTTGCTGTCGCTGGCAGTTGCCGTGGTGATAGTTGTGGATGGACGAGGCAGAGAGGCCTGCGCGGCGCTGAGCAAGTTGGGCGAATCGGCTACGCGACGCTTGGGCTGGTCTTATCGCTGACGCGTTATCACAATCGCGCCCGGCGTTATCTCAGCGCGCGGATCGGATGGCGTGATTTATAGCGAAGGATGCACGCCGAAACGGAGTCGAGCACCGCAGCACGGTCCCCGCTAGATCGCTCGATGCAGAAAGCAGAGGTCGAGAGCTGCCACTGAGATCTGGAGCTGGTGCCGCCGCCGCCGCCACCGCAGACGCCGTCAATCCCCACCCCATAACCATCGATGAGGTCTAAGTAGCGCCAGAAGAAGCAGTATGCCGCAACTATTGAGTGCTGTGAGTGAGTTAAGGAAAGCAACAGCGCGCGAGAGAGTTCTCTTCGCTAACTACCGAAAACATCACGTCACCCCATCAAGCGATCTGTCTCAGAGAGCCCGAGGCTGAGCTTAGCTGGCCAGCAGCAAAATATACTAATAATAATAATAATAATAACACTGATACGTAAGAACAAACCTGCGAACCTGTTCGACTACTGTTCGAATGCGTATGACGATCGGATGGCGAGATCACAAGCGAGGCGGTGGAGTTTCGTATCTGGATGGACTTCTTGGCACACAGTAAACTCCGTTAAGTGAACACCCATTTTTATCGGTCTTGATCAGTTTGATCGAGGCACATATTGATCGCTATGCCTCTATTTATACATCATATATAAATGATGGTGTTTGCACTGATATCAAACATCAGCGTTGTCGCGGGCCGTGTGAAGCCTGTCATGTTTAGTAACGAAAGTGATTATATATTTGCACACCACTTTGTGATGCTTTCTATGGACGCTTCGAAATGACGCTACGGAAAAAAACAAATGGCTGAGCGTATTTACAAAAATGCTGATTTAATACGAATTGCCAGCTTGTATAATTTCAACTGAGTAGTATCACATCAACAAGGTGGCTTCCCTTGGTTTTGTTCAATGCCATTAATTCGTTTAACCCAGTTTTTTTTTTATCACTTTTTCACATATATTGACTGGGCCCTCTATCCAACTTGGTAGCACGGCTGGTATCCTTCAGTTGATCAACGGTCCGTGGATTGACGTGGTTGACACTTTGCTCTGTAAGTGGCCCGATTAGAAAAAAAGTCAAGCAGAGGTATGTTACATGACCTAAGGCAGCCACTCGCCGTCACACCTCCTATAGACAAGTCAGTCACCAAAGTGGTTCCTCAATAGAGATAACGTTGTTCGTTGCGGGGAGGGAGAAGTTACACCATCCTGCTAAACCACGGATCTTACGAACCCTTTTCAGTGATTTGAGGTAGAAGAAGCTTAGAGCCTGGGGTCCAATGGCCCTTCTGCAGTCCGTGGCCGAAGATCTATTTTCCAGATTTAACTGTATAACTCGCGTTGGTGTTTTCTCACTGAGAGCGCTCATAGAGAATCTTGAACCTCTCTGCTACTTGACTGTAAACAGATATGGTCCGTAGAACGAAACACAAAGTGGGGAAGGCAGGCCTTTTTTTTTTTGGGTGAAGCCAATATGTCTGGCAGTTAACTGACCACGTCACATGATCGTATTTCACTACTCATTTAGCATCAGGAGGGCCCTCGCTGAGCACTGCGTCGACAATGTGTCACCTAATAACTGCAGCTTTCGGGTGATTATCGCTCGATTTGCTCAGGTAAGGAGCACAGGTTAGGCAGAAGATAGCATAGACCATAATTCTTCTTTCAAAAACACCAAAGACTAACAGTGCCAACGAGCCACCACTATCTATAATAGTAAGCGCCATCAGCCAGCACATTCCTCCTCTCTCTCTCTCTATATATATATATATATAATATATATATATATATATATTACAATAGAAGTAGGTTCCCAAGACCAAGTTGATTTCAGCTGAAGGAGCAACGTCAGCAGAAGATAAACGTGAGCTGTGCGAAAACCAACAACAGAAATGTCGTTAGCTATCGACAACGAGGAACTCCTTCATCGGCAACAGTACAGCGGTAGCCAACAGACGCGCTAACAGAGCTGTCTAGCGGCACTGGTCAGTGGGAGCGAGTGCAGGTCGCAGATGATCACCAGAACGGCGGCGGCGTGTTGGCGTCTATGTGTACACCCCCCCCCGGCCCTTCCCGCCTCACAGTTTTGTTCTGTTGCATCGCCCATCGGCGCGTCCGTTCTGATGGTTGAGCTTTCGCTGGTTCGCTGCTTCGTTCGACAGCGAGTGTGTGCAATGACAACACTACCACGTTCCAGGCTAAGGCCTGAAACAGGAAGCAAAAAGGAACCGAGCCGCAACAGTCGCCTAGTTTCCCATCGTCGCAGAGGCGGTGGTGGGAGCGGCGATGGTGGTGGTCGCAACAGCAACGGCGGTCCCGATGCGAGAAGAGACCCGGAGGAGAAGAGACCCGGCAGCAGCGAGAACAGTTGCCAAGCGTGGGCTTCAAAGCGGATGCTCCCACGACGAGCATCTCCTCGAGCCGAGCCGCTACCGCCACCACTTACCCAAGCTGCTCCATACTCTGCTACCTACGGCCCCTGTTTTCCACCGCAATCTCTCTCTCTCTCTCTCAGACCCCACAGTCCGAAAAAGACAGGAAAGTGGCCTTTTCGACTTTGCAAGGCTCTACCATGTTTCTATGCTCTCTTTCCCATTTGCCTCTATCTCACGTTTCCTCTGTTACGGGGGGGGCGGCGGCATCTCGGGCGGCTGCCTACTGCGCTGCGGCGGGCAGTTTCCCTTAGCTCAGAGACAGTAGCGCGCCAGCCCCTACTTCTGGTAGCATACACCTCCCATCCTCATAGAGGCAGGCTCGGTCTCTCTTGCTCTCCGTCTCTCTTTCTTTCATATCTTGTGCGAGAACACCATTCCGGGGTGGGTCCGGCTAGACGATCGCGCGCTTGGACACAGAGAGACTCTCACACACACACACACATACTGAGCCTGGACCTGCCCAGGCCGGAAATGATTCGTCACTTCCGGCTTCATTCTCTCATCTCTGTCGGGACGCCTTCACAGTTGCCCGCTCGGCCGTCTTTGACGCTAGCGCCGCCGACCGCGGGCACACGCGCGAGGATTTGAAACCTGCATGGCGGCGGCGGCGGCGGCGGCGGCGGCGGCGGCGGAGGCAGCCGCCAACCAACGATGCTGTTGATACTGGTCGGCGTGTTGCTGATCGCCGCTTATGGGGAACGGGTCAGGGAAGACTGGCGGATAGCTGGCTGGCGGGATGTAGGAACTGAGAAAGATCTACAGCCTTCGCAATAACAACGTAAACGCAACTGCCGCGGCGTACAACCGCCTTTGTTCTAAATACAACCAGCAGAGAACACCGCGTAGAAGCCAGATAACAAACAGATCGACCCACCAACACCACGCATGCACACACACACACACCCGTACTACTCAAGCACGCATTCACAGATATGTACATCCCACTAAAACATCATCATCTATCCGAATGGCGGTCTGTCAGACGAATGAGACAAGGGAGGCACATTCAGCGACAACAGACGAACGCGTTCGGCAGACACAAACACACACACACATACATACATACATAGATACACACACACGTTGTCGTCTCTTCGCCACTGTATGGGGGGACATACGTGCAGCCGGTGGGCAACGTGACTAAGAACGGTGCACAATGGCAACCGACATAGGGACACACAGCAGGAGTAGTCATTGAGTCAGTCAGTTGGCGGACATTGCCAGTCAACTACATGGGCGATCACACAGATATATATACATATATATATATATATATATATATATATATATATATATATATATATATGTATATATATAAATGTATATATATATATGTATATATATATATATAAATGTAGACAACAATGAAAATGACGCTGTGCCGCCGCGTTGTTCCGCACGGTTGGGCAGCGGCAGCGGAGGTTCGGCGGGGCTAAAATGAATTCGTTGCTTCGTCGACGCCAGCTCACGACGCCCAACGGGAATAAAGACGACGACGACGACACTATGTGAGATACGCACACACGCACAAACAAAGCTCCTGGCTTCGGTGGTCTGCTTTCCTTGTATTCTACTCTCCTGAGTTTGTGTACGCGGACAGGGTCTGACCATTGACTGCCCCGCCGCAGCTGCCGTTGCTTGGATGAGAACTATGGCAGGACGATGGCAGCGCTGGTCCAGTGTCGACGATCTGATCCAATGATGACTGTTGTCTTTCTTGTCGGGTCTTGTCATGTCACTCGCTTGTGTGTGAGCAAGCTGCTCGATCAGCTCCGCAGAAGACGACTACGGCGCCGCTGTACCGCGGCGTTGACACCATCAATGCAGTGGAGTGGTGGCAAGCAATTTGAATTGGCAACAGTCGTTGTTGTAACCGTTCGAGCGATTAGATCGTGATGAGAAATAAGACGTCGTCGCTGGGCCGATCCAAACGCTGATTATAGTTATTACGATGAGCATGGATTGTCTCGTATATATTATATCTAAACTATCTCTCTATCATAGATGTATCTATTTGCTTGAAGGTATAGTAATATCCAACAGAAAAAATCGCGAAAGATGGCCCAGCTAATCATTTCGGCTGCTTAAAAATGCTGAATGATATCAGTCGTAATATACCTGTATACGTGGGACCTGTTCATACATAAGCGTACGGCCGAGGAGCCCGTTGCATTAGGCACGGAGGCCCCGAACGAGGCGAGGTAGGTGGACAACTCAGGACAACTCTCAATCACCCGACTGCTACCCCTGTCCCCCTCATTAAGCCTTAATCATAAGCCTCCAATTCAGCGACATTCATGAGCATGCAAATGCATGGTGGTACATAAACGTGTCGGCGACACAGCGAGACTCAGATAGAGCGAGAGACACGACGATATCGCCGATGGGACGGACAGCTATCACACGGCGAACATCTCTACTAGCGGCGACGTGTGGGCACGTCACAGAGCCATATTTAATACGACGCTAGACCATAGCTGGGTAACGAACACTAAGTGATTGACACGAGGTCGGAAGCAAAGTGCTACTGAACAAAAAATGACATCAAGTCCGAATATCTTTCGATTGAGTGTTCATACATGTTCGTAGTTCGTCTCGGTGCAATGTTGCCTTGGCAAATAACATGTAAGGAATCACAATTGTATCGGCATTATCGGCATCGAATGGGATTAATTAAGGATTGTCATGAAAACGACAATGAGCTACGAGGAAATGCATGGTATTATTGAACAAATTATTATTATCATATTATTATTATTAGATTACACGTTAGCTGTGCTGAATAATCGGCACGATTTTGTGTTTAGACCGGCCTCAATTACTTGCGCATCTGTGAAGTGACTAAATATATACATGTACTACCGATGTTCACAATGCACCATTAATTGGTAGTGACAGAGAACATGAGACCAGAACCATGACGACATTGTTACCCATGAAGCGTTTTATTCAGACAGCCGTACAATCATCGGAAATCCCTCTGCGCTCAATCCCTCATGGTCCAACTTGGTAATATAGGCCAGCCGGCTATGCACTCCTTCGCAAAGTTTTAGTATCTTATATCGGCTCAGTTCGACGCGGGCTTTATAGCACAAATCCTCTCCCCGATCGCCGTCGCCTCCCCATGAATTCGTCTGTGTTCGTGTCTGTCAGTTTCTTCGCGTATACTCAAGTAATGCGATGACGTTTCATAGGTTCTCTGTCCCGCCCGTTTGCCCTCTCTCTGCCCGGAGCCCGAACTCTCGAGACTCAGCCCCCCCGGAGTTCCCGCCCCAACCTCCCACCCCCCCACCCCGCCCCCCCGAAGAGGAACAACCAGTTAGCTAAGCTTCACTTGAGACATGCACACACTTCTACAAAACCCTTCACAACATATTTTTTTCTTCCTTCAAACTCGTGCCTCTTCTTCCTCGGAACGATAGGCGATTATTTTTCGATCCACTGCACGGCTAAGGAGTGGATAGAAAAATTATGATAGTCGAGCTACCGCGGCAGCGTTCCTGTTCATATGTATCTTCATATCTGGACCATGACACGGTATCTGCTGAATGCTACAATGCGGCTTGGTTTTACGGGGGGGGGTCGTCGTCGTCGCATCCATCGGCCATTGCCTCCGCCACCGTCACCGTCGCCACCATGGCCACGTATCGGTTCAGCTGCATGGGCACGCGCCCGCCTCGTCACAATACGAATGCTACAGACACGCAGGGGATCGCGCTCACTCACGCAGCCCACAGCGACGTGGCCTGCCCCTTCGATAACCGGCAGTCAGCAGCGGCAGAATAAGCTGCCGACCCCCTTGCCTGCCCGGACGGCTTGTGGTCCCCAGACGACTTGTGCTCACTGGCCAAAACCAGTTTCCTCCAATTCACTTCGTGCTGTACTCCCCCCCCGCCCCTCCCGCCCCCCCCCGAAGGTAGGAAGTGCAGAAGTAGAAAGAACGAACGCAAGAGGAGGCCGGCTATTGACAAGGAGGCAAATAATTATTTTCGGATATATCCCCAATTGAACGTTGCCCACACACTTTCGCCAGCCTGCCCTTCTCGTCTCCGCCTCATCTCGTTGAGCTCGTTCCTGCGGCGGCTGTAGCCGCAGCCACCGCCAGCAGCAATGGGACGCCCTCCTCTGGAAGACGAAGCTTGCGCCAGACGCGCCATGATCCTACTGATGTTTGGGGCTTTGAGCTTCTTGCTTTGGGCTGTTCCCTATTGCAGCTGCAGCTGCCACCGTTGCTGCTGCTGCTGCTGCTATTACTACTGCCACCGCCGGCACTTCTTCGGATGCTGCTGCTGTTGCCGCTGCTGCTGCTGCTGCTATCGTTTCTGTTGGATTGCGCCGCCACCAAGCGTGGGGGGTTCGTTCGAGGTTTCCGCCATTCCTTCGTCGATGCAACGCATTCCGATCACACGAGACAACAAACGCAAACCAGTGGCAAGGAACAAGAAGCAAGCAAGCAAACAGACAGACTGAGCCGACAGAGCCGCACAGAGCCATGTTCCACCGCCAGCACCACCACCACCACTACAACAACAACTACTTCTTCTACTTCTACCACTTGCATTACTGGCGGCCAACGAACGAGGTGGGTTTTCGTCGCAATTTTGTCTTAGCCTTCTTAGCGGCTACCACCGCCGCCGCCGCCGCCGCTGCCACCACTACGGAACTGCAATACGGGGGTAAAACTTCCCCCTTGAGTCCCCCCCCACGCCGTACCCCTCCGGCAACAGCGCTGCAGGGCTGACAGAGCAAGGGGATTCGCCACTTGCTTTCCCGCTTGGCGCCGTCCCACGACGATGCCGCCGCCGCCTTGGCCTCGGCCTCCGCTGGCGGTGGTGGCCTGAGCCTGAGTTCCAAACAATCCTCTCCAATACCTTCCCCCAATTTCCTGCTCCCACAGCGCTACCGAGTGGCTGCGGGTAGTCCCAGCTGCTGCTGGTGGTCCTGCTGCTGCTGCTGCTGCTGCTTTGGTACCTATGAAGCGAACAAACCTTACTTGGTGGGCCGTCCGCGAGGCTCGATAGCAGTCGCCGTATTGCTTCATGCACTGAGCAAACAATCCACAACGCTATCCTATGCCGCGAAACTCTGCCCCGCGTGGGTTTCAATTCACTAGCAGCAAGTAACGGGGGGGGGCTGGCTATGTTGGCTGACTGTAGCTGGCTCGCAGTTAGTAGGGACTCAGCTCGCCAGCTAGGGAGAACGAAGAATGGAGTTGCACTGTGGCTGACTGGCTCGACTTTATTTCAGGTAGATTCACTTGCCCCCAAAGGGGTGCCCGTCGAGACCATCCAGACCCCAGTAGAGAGGAACGCTGTTCCCTAAGGAGCCGACCCCCGGGGGTCTCCCCGATCTCCGCAGAAAGCGACTCTCAGAGCTGCACGTCGGCCGGATTCGCCAGCGGAAGCTATCTTAACGAGGCAGCTAGCAAGCACCATGCAGATCGTAGATCGCACAGGGCCAGACGCTGAGCCGCCGGCACCAGCCAAAAAAAATGAAGTGGTCCAGCGAACGTTTCCAAACGCTACGCTTGTGCTGTCCAGAGAAGAAAAAGACCTTCTGTTTCAAACGTCTGGTGGAACGGCACCGGTGCCGATTTTCAGGTTCTGTCTGTTAATCCTATCTATTAGAATGTGCACCGCGTCGAGAGATAGCATAATAGCAAGAATAGTATATTTGATCGCTGTGATATTCGGAGAAATATATTGCGGTCAAATTGCAAGACAAATACATATATAACAATTAGATGAAGAGGTATAGTTGTCTAGTAGCTAATCCCTAATCTCCCAGCTAGTTCGAAACAGAACTTAACAGGGCAAACCCTCACCAGACGCGTAGCGACTATCGAACCCAGCCATTTCACTGGACATCGAATCATAACCCCGATGAGACCGTCCCATCTCTCGACCGCCAGTCAACTACGAATCGGAGCACAAAACGACTGGGCCGCGTTGCACAAACCCGCTCCGCCACTTGGGTCAGTGGCATCGCACACTGAGTCGATGAAGTCACACGACGTCGGTCGTCACGAGCCAAAAATTAAAGCAACCCATACCGCAGTAGAAAAAAGAGCGTCTGTATTCATGTATGTATATGTATGCCGAGCGGAGAAGTTTGTACGAAGGTGGAGGTGATAATGGTTCCCCAAGGGAGGAAGGCGATTCTCGGGAGTGTCGCACTCAGGGTCGCGTCTATCGTCAACCAGCAGGTCAACGGGTAGAAGAACAGCGGAGACAAAATATCAAAACGCAACGGGCGGCCGCCATCCAATCAGAACACGATTCATTCAGTGGCTGTCCGGTCAGTGTCGCTTGACGGATGAGTGTTGCTGCGAACCACTGTAGTTGTTGCCACTGTCAAACTCATATCTGTGTTGAAAGAGAGAGAGAGAGAGAGAGAGCGTTCGGTGACGGCTTGTGAACGAGAAGTCGCGACGAGCTTGACAATTGTTCCGCACTATGGAAAAGGTTCTTCACCTTGTTATTTCGTCGCTGGTCAACCGTGCAAGCCTTCCGATAGACCTAACACGGGGCAAACAGACAAATTGTGAGACACACAAGCTCCGGCTAGCTGTACAGGCTCGCTGGCGTACAGTGGACTTGTACGGGTGATTGAGGCGTAGACGGACAAGTCCAGAAAAAACGCACACCGTTATCATCGGATATCAATCGTGCGACGTCAGTATTATATTACGTTAAAACGATATTGGTTGGTACGATACTCACACCAAAACGAGGCCGTTGACAATGCTCTCAGCTAACGTTGCTATAACAAAGCTGAGCGAGCTTAATTATCTAATATATCTGAATAGCGCTTATCGGCTTAAATCGCACATGAATATTCCCTATATACGTACTATCACTAATGTCTAAGGCAGTCAATCAAACGCAGCTGCCACAATACGCCACCTAAAAAGGGTACGAGGGTACTTATTTGATGTGGTCAAAACCTATCGAAGAGGAGCTGCTAAAACGAAAAAGACTATTCGGATCGCTGTTTAGGGGCTGGTCTAGTCGAGTGAGTACTTCGGCAGGGTGGACCTGAACAGCCGTATAGCCTCTATCACGCTGTGTGCAGTTCTTGGCCAGCTGACTGAACCATAGCAGTAGTAGTTGTAGGAACAGGGATAGGGTAGCTGCTAGGGGTTGGCAAGAGGAGAAGCATTAAGGCCTATCACCCACAGTGATCACTGGGGGATGATCCAATGAGGAGTTAACCTGTCGAGGTAGGTAAAGGACCACTGGTGCTGCTGCCAGCACCTTAACTCGGTACTCCGGGTTTGGGCGGTGGTGCAAAAGCAGCCCTGACTAGGAGAAGTTCTCTGTACACCCCCGGGTGTAAATGAAACAACGAACGAACAAAGCAGACAGACAGACATACAGGCATACCAGTGATACCGAATGGTCATAGCTAGTCCGCCAGTGAGTTTCTCCCCTTCCACGAGTGACCCCCTGCAGACCGATTGGCCCTACCTCGATTCGGAGGTGCCCGCCAGGAGCCGATCCCCACTCTGCCATCAGAGGGCTCCCTAAGGAATGTGTGTACGAAGAGCTGTACATGTGTATATATATATATATATATATATATATATATATATATGTGTATATACATGACGCCCTTCGAGTACAGCTGCGGCAGGGTCGAACGCCACGCCACTAGTATTTGCCACTAATTCCGCTGCTTGTGCAGCACAAACGAGACGATCCGGCCGACTGCCGAAGCAAGCAGAAACTCGTCGATGCCACGATATCATGAGGGCTACTGCTATCGCCATCACCGGCATCAACAGCGTCCGCCGTTATCAACAACAAGAACAAGAAGAGCGAGGCTACCACATCCACGTGAATGATATCGGGAATGCTACCGGCAATTCGAGTTTATATATATATGTATATATCGTGTACAAATGTATTATGATATGTATGTATATATATATATATATATATATATATATATATATATATATATCATAATACATTTGTACACGATAGATATAATGGATGTGTGCGTTCAAACGGATCCTGCTATATGCGACCTTAGCGGACACCAACATATTTATTCGTTAACCAGCATACTTATTCGTTTTTGATACTGTACATCAGATGTATTCGTTATTATGTTTTAGTCAATCATTTTTGTTTATTCAGTGAGAGTTATATTTAATCAATTACAATTTATCATTTATCAATTATAATAATAATTATTGTTATTATTATCTTATTCACTTATTAAGTTGCCGCAGGGCACCCACGCCGATGTCAGCCGTCGACAAAGCCACGCAAGTAATTCCGTATTCAGCAGCAGGAATTAGCTCCTTTGTCTATCTACTCGCTTGAAGATTTATTTGCATTTCTGTGTTCACGACGCTGACCTTACAAAGCACAATGCACGAATACAGGCTGTAGTCGGAAGAATATGCTCATTTAGCACTCACCCCCGTACTATAAGACATCCTGTACTAATGTGATAGTTAACTGCTGTTGTGCCATGCAATCACATATCTATCTATCCATCTATATATACACACCTATAGAGACATTGTGCCAGGGCCACGGAGAAGGAACCGGGTGAGCTAGCGACAAGGTAGTAGTACTGGTAGTAGTGGTAGTCGCTGCTGCTGCTGCTGCCGCTGCCATCGCCGTGGTGTGTGTCCCACGTTACTCTGAAAGCAGGAACAGCACCAGCACAATATCCTCTCGAAGAAGCGCGGGCCACACAAGAGAACACTAGGGGTTCGGGGCGCCGCAAGGGATTGGCGCAGAACTCGGCAGCATTCGGACGAGAAAAGGCCATTGTTCGCGGTGATTACACCCCCCGCGCCCCCTATCTCCACCCCGTCTCATTCCGCGTTCTTCTATCCACTCTGCCATCTACTCTCAACCAACACGAGCCGGAGCAGAGCAGGCCAAGGCAGGCACACATCGGCGACACACACACCTCGCCAGTTCGCGAGGTTAGAGTACGAGCGGATATGTGACGGCATGGGCTTTCTGCTGGCCCTCGGGAACGACAGGAGCAAGTCCTTTGTGTGTAAGAGGACCAAACGGACCAAGAGAAGAGAAACGGAGGTGCACGATGAGCGGGAGAAACTACGACGCGATGGCGGTGACCCAATAGAAGGGCGGCAGAGAGTCAGAGATGGCGATAGGAAGAGGAGGGGGGGGGGCGCAGAGGCCAACCTGCGGCGTGATTGGGTCATTCCTTCCGAAGTGCGGCAGCCACGCTAACAACCGCCGCCACGCACCTTCGTGCAGGCACCCAGGAAACTCGCACGCGGTACCAAACACGCACAAACATGCATGCACGCACACACACACACGTACATGCACATAGAGAAGGCCGTGGTTTTCCTGCGGTACCGGACACACAACGGACAGGATACTGCTCAATCCAGAGGCAGGCGGCGGGTACATCCCACTCTTGGCTTCTATATCTTCCTCTCTCTCTCTCTTCGCTTGCCTCGTTGTCCAGCCGATACTGTGGAACCCAATAGCGCTGTTAAAGGACGCTAAGGACGGCAAACTAAAAACTCTTCAGCAGCACGGACGATCCTCACGGGCACCGACTCCTCAGCATCAGAAGTCTGGCGAGCGCCAGTGTTACTGTCGTCGGCCTGGTGACAGGCCAGCACAGCTAGCTCGCTCTCGGTGGTCTCCAGATCAGCAGCCAGCTCTGCAGCAGCGGCTAGGTTAGTGAATCTCTCGACCGTTGTGTGTAGTATTAGCATTGTAAGCGTCTAATCTGCAGCTGGCTTCGTCCCTTTGCTCTGTTCCAGAGATCGTTCGCTTAGGCGTTCGAGCCGTAAGCAACGAGCCAGATGGGCTGCGCAGGAGGAAGCGACATTATTGCAACGGGGACGAGTGAGTCGCGAAAGATAGAGATCGAGACATAGACAGTCGCCAGGCCACGGATCAACGCATTTTTACAGGTTTGCCTGCCGCTGGCAGGCTGGCTGGCTGGCCGCGTTCGCAGCCTGCCCTGGCATTTATTACCCCCGCCGTGCCTTCGTCTTCCTCCGACTTTCTCTCTCTCTCTCTCTCTCTCACTCCCTCTGAGGGGCCACTTTGCCGGTTGGGGGCGCGTCTGCGATGGTGCACGAGCCATGGACGAGGGAGGTTCCCTGTCGTATCACAAAGCGACGGCGGCGGCGGCGGCGGCAGTGAAGTGCATGCCCACCTCCCCGCGTCTGGGTGGGTGGATGGGTGGCTGGTCCTGATCTTGGGTGTCTCTCTGTCCGATCGGAATGTGGAAATGTGACCGTATCAGAGTCATCTATCTGATACCGAGCGAGCGAGCGAAAAACACTGTCCTAGTTGGAATGGCTAGAAAAGGCCATTTGTTGGCGGGTGCGCGGTGGAAAATGCGCGCTGGCTAGCCTGTGCGACCTTCACAGTAAGGTGGCGATTTCGCTGTACGGTCCACAGAGCCGCGTGGAATGACAGCAAAATCGTGCTCAACGAAAAAAAACGATATATTTCAAATAATTGTGTTGCTCGTAAACAGCCGTTGACCCACGCTGACCGAGCGCTACAGCATATGCTATCAATGTATTATTATATAACATACGGAAATGCATGTATTATTAAATATATAGCATGGAAAATACGATCGATTAATTCTTGACGAGTAACGACAATATGACTGACCTTCTCCAGCGCGGTCTTCCGCTCTATCTTTACCGTCCGCTATTCTGAAATTTTTACAAAACACGACGATTTTCAATGACCCACGATACCACTGCACCTAGAGACTGGTACTCTTTCGTAGCCTATTTGTTACTCGTGACGCTCAGCATAGGTCCCGGCCGGAGCAGCCGGCGTCGGCGGCAGAAGCAGTGTGTGAATAGCGACCGCCCGCCCGCCCGTGTTCATGGTCAGTTATCATCTTTGTTCGCATTAAACAAGGCAGTAGTAGAATAGGCCGAATAGAGCCGACTGAAGCACACTCACAAATATAGGATGGACGGCCCCTGCATGGGCTTCGTCCGCTAACGAAGAGCCTTGTCCCTGACAACCATCAATATACCTAGCGAAGATCTTCACTGTCCAGGGGAGTTAAGCGTTGTGGCATGGACCATATTGTTAGCCCTGCTTATCGTTCTTCTCTTTCTCTCTCTCGCTCTCTCTTTCGTATAACGCTGTAGAGCGCTGTCTACGTCAGCGGCAAGCAAGCGTCAGCCTTGGCAGACGCGCGCCCGTCGTCGTCGTCGAACAGGTAAATCACAGCCTCAGGAAGATTCATCGAGATACGGAACGAGCACGCTTTCAGGTGAACAGCGTCTAGTGAATAGGCATGACCATGGAACGGTAGTCGGTCCGCTCGAAATCCACTGCTATACAGGTCCAGAACTATTGTATCATTACCTATGGATCCAGGGCCCCACTCTGCCTGCCTACCTTTCAACCAAAACGAAGCTGCCGGGGGCCGCTTCAGCAAAGTGGGGCTGCCTCGTACGACCTGCTCCGACCTGTCGAACGGCCACAAGCTGAGCTCCATAGATTTGCTCGCTGGTTACTGCCTCCGTCGCCGCCGCCGTCGCTGCCGCTAGAGCGGAGCTCCTCCGTGACGTTGTCGGGCGGCGCCATTTTGTTGTCGTCACCCCACTATCGTATCCGAAGCCGTTGGCTGACGAAGTCTCGATTCGCCGGCCAGTTCTAACAGCTTCACGAGAAGAAACCTGTTTGCTTTTCGTGTCTTCGTCCGCGTGCTGTCTTTGAGTCTTGGCGTCGGCTGTGTGGCTCTTTGACGCTATCAAGCGCCATCATAGAGGCGGTCGCATCGGTCGTCGGCAAAAGTAACAGCTGAGGCGCCGATTGCCACCCCCCACCCCCCCCCCTATCTTGAGGCAGGCCGAGCTGGCTATCTTCAGCTATCGAGCTCTGACTGAACAGCTTTAGGCTCGCTAGACAACGAAGCTCTCTGTAACGAAACCGATTTTACTGTTCGGCGCTCTTTTTCGGTGTTAACTGCCTTCAGCTAAACGCAACCGAGCGCTAACAAACAACGGAGAAGATCTAATCAGGCATCTCGTCAGGCCGATCTTGTTCAAAAACGTCGTCTATTCTCTCATTTAATAGAGACAACAGACGAGGTAGTGTTGCTGCTCGGAAAAATTAGAGGTCATGTCTCATGTTATCGAAACGTCATAACTGGCATAAATTTGTTACTGGACGTTGAGGTGTCTACATTTACTTTGAAATTAATAAAAAACATCAAGGAACAAATTAAAAAAGCAATATTATAATATATATATATATATACCCACACACATACACATGCGAGTGTTTAACCAACAGGCTCAACGCCAGGTTATCTTCACCAAGGTTTTGTATTGCTAAGCACCGCATCATTAACATCCATTCACTGTGGAGGGGGACGAACAGATGAAATCGTCTCCTGTTCGGCTTTGCGGCACGTCTGCGACCTTGTTTAATCTCCGGGTTCGATCTCGGCTTGTAGCAGCATCAGCAGCCACGTAAGTATGGCTGATCATCCATTTCGAGCGTTCATTGCACTGCGTTCTCCCCCATGCACTGCCCCCGACCCAAGCCCCGGTTCCTCGTCCATGCATCGGGCCATCGAAAGCGACCACAGACAGCCACCGCTGCCTAGCCGATGTCAGTCGATCCGTAAATATTTCCCAGATGCTGTGAAATATGCGCGACGCGGTCACGGCCCCCGCCAGATGGCCGCTATGCCAAACACGTATCGATCTCGGCAGGACACTTACAACGACCACTGCCCCTTCTACGACAAGCGCAACAACAACTGCTGCTGCTGCTGCTGCTGTCACTTGAACAACTACGGCCGAAGACCGAACTGGGGTTGTGGCAGTTCTACGGCGAAACCAATAGAATGAATTGTGGTGGCAAAGGTGCAATGCGGCTGCACGCTCTTATGTTTCACGCCAGCAAATCGGCTGTGCCCATTGCAGGAGCCAGTGTCCGAGGGGCACCCATTCCTCCTTCGTTATTCGGCCAAACTCGAAAGGACCGGGCCGTTTTCAAAATACACGGATAGACGCTCCACGTATCCCACTTGGTGTTTGTTAACGAACACATCATATAGAATCGCATATACCGTGATGTATATATACATATATATACAGGGAAGTCACATGAAGTTTACTCAGTTATACTCAGACGTGGTAACAACGGCCGTATAGTCAGACTCTCCGCGGTATATATATATATATATATATATATATATATATATATATACCATCCTCTTTGTTCTTAGCAGAATTTCCCTCTTTTTAACATATTACAACAAGGAAGTTATAAGGCACTCTCAGGCACTTTCCGTCCCGGCTCGAAAACCTCCGGGATAGAGAGAGAGAGAGTGCCTGCTCGCTGGAAACCAACCAACAAACCAAAGACAGCCAACGATTCCCGGAGAGCTCTGTTCCCACCGGCTGCTCCATTTTTACCGCTATCCAACCTTTCCTCCTCGAACTCACTCCATGGTTCCACGACAGATCCGATGGTTACTTTCCGTCCCGCCTAATTTCGCTTCCACGTAATTCCTACCATACACTTTTGCCTATAGCTCGTGCGTTTGATGCTCTCATGCTACAACGCTGAGAGGAGCCGACTGGCGATGGTAACAACGCTCACGCTGGCCTGCCAGCCCGCCCGAGCACCAACACCCGCCCGCGTTTGTTCCACGTCAGTCGAACAGCCGATGCCGGCAGCCGCATGAGATCTGCACTTCGTATTGGCTGTGTCTATTAACAGCAAATTAGCTGCACCGCAGCCAATAGAAACGAGACGAGAGCTGTTGCAGTGACGGTACCGGCTGAAACCCACCGAGGGAGCGATGAGGACAACTCCCAATACCGATGACAACGCCACAAAGCCACACACCACCCGCACGCCCATAGAACAAAGGGTAAGCAACAACAAAAAAAGGACAGACAAAACCCTGCGCGAATGATCCCGTCGGAGTTCCCCTGCGTTGTCGTCTTCTTCGCCTCGCTTAACAGGGGGTAGCGTTTACTAGCAAACGAGAAAATGACTGCATGTGCTCATTGCTATTGATGTGACGAGTTTTCTCGGTTGATGATGCTGCGGATGCTGCTGGTGCTGCTGCAGCAGTCAATGCTGCTCTCCTTGTCGCTAAGTGAACGAAGAGATGATCAGCACGGGGCGGTGGTGGCGTTAACGCGGACCGATATGGCCGACGCTGTGGCTGTCAAGGAACCGAGCGAGAGGATTCTCGGAAACACTTTACGGCAATCCGCTCCCGCCGCCGCTGTTGCCGACGCCGTTCTCGCTAATCGCGCACAAAGTAGCTCTGCTCTCTTGACTTCTATTGGCCTCACCAGCATTAATTGCTACTCGTGCTGTATATGCCGGATTGATCTATGGCGGATAACTTACACCACTTAAGCGGCTTTGCAAAAGAGACCGTTGATCCAGCGCTAGTTATGTGTTTTGCTATTTGCCCTATTCTTAGTCTTCAATTTAGCGGACGCTGCAAGATCCAAGAACGAAATCACTTGTCGTATACGACAAGACGTGAAACAATTTGATCCCACGTAGTGGATCTAATGCCGAGCTGCGCATCCTTCTTCTCAAACGTCGCCGTGCACCCGGTGATATAAACAAAAAAAAAAACTACCAAACACATCCAGACCTCCGTTTCTTTGCCACGAGAGGCCAGCGATGTCCCGCAGCTAAGAGAGTGATGAGTGTAATGCGGACAGTTCAGTTTACTTGTCACCAGCCGATACAAGTTCAATGGATACTCACCCCTTACCCACTCGCTGGCCGCCCGATTGGCATTCACTAACGAATAATAGACCTGTTCAAATACCTGTCAAAGGACGCAACAACCTCTCACGTCGTGGGAACGCGATCTGTTCGAGAATACACTTTTGCTAGGTCATTCGTAGCCGTTGCTTATTGTTTCACGAAGAATTTTCTACGATCTTCTATGGCGGGACCCTCTCAGTTAGCTATGGATTGGTCAACGATTACTCTTGTCACGACCTCGTTAACATAACAACGGCTCCTCCTCGCCGTCGTACCGCTCGCCGGCGGTCATTGTCTTCACAGCCGTGCAGCTGCTGCTGAGTGGTGACGATAATATTGCTGTTGCGTGATGATTTTGATTCATCGATTGCTCTTCTTCTGGTTATTCTTGTTATTGTTATTATTATTACTGTTGTTGTTGTTGCTGCTGCTGCTGTCATTCCATTATTCGATCGATTACATCACTCTGGGTCCACGTCCGCTATCGGCAGCACCGCTTTTTTGTTTATTATTATTATTATTATTATTAGTATGATTACTATAAAGACTGGTTGGCCTTACGTGTGGCCGTGTATCGTAGCAAAGTGTGGCTGCATATTAAGTAATAATAAGAGCTTTTATTATTTGTGGCATTTGCGAGATTACGATTGTCAATAATCGTAACATTTCCTTGATAGTTTTCACCGATGATGCACACACGAACATATACGCTCTCTTCAGCTATACGGGTCATGACGATTACCGATTGTACCGTAATTCTGGTAGATGGCATTGGATGAAATGGCGGCCGTACAGAAGACGGTTAGAAAGGTTACTGATACAAATCGAGAATAAATACATTAGGCCACCACTGCTGTTATAAAATTACATATATATATATATATATATAACACACTTATACAAACATGTATGCAAGCGATGCCATTGGTTCCATGCTAGTGTTCGTTGGTCGAGCAGTTGCTGATGAAGTGATCAGCCGCCTGATGTTCGAACGAAGCCAAACAGACCCACTGTTTTACCAAACGAAAGCACAAAAGATATCTCGCGAAGAACAATAAGAATATGCTCGTAATTGAAAGCTAACGGAAGCAGTTATCGGTTGAAACGTCCATCTTAGATTTCATGTGTAGGTGACGTCGAGCAAGATTAGAATAAGCAACTGTTGAACAGTGCGTTTCATTGACCCCCTTGATGACGGCGACAACGGGGACAACAAGCCACGCTGAAGAAGGCTTTAATACTACGAGAAACGCGGCCAGCCAGCGGCAAGCCTGACGGAAGGCGCTGTTTGAGTAAACGCTGTTGCGTAAGCTCCCAATCATCAGCATCGATTTATTTATCATTCATCTATCATCACTCATGCGTGATTTCATTCGGTACACTGTCGAATACGCGAAGTTTTGCCCAATGCTTAAAGATTCAACGTACGACAGGTTTCGTCGAATTCACAGATGTCGTGGTAACTTAATAGATTTATCGATCCCCAGGCGGTATCGATACTCGACGCCCGTGTTGCGTGGATACAATGATCGAAAATGCATCGAAGATTAAGCACACACAAACTTCAACCGTCGAAATAGCTTGACGTGAACAAATATACTCACCAAGTCGAGCAGCTTGCCGAGATTACATATTCGGACGAGACTCACCAATGGTCTGGATGTCATGATGCAGAGTTGCAGGGGGTCATCGGAGATGGGCAATTTCATCTAGGTCGACCCGGTTTTTTTTGCGCGCTGAATAATCGTAGATAATTCATTAGGCTCACACGGCATTATGCATGCCATTTCTGGTGTAGACGTAGCGGAAAATTGCTATTCCGGTATTCATTATATCTTGGTCTATTACGCCGCTAGACATAAATGAAGATTGAGTTTCTCGGTTTTTTATTTTGTGTCGTTGTTGTCTAATTTAGACTGCAACGCTCCGTTCTACAAACGTGTCAAGCTGTGAGCGTTTACGCATAGCATATCTATAAGCATTGCAAACACGGCACTATTCTTGCTGGCAGCATCTCTCTGCGCCATAACGGCCGTATAGCGTCCGAAGAGGCAAATATAGCCACATGTCAAACTATAGGGGACCAAGTTAATCAAACTGCTTAGCTAAGTACATTGTACCCAAGGAGCGTTGCGGAGTCTCGATCGCGGATTATATTATGTTATATGACTTAGTAAAATGTCAATAACGTGCCGTCGAACAAATACCACCAAGTGTTGTTCGTTATCGACGTCTCGCTATTTAAATCAACGACTTTTCAACAATGCTTCTTTTCCCATTCTTCAGTTACCGCGCAGAGGAGAAACTATCAGCCTGTACTCTGATGAAGGATCTTTGGCCTTCGATCAAAACAACACAAGCGACACTTTTCCGGTATTCATGAACCCAACAAGTCATGAACGAACCTTGCTCCTTTGAACTATTGGCAACCGTTATTACCATCGTTATATGCTAGCGTCACTACCGCTGTACGCGCACACACACACACAACATATATATAAATATATATCTGTATATATAAAATGAGTAGAGATCAAATTTAATAATGTCGTTTGCAGCATCACCACCACGAGTAATCTGTTCTGTTCATATGGTGGGGCATTGCCCCGAATCTTTGTGCAGTACCAACAACAGCAGCAGTGGTACCATGCGAGTCTCTGAGTGAGTCAGTATATATATATATATATATATGTGTGTGTGTGTGTATAGTGGCGCTCCTTTGGCCATCGCCATCGTGGCCGTTTGGCGGCCGTCTAACGGTGCCTAACTATTGTGCCACGAGCAGCAGCAGCAACCCACACGAATAATACTTAGTCATTTAGCACCACAGCAGCAGCAATAGCAGCGGCGCGCGATCGATGAATATTTATTGCTAGCGTGACTGGCCGCTAGAGGTTGCTTTGGCGGCGGCGGTGGCGGCGGCGGTGGCGGCGGCGGCAGCAGGGGCGGCAGTAGGGGCGGCACCAGCAGCAGCAGCAGACAAATGCTAGTTGTAGTGGTAGAAACCGTGATAGCCAATGCAGTACCTACCAACAGACTGACAGGCAAAAACAATGAGAAAGACAGAGTCTGTCCCTTTGGTAGGATGCATCGCGGCGGTGGCGCCCTTCGACTACCGGCCCTGTTTCGCTGTCCGAGGGTGCGTACTTGCGTGTCTACTAGGCCTGAAGAGGTGGACTTGACTGGCTGAGAACGGACGCACTACAGCGCCGAGCCTGGCGGGGAGGAGGATTGAGAGACCAGGAGACCAAACCTGTGGATAGAACAAGCTGGCAGCAGACACCTCTCTCTAATACAAAGTAGCGGCGAGTCTGCGGCGAGACCCGGCTGCAATCGTTGGCCCCTTTCCATACCCCCGCCCATATACGCTCCATTGTGCGCCGCTCGTGAGCGGAAACCGCCTTCAGCACAACCACAATGTGCTCTATGCCCCAGGATTGCCGGGCGCATAAACACGCCGACATCAGATAGATGCCGCAGTGATATGAGAACGTTTGCTCTTTCATTGCTCGCGCACAGGAACTCGAATACACACACACACGCACGCAGAACAGCTACGAGCAGATACGATTGTTGACACGGGAGGGCAGTTGGCAAGACGGCGGACAGGGAATCCTTTGTATCCTTTTCAGGTCGGTGCGTAATGATTTGTCGATTAGCTAACGGGTGTGTGTTTTTTTTGTTTAGCACAGAACTCATCCCCGTAATAAGTTGACGTTTATTTAATCGCTGCGGAGATTAGCTTGACACGTAGCTATATAATGACAAATCAGAGTTTGCCCTCATCACGTCTGCCATGCGCCTGCCTGACATGCGTGGGACGGGAAAGCTTGAGGTTTCTTTATAAACGTCTTCTGTGTATAGCTAAAATTGAGCGTTTATCGGCAATGTGTTGTATTAGAAAACACTGAATGGAATGATCGTTTGGCTTGAAAGAGCTAGCCGATGGCGAATTATATTTGCATGTGTCATCCCGGGCGTCGTCGGCAACATTGAAGTATCGTAATTGCGACTCGTAGCCAAAACCGAGATTTCATATTCATCGTCCATAGAGATCCGTGTGCTCGAATATAACACGCGGAGAACGCGCGACACTTTAAGGTAGCCTCGATTGATCGACCCGACGGGCGTTATCCTGAGAGAGGAAGCAGAGGTGTCGGCAATAAGCAATGCCGCCCAATTCCAGTCGACTCATTTCATTGTGTTACCCCCGGTACCTCCCCCCCCCCACAACCGAGCTCCGATCTGCTCAGGCCATCTCAAAAGCACTTCCCCTTCATAGCATTCATTTCTCCATCGAACTCCGTTGGATGGTCACGTGCCAGAGGTCTACCCCGCCCAAGCCATGCCATGTCACTGCATCTCGCCAACGATGCGAGCGAGTCAACGCTATCATATGCGAGGCTCCCCCCTCCACCCCCCAAAGCCCCCAACCTCGAAGTCTCCATAGAAATTCGCCGGCGCACAAAGTAAATAGCTCGTGGCGGCCGAGCTATCCCGACGATTGCGGCTGGGTTAACTCCCGCTATAGATCATTCTCTCTCAAACCGATCAGATCACACTATTGTACCTCAGCTCGTTCTGATGATGATAATGACTCGTCATCAGTTTATGATACGTCTACGGCCGATAGAACGCGAACAATTGAAATTGAGCAATATCCTCCAGAGCCAGAGCTGCGACAAACAAACAAAAAAGCAATGATGACCACGCACCTCTGTTCAGCTGCTGCTGCTATCATTGATTAAATACATTCAGGGTAAGTGCACTTGTGTCTTGGCAGGGAAACTATGATACACTTAAATAGAATTTAGAATACGTGGGTCGAAATCGATCGAGCACGCACAGTTATCACGCAAGTAGAGTGGTATTTGATTTTGACATGAATTAATTGATATATATATATATATATAAGCAACGCCGCTGTGTGGATATATATATATATATATAGGTAGGTGCGACGAGAAATGCACGCCTATAACAGCTGCGCTCAGCTGAATATTCATCTAGAACGTGTACACAGTATGATGCAGGGATCGTGTCTTGGATTTGGACGTTAAATCGAAGCTGACGACAAACTGTGCCGCTACAGCGGTGGTAAAGTATTAACCGCGGATGAATTAATCGTCGATATTTCCTACTCCACTGATGTGGTCAATTGGCACGCCATACTCAGCCAAGTACATCGATCAAATATAAGCATTTCTTATATTACATCAATAATCGTATACACATATATATATATATATATATATATATATATATATATATATATATATATATATATATACATGTATACATACATAGGCACATCACACACACACACACACAAAATAATAAAACGCATACATGTTTTCACAGTATCAACCGTAGGGAAGCAACATAGAATCGCGAAAGCATCCGATTAAATCCGCGATCATTCATTGGTCGGGTATCGCCGTTTGCAGCATTTTTTTGTGTCTATTATGTTTCCGAACGGGTATCTCGACTTCACCTCCCGCCGGTGCCGCTAACCGCGGCCGGGTGTCATCATTATTGCAATCGCACCCTCGAAACCATTTCGCACGATGATCCTATAATCGTTATTGAGCGCTCTCCCGTGCGGCACTCGCATCTCAATTGTGTCCAGTGCGTCCAGACTGACACAAGAGTCGTGTTGTCGAATTTTCGACAATTGTACCCCTCTCCGGCCTCCCCGAGCTCGCCGATCAGCGATTGGCGGGGTCTGCTCAACGTTGAATCGACCATCCATCGTTGCGCGGGCGGCATTGCGCCGATGTCGGAGCCGTACAGCTTCGGCGCCGCGCCGTTGGACCCAGTTGTACCTCGCTTGTACCTTCTTTGGTATTGCCAACGGCCAGCTGCAGGTACGCTTTCGCCCACGTTCGTCATCTCCATTTACAATCGTCTCATCTGAGACGCCACTTCATCTCACCCTTACTTCATAGAGCTCAGCTTCCCATAGACTATTACAAGCTATCACAGGCGTGACGTCAATCAGTCTTCGCTAAACTACCTCATGTGCTATCTCTATCGCTTCGTTACGGCTTATTTTTTTTTTAATTTTCTGCATTTTCTCGTCAGGTCCCGAACATGTTCATACATCTGTTGTACAAGTCGATAATTATCACGACAGCAATCTAACAGTGAATTAATTAGCAAGTGAAGTGGAACGTCGACGATTGACACCCGTTGCCAATCAGCGGCAATACTACCCTTGTGATGTTGGCCAGTGGATAGATACTTAGATGCCCATTGCTCTTAGCAGTGTGCTTAACTTGCAGCCGGTTTTGTCGTTGTTGTTGTTGCTGCTGTTGTTTGTTGTTGAGCAACATTACCGGTAAGTAGTGTCCAGCTGGTGATACTGTGCTACATGCAGCACATTAACCCACATCATTTCAGCGTTGCTAACATAACACGAGAACGACAACGATATCAATAATAACAGCAATAATAACAAACGGACATCCTCAGCTGTCTGCCGCAGCAGCAAGAACAACAACAACAATAACAACAACAGCGGCAACGTAGCAGCAGCAGCAGTAGCAACAAGAACAAAACATAATAAATCGCAATAAACTCTATGTGGCGGCGGCGGCGGCGGCGATAACTTGTAGCGCGATCCTGCAACCGCAGCGATCGTGGCCGCACTGCACCCGACACGCGTTTGCGGCGGCGGCCGCTGCAACCCGGCCAGTCAGATCGTCAGTGTGATGTTTGGTGTCGGTTCGTAGATGACGGGCGGACGAACGAGCGAGCGCGATAGCGTCTATCCATTCGACAAAGCCTACCCGGCTGGTTGTGTTGTTGTTGTTGTTCAGTTTGTCGTGAACAACACCTCAGCTCATCCCATCGTGCTTGGCCCTTGCAGGTCGTGGTCGCCACGGCGGCCGTTCATGCCACCTCCGCTGCCTCTGCCGCCGTTGGTCTTCTGAATGGCGCCAACGTTGACGACGGACTGTGGATAGCGGACGTCGCTCACCGGCCGCTTTTGCCAATGACGCCACTCACTTCTTCACTTTTTGTTGCTACTTTAGTGTTGCGATACTGCTTCAGCTCTAGCGTAGTGGTTCTGCTGCTGCTGGTGCTGCTGCCGTTGTCAGTCTGCGACGGCGGTCTTCCAGCTCCGGCGATCTTCACAGACACCAGCCGCTGTAGCGGTCGCTGGTGGAAGCTGACGGCGTTGATGATTGCGAAATGACGCTGGTGATGCTGCTCGAGCGGTTGATGGTGATGACAATGATGGTGATGATAAAAATAAAACACGTAGTAAAGGACCGCAACGAAATGAAAAGAAGATGCACGCACAAGAAAGAGAAGAAAATCTCTCTATATATAGTACACTGCTAGTCGCTGTTATGTGGTTGCTTGTGCTGCTGCTGCTGCTGCTGCTAGCGATGGTTGTAACACACAGTGTGGCTTTGGAACGTTCAATGGGGGGACTCGTGCGCTTCTGGTCTGTGGCCAACGCCAACATCACGAACACATTATCCACCTGACGGATGGACAGATCGACGGACGCACACAGCGATAGACAGACATGCAAGACAAGGTGCAAAGGAACAAGTTCAGAAGAATCGTCGAACTTGCACACGTAGCGTTGTGCCGTTTCCGTTTCGAGCCGTAACAACAACGAACAGGAGGTGTCGAAGCAGGCGAACGAATTGTTGTGCTCGCCAGGCGAGCCAGCCAGCCGGGCAGGCAGGCAGGCAGCCATCGAAGCGAGCGACCGGTCGAGCCAAAAGAGTCTTTGTGTCACTGGGGGAACAACAACTAACTGCAACTGGCAGCGACGTCGCGTGTAAATGCAACGAAATGCATGCGTCGTCGTACGTTGACGATGAACGTCCTGTCTACGTTACGGATAAAGGCAAGAAGAACTCGGACGAAGAAAACTCTCTCTCTCTCTCTCTACCTTTTTTCGCCTGCTCTCTCGATTTCACTGTCTGAAGTGGAGCAATCAACAGCTGATTGCTGCTGCTGCTGTTAGCGGTAAGTAAACTATTGTGAATAAACAAACTGACCATGTAGCCAGTCTGGCAGCGGCCACAGCCGAACGGCGTCGGCGGGCAGGACAGCAGGACACAGTTCCAGCCGAGTCAGGCTTCTCGATAACGGCCAATAATCTTAAGCTACGCAGATATTGCTATGTGTTGCACGGCAGGTAAGTGCAGCCATGCTCGAAATATGAGGCGTGGTCCGGTCGATTGAAGCGGATTGGTGGTCGGCTAGCGAATGAACAAGAGATAAAGGCAAACGCGCGTCACCGAGGGAGAGCGAGAGAGAGTGGGACAGAGTCTTGAACCATCTGGACACATCTGTAGTGATTTCTGGACGGGTGATGTTAATTTCCGGTCAAAAGTTCCCGTCGACGTTGGCCGATGATACGATCCAAAGCAACCAAAGCGTCGTAGTGAACTTCAGAGATCTCTGAGCTTCCGTTCCGTTGCAAATCAAATTCGTCACTTGGCAGCATTCGGAGACCGCGCAGAATCTAGCCGTTTGATCTGTCAACGCTAGGACATCGGAAGTGTGCCGATAAATGAGATCAATATCATCGCTAATTAATGGGGACGCCTCCTCTTCGTTTGCCATACAAAATTGCAACGCTCATACTCATGTGTACACTAATAAATCTATATATGTATAGAGCGAATTCGTTTGGATCAGGTGTGCTGTCGTTAACGAGACCTATCTCACTCACCCATTGCAGTCCTGATACTCTGACCGGATTGCAGTCAAACGCTGGTCAAAGCCAAAAAAACTATACAGCGTAGCCTATACTAAAAAACAAACCCCGCCACAATAGCAGTATTGACTTCACTCAGACGTACAGATACACAATATCTCATTCTTTCCTGGGGCCATTTTGCGGTCTGAGGTCCTCTCCGTTTACCACCTATTGCACCTCATCCCCGGATCTGAATTAGATCTGGATAGATGCTACGTCCCCGATACAGGGGGAAACGCCACAAGTGGAGTTTCCGTTTATCGCTGGCGCTCCCCATCGCAGCCGATTGACGTGGTGTCGTTTGAGCGATGTTTCTCCTCTTCTCAATACAGCCACATGATGATGATGATGGTAGCAAAGAATTATAACACTTTTGTTCTCTCTGCTGCTGCTACTGCTGCTGTGTAACGTGTAGCGGAGGTGCGAGAGCCAGCGAACTCTATCTATTTTCTTCCGTTCTATTACACGCGATTATCGTCGTTTATCCGCGTGACGGGGATAATGGTAATGATTAAAAGCAGCCAAAGCAGCAACAACATGAAAATATTGATGAAAATGAAGAAGAAGAAGAAGTAATGTCATCGGTTGTGTTCTCGATATGAAACTCATGAAAGCCACTGTAGCAGCTCGCAAAGCCACCAGAGTCAGTACCAGCCACTATCACCACGAGTCAGTGTTAATGTTAACGATTACAGCGATAATGATAATATGTATAGATTAATACTGCTGCTGCTGCTGTTGCTGCTGATGGTCATGGCTTGTCACGATCGTCTTGGTTTTGCTGTTGTTGCTGTCGAGGAGGAGGAGGAGGAACAGCAGACGGCGGCGGGACGGTGGTGGACTGTCATACGGATGTACGCTTGTTTGGACAAACGGCGATGCTTAGCCCGCTCATCGCTTCCCAGTTGAATATCGCCGCGGGAAGCGGCAGCATGGAATATTGCTGCCGTTACTGGTACCACCGCCGCCGCCGTAGCCTAAATGTGCATCTGTGATTTGGTACAAATCTACGATATCTGTTTGCCTTTGTGAATGACTGAACGTGTTTATTTGTGCGATCGTTGATTTTCTGTGCATCAGCACTATCAATCGAGGGACAGTTGTGGATGCAGTGGCCGCTGGAGAACTAAGAGAAGCCCAATAGAGAAGAGTGGCGGATGCCGCCGTCACAACCACCACCACCACCACCGCATTCGGCCAGATGAGAACTCTAGTTATAAACAGCATCTTCCACATCATCACTCGCAGCATTAATCGCAGCAGCAGCAGCAGCATCGCCGCAGCCGTTGGCATCTCATCATGTTCTGATTATTCCTCTGCTGTTGCTGCTGTCGATCGCTCCTCTCTGGCCGTTGGATCGCTCGCCGCTGTTGTCGACGCTATTGTCATCGTAGTCACCGTCAACATTCGCCTCTCTTTGATGTGCGCTCTACATCTATCTATGACGAAGCGGTCGAATCTAGCAGCGCTTCTACTCAGCGATAACGCGCGCATTGTGCATTTAAAGATAACGCAGCCGCCGCCGCCACCGCCGCATAGCAGCAGCAACAACAACCATAACAACAACAACAATACTAATAATAACGACAGCAGTCAAAAAAGCGGATTTTTTTTGCAAGCGACCGCCTGCCTGTTAGCGATGTAGATATCAGCAGCCGAGAAAGCCATAATAATAATAATAATAGATGATACGGCAATAACGAATGCTACGCCGACGATAGTGCCGATTATATGATTATTGCCTGATAACGGTGCGAACTATAACCGTGTGATGATAACGACAACGGGCCAATATCAAAATGATTATTATAATCATCATTACTAGTATCGCTTTAAGAGGCAGAAGATTATACGGATGATACAACACCAACAGAATCTCGGGGAGGATTTCATCGTCAGTGATTGTTGCACCGAGACAGACAAAACTGTCATTATGGCGATCGGATATTATTGATCTGTAGCGTTTTTTGCTCGGCTCTCACTGTCGACGAACGACGACAATGATGAAATCCTATAAGCAACATCGAAGCAGCAGCAACAACAACAACATTGTCGATAAATAAAGTCACTCAAAAATAATTCATTAAATATAGCTATTACCAGTTAATTCACACTTGAATTCATTGGTAATATAGCATCGCGCGATTTGCAAATCGCAATGTTAATGATGAGTGAGGACAGCTCTCGTTGCGCGACCGGCGACTGTCCGGCACAAAGACGGCACGTTACAACGTTAGTGACATTGCGCTTGGGTTCCCGCTTGTTGTCGCTTTCTTGATGGTATAGGAAAGCGACAGGTGCTCATAGTAATACCTAAAAAGGTTAAGAGCTGAGGCCTGTCAGATAGGGGAACAGGTGAGGGTCAGCTCGAAAAACAGTTTTTTCTTGATGGTATATCATCGTTTGTCCAGAGTGGAATATGCCACCAAATCACGCCCGTTTGTCCCTCGAACGATGTTCAATGTATTACGTGGTGTTCTAGTGCGGAATGAAATAGACATGAATGTACGCGTCCATTTGATCCAATTCCATTTGATCGCTTCTGGTTTCTGTGTTGGCAGGGGGGCTTTTTGCTTTGGTTGACCGGCTTACTTCCTGCATCAGCCAGTTCACAATCGGCTTCGAGTATTTCACCGATCTGCTGCCGCTGATGTTGCCTGTACCAACGCCGCGATTGTTGCATTGCCCTTGACTAACTCAAGCCACAGAACTTGAGGCGCTACTCAGTTCGCAATTCATCAAGTGACATAAGCATATGCCGTTCTCACCAGCGTTGCTCCACCTGCATGAGCGAACAGTTATTGTGTGGGGTTCCCCTGACGAGGGGACAACTGGCAAGATCTTCTTCAGTATTTAGATAAATACAAACAGAAGGATGAGTTCGGGCCGTGTTGCTTTTCGTTGTCTCGGACGTCGTTATTTCTTGCAGTGCGCCGGAGGCTCTCGGCCTGTCCTGTTCTCACTCGCGATGTAAAGCGCTTCCTGGACAAGATAAAAGAGATTCTCCGCTCCAGCCGTTTCCTGAATAAGATGGCTCTGAGATCCCCCAGCAGGTTCCTGTCGTGGGTCCCCGTACACGAACTATACACGCCTCGTTGTCCATGGCACCCAACGCTGCTATTGCAACAGACAACAGAGGAAACGGAGGATCTGAGACGGCGGCGGCTACCGCACCGCTTTATTGGTCAAGGGCACAGCGTACAATTCCCGTACTTCTTAGGGACGTCTGCTATACGTGCTATTTCCCACAGTTGTCTGTCCCCTGAGCGGTCTAACACCGCAGACAGCCCAGACGCCCCGGTCCAGCCCCGCCGCGTCGCGACTTCTTCGTGGCCGTCCATCGGGGCTTTAGAAGCGGACAAACCCCGGAGAGGGACGAACAGCTAGTGATCACATATTTAGGGATGGTTACGCGTCGCGCGGGTCAGCGGGATTCACAGCTGCCGAATCGAGCAGGCAAGCTGACAGGCAGACCCACGAGCAGGAACAGTCGACGACCGAGCAACGCCAGCAACAACAACGCGACCACCCCCACCACCGCCGCCGCCGCCTTTGAAAAGCCGTAACGAAAGCGTTTCAGACAAAGGCCAGCAGGCCGAGCCTGCTCGCCCTCTTGCTTGCTTACTTACCGCCGGTTTTGTCCGTGGCTCGGTCGGTTGGTCGCCTGCACCGGCCGTCGCGCGCGAAAGCCGGACAGGTATTGCAGGACACGCTGTTGTTGGCAGCAGAGCGGGCAGAGCTTCCACGACGAAGCCGGCAGAGGTGGTCGGCATGTTTTTGTTCTCCTGCTTTGCCGGAGGTGTCCAGAGGACGACGACAAGGACAGATTCTCTTGTACTGTTCCCGCTACTGCTGCTGCTGCTGGCCATAATTATCATAACTGTCGTTGCAAAGAAGAGACTCGGCTGTCCGCCGACCCAAAAACGAATACTTTACGAGGCGAAGCACTACAAACGCGCGAAAATTTGAGATTTCTTCCTGTCTTAACAGTTCCAAGACGACGAATATGAATATGGAGAAATGATGTAACTGGTACAAATGCTCCTGCTTCAATATAATAATAACAATAATAATAATAATAATATTAATACTCAATATTATTCACCTTTGTTATAGTAATAATAATAATTCATGCACAGATCATACGCCAAAGTACATCAGCAAAACATCCCCATCGAAGCAATTTGCATGACAAGTCAACCTCTATCTAGCCTTGTTCACAATATCTAGCCGTCGGAGCTGCCTTCTCGCTCCACATTTGACTTCTTCACAGTTGAGCAGTTGGCAACAACAATGGTGACGGGACGATTCGCCACATTGGCGAAATTGATACCTCTATTCTGGCGTTGTTCGCAACCAGCAACCGCTCTCTCATCTCTCTCTCTCTCTATCAATGTCTCTCTGATCCTCTCTTTCTGTCGCTAGTTCACCGGCGGGCTCTGCGTTATTCGATGGATGTTGGTGTATGAATTCGCTAATAGGAGAGACCCGCGTTGGCTTCGCTCGAGCCGGCCTTTCGGTTGTCGCCTCGTCACACGGAGCTTTCATAGCGCGTTAGCGGAAGGGGGGGTGGGGGGTGTGCGCGTAGCCAGTTGGATAGGTTATATGCGACTCTTTTAGTTTGGCTGGCTGGCAGATTTTGGTAGTGCCTGCTTGTCGTTCGTATCGAGTCACCAATTTGTGATCGAGATTCGGATGGACATAGTTCGAGTAAGAGATAGAACCGAGGCAGAGAGAGAGAGAGACCGAGAGAGTGAAAGAGAGGGACCCATGATGGTGTGGCCAGACTGGCTGCAAAAGGGACGAAGCAGAAAACGACAAAGGCCAAGAAAAGGTAGAAGAACAAGGATCAAGCCTGCTGCGACGGCGGCAGCTTCTGCTGTGCGGTGTGGTCGGCTTGAATTTCATGGGGATTCGGCCGGCCAGACGACCAACCGTGTCCCGGAGCACACATCAGCTATTGGCCCTCCACCGTCAGCGCATCTGGACGATCCTGTACAGCACACTACATGGCAATATATAGTAGCTCTATCTTCGAACGCGCTGCCAGCCAGATCGTGGTTGGCGAATGGCGACGCTCGCGGGGGATAGTGATAATACAATAGAGGATTCGTGGTCCCAGCAGCGGCAACCGAAGCGGTTCGAAGCCGCTGTAGCAACGGGCGCGTTCGAAAGCTTCGAAAAACCCTACCGAATCGGCGTATTGCCACGCCGTCGTCGCACCGGTCGAGTCGACTCGAGCCGCACAGTGACAACGAATAAACCCTCGCGCGAAACACACAATAGTGCATATTGGGGACATGAAGCACACTCACGCACTCACAAACATATATATATATATATATATATATATATATATATATATATATATATATATACACACATAGACGCAGACGAAGTACTCATATCGAGAAGGCTGGGGGGGACACTCTCAGTTTTCGAAACTCCGACTGACGACTGATGCTGCAGTTGATGCCGGATGCATCGGAATGGAGGTGTCTGAACTTCGTTGCGCTCGAGTCTGTCGCAAAAGAAGTACACACGCACTTAGGCCCACAGAGGCGAACCCAAAGACCGGCCAACAGAGCCCATTGAACGACGACAATAGATGGCCCGCCATGTTGTTGCTATCCGACACGAGCGCTTGGCTGGTCGCTCGGTGGCTTGGGTGGAGGAACGGATCAACGGCTGAGCGCTCTATGGATCGACAAATCGAGCCGTCGGGCCGAATGAAAATAGATGACGAAGGCTTCTTCTGTCACCTTCCCCGTGTCACACTTTCATTGGGTTTAGCCATCGCAAGGTCGACGGACCGAGGTCCGAGGATAGTAATCCACTGGGACGAGAGGAAAATTGGGGTTCGATCAATTGCTTCGCATGATCATGGATAGCGCGTCACTGTATGGACAACGCGCCAACAACGATACCGCTGTGTCTGCTAACGAGATGGGCCAGCGGAGACCGCGCCGCGCTCGGCAGACCCCTTACTATCTTTGTACGGCGAATTATTGTTGTAGCTGATTTCGCTTGTTAACCGTGTACCCAAAACAAACTTGTACATGAGATGGCGTAGCTGATAGACGAACAACCCCCTCCCTTCGTCTGTGAGTTTTGCTCGCTGAGCACACGCTTGCCTTGGATTCGATTTTTATTCGGTAAATGCACCCTATTTATGCAGCGAAGAAGTGACTGCCTAAAGCATATTGTCAAGGTACCCCGGTATCGATCACTTTCACAAGAAGTTCTCGAATTACTGCATAATCCCTACATTATGCACATTCATAGCCACATTCATACGTACCCCGTACGCAACCGGGCAGAGGAGTATCTCTACGCATATACATAGAATGTAGATACATAAATAACATTCTATAAACTGATCCAGCTGAGCAGAGGTATAACAATATTTCGTTTAGCCAGTAATCACGATTATTATCGTTACGATCTCTAGTATCCTCATCATCATCGGCGTCATCTACGCACGCACAAATTCGCTGTCACTTGTGGCTGACGCACTAAAGTTCTACCGTCTCTCGCTAAAGCAAATGACCACAAAGAGCCATAGGTTATAAGCATCAGCAGCAGATTCAGCTAGAACGGCCATTATCCTGTGTACTCGCGCACAGCCACACAATGCTGGAGGGAGAAGGCAGATCTGTATTAATTAGCACTGAGCGTGCAGGCGGGGCAGGGTAGGGGCATATATCAGCGATGCGTGTACGATATACGCCGTGAATATATTAAGTGCTCACATCCAGCGTCGGCCGAAGTACGAGCGCAGCTGGATTACCAGCAGCCAGTTGTATGAAGAAGTGGCCATAGCGTCAGAGGCACCGAGTCCTTTCTGTCGGGGACAGTCAGCTGAGGGTCAGCTGAGAGAAAACAAGAGTAGCCTCAGCATGGTCTCGTCATGACAAGTCCCTGAAGCAGTCCTGCTTCACAGAAATACCAAGACACGGTTTTTTTTTCTGTGAAAGGGAAGACCACGACGACGAGCAGGGATATTTGCTTCAGATGGAGGAGATCTGGAAGTGAAGCTGTGTTCACGGGGATGATGTACATTTTCTTGTTGTTACTATTATATCAACGGCGATATCGAATAAGCTCAATAATAATTCACTCTGAGCAACGAACACTGTAAAAATGGACTGCCACAGTCAACGAGTTGACGCTGCTGTACAATCGATTTTATTACAGGCCATATAGGCATAATCATTGGCGGCTGTGATAAACAGGACATAGTCCCAATTATTTCTATTTAAACAATTATAACGTATAATAAAATTGTTAGAGTGAAGTCGGTATGCATATAGGAACGCCTCTGATCGGATCACAGTTTGCTAAAACGATGCTACACCTGCGAATTCAGAAGATTTGTGATTTAAGCATGATGGTGAGTAGTTAACTGCAGTTAACTATTCTTATTGTGTTGTTATTGTTAGGCGAACACATTCATGACGAGACTTTCCCGTTGAGAATTTCTATTCTCACTCGAGAATTTCAGCATAATTACACTACACCTATAATATACTTAGTATTCGCCATCTTCCAAAAGCCATCTTCATTACATGCGTTACACGTTTCTCCTGCACCTATAATTATTCTTAAATAGTGGCTGATTAACAGACTCTGTCGCTGTCATTAAATAATAATGTACATACACAAGCATTAGCGAATCGGTGGATTTCAGCCAAGCCGGCGACGTTCGCCCATTAACAGTCGCTACCACGAGTTCCGTCTCATCGTAGTCCGTTCGTAGTTCATCGTTATACAATTCTGGCAACCACCGTCTAGCCAGCAGTACGATTTACTTAACAAGTAATTACATAGACCCCGCAGGGGTATATATAAATCGTCGTATACATTCAACAACATAGGACTAAACGCCTCTTCCTCTATCCCGTCGTGTGTACGGTATCCATTCCCTATTTGTAACTTCCTCATGGACAGCTTCTCACACATCCTTCTATATCCATCCATATGTATTCTCGTTTGACTGAGTTTCCCCTCACGTCTCTTCAGCTCTGAAATTCTTATATTGTTCTTCTTCGCATTTTTCTGCTGCTGCTGCGGCCGCTGCCCCTCGAAGTATCACCGTTTCGCCAGACGGTTGTGGGCGGCCCCCGGAGGTGCACTACGCTGGCTGGTGCCCCATTCTACGAGAGGCGAGTCTCAACAACGAGCATGCACCACAGACTGCCCCAACGAAGGAATTCTTGAGGAGCCAGGTCCTCTCTTGAGGAGCTTAGTTAGGGAGTGTCGTACGGGAGAATCTCACTCTGTTGTAGAAAGCGCCACTTACTCGCTCGCCAACCAGCCAGTGGCAGTGATACCGACGGCCGGTTGGTGGTGGTGGTGGTGGTGCTTGTTGTTGCTGTTGTCATCGGAGTCGATACTCCTGCTACTGACTCGTTGGCTGTTACGGCACGACCGCAGCAGCAATCATGACGAAAGCTCAGACGAGGGGGAGGATCTGTAGACAGGCAGTACTCTGCATGGGTGTGCTGGCGCGCCCGCTGACGCTGCTGGTTAACCGACAGCTAGCCTAGATACAGGCAGGATACCATCGAAGATGCCCCCCCCCTTACATAACTGCAGGCTTCCTTGACGCTGAGCAAATGCATCCACCCCACCATCGTTCATGCAGGCAACTACGTCATGATGAAAAGCCAACCTCTCCCCATTCAGCTTTGGCCGCATCGCTCAGCCGAGAAACAACGAGGGCTGGCGCCGGCAGATCACGACGACGTAGACGACATCGGCACGATTCATGTCCCGAAGCATCAAGAACGTCGGTGAAGCCGAGACGAGGGAGGCGAGGTTTAACTTAAGTTCAGTCTAAGTTCAGTTTGTTTCCCGTCTTGAACCGTCTAGCCGGGCTAACAGCAACAGCAGCAGCAGCAACCGCATGAATGCTGGCGACAGTGTCAGCACTGCTTTTGTTTCTATCGACTGGGCACGATCACAAACTAAACTTCACTCTCTGTGAGCTTTTTGAAAGGCAGCATGGTTGAGGAAATTCGTTTAGGCTTAAAGTCCGGATGCTTGTAATATTAATATCTTCCACGATTCAATGTGTCGTTCGAATGTTGCAGAGTGATACACATACATTTAACACTGCACAGTTGCGATCCTGACACCATCACGCCGTCGTCCACTAAATACTGTCGTTTGCTTCAACTCGATAGAACTCGAGGTAGTGGATGTCATCCTGCCCACGATGCGATCGCGTGTTACACGGGACCATCTTCGGTAGCGTCACTAAAGCATGCTCATTTGCAAATAATCATCGCTACCTCCCCTACAGTGTTCAAGCATACCGTTCCGGCAGACACAACACTTAGTGCAACAACACCAAGTATTCAACGAATCTCTAGAAAAAAGCTCACGGCCCTATCCGCCGACTGAAAATAAACACGACCCCAAGGGGCTCTGGAGACGCTTAAGTCGAGCGGCGGGAGTTAGTCGACGTAATCACAGTAGTATGTGTAGCCGAAGCGGTGTGCTAAGCTTCTATCCATTGCTCTGGATTTAGATAGAGCGGCGGGATGTACGGCGGAGAAGTTACCGCCGAAGGGAATAGCTCCTACGAGCCGCGAACGTTTGGTGGCCGTTCCAGCCGTCGGAGACGTTCCACGATCCGAGGAGATCCGAATTTGCTGGTGTTGAAAGCTATGAGAGGCGCTGCCGCTCCGCTAGGCCGAGTCTGAACGAAACCGGAGAGACGCATCAGGTAGAGTAGGTTACGCTTACGCGTTTAGTCGCTGCCCAGCCGTGGAAATGGCAGCAAGCCGCACAGCCTGCAACTACTAGAGACGAAGCGGTCGGTCGTAGAGGAGCTGGGAGCCGGAGGCCAAACAGAGCATCGAAAGGCAGACTGTGTCTGCTGATACACCTCTGGGAAGTCTCGGCAGTGGCTTCGTGGGCTAGACTCAACCCATCTCGCGCGGATCGGATCGGCGCGATTCTAGAATCACCGGCGTCTCGAGGTCGAGAATTATGCACTCGAGGACACTGGCGTCGCCGGCTCCCCGCCGGCGAAAAAACACTCGACCAGAACGATAATGTGTCGGCAGAAGAAGCCGAAGACAGCGACGCTGATCCGGACGAGGAGAAGGACGAGAGAAATTTGGTACCGACTTCTGCTGCCAGCGCCGTTGCTGCTGCTGCTGCTCGCGAATACTACGCGATATGATAGCCTCCCTTTTCCCTGTACACGCATTCGTCCCTCCTCTGGGAAACGGACCCGAGCAAATATCTCGCATTACCGAGAAATGGGTCGCTGACACGGGACGACAGCAAGAGAGTGGCGAGAGAGACAACCAAGGAAACCCACCGAGGGAATACGAGAAACCAGTAGGAACAACAGGCAGCAAAGGTCATAGTGTAGTTATCTAAAATCGAGCAAGATGGCTAGCGTTCGAGCGCGTAAAAACACACTCTCGTTTCGCTAAACGGCGCGATCAGGTGCGTGGATCGAGGTGATTAATGCGAGCGAGCACTACGAGGGAAACCCCAAAAATGGAATCCGACTGATATCTGCGTTGGATCAATGCGGAGATGATTCGGATAGCTAGCTAACGACACGGAAACAGTATGCCGATGAAATGGTCATTGGTGCGTCGCGTCGTGCATAGCGTAACAAGTCGACGACGGCACGAGTGTGGCAGATATCGTTAGAGTCAGTCATGGGATAGTTGTCGATTTTCGATGGTTGGCCAATCATCGCATCGGAACGCTATGGGTCGCCGTCAGCTCGTCACTGGTCGTTGGTCACCGCCGAGGAAATGACAAGTGTCGTCATGTAGCAGCAGTCAATAGGAGTTGGGCTGACGAAAACAGAGAGACCGCAGCATCGTTATTGTTGTTACGTCTAAATGGAGACATCCGCCCCCCGCCCGCCTCCCCCCCCCATTTCGTCATATCTCTCTGCGAGTTTCAGTTCGAACGTTGCGACACCAGTGTCTGATGCCCTAGTGTTCGCTGGCACATTCTCTTCACGAACGAGAGTCGCCAAGCGGTGGGGATTTGGGCCATGGGTTGGGTCTGGGCTCCAAGGAGCCCGAAGATGGGGAAACGCTGTCTATTTCATTCGTACGTAGCGATTTCTCGGGCACGCCTCATTGCCGTTGTTGTTCGATTCAATTTCGTGTTCACTTTACACAGCACAATGTGTTGTCATGTTGTCATACTTGATGCGATTACTTCCACCATCATCACCATCGTCACTTATTATGGCCAAAAATAAATACAGAACGCGTTGCTGTTGTCGCCGCTGTTGATGTCATTGGCTACATCAGCTATCGTAGTAGCGTACATCGCCGTACGCGAATAACGAGGTCCATTGTGTGCTAAAAGCTAAATCTCCCCCGCCCGACAGCGAAACACAGACACGAGCCCGATGAAGAGCGGCGGAGCCTGTGCAACAACCGCTGTCCCATGTCAGCCGATGTATGAATACTAATTCAGTGGGGACGCCGGGGGACCGGGGGGGGGGTGGAACTACATTGCATCAACTACGTTCGCCGCGTAGTAGTCTGCATCGAACAGCGCAGGCGGGCACAGGTCCAAGATATGGATATCTCGGAGAACGAGCTACTTAGTGACTGCTTGGCTGACCGGTAATAAGCCCACCTCGAAGTTCGACGCAACGCAGCTTTGGCTGCTGGGGAACATTTGGCCCCTGTCGTGTCCACCCTACATCGTAGCCCTGACATGCTATGTGGTACTATATGACCGCTGTGCGTTGCCCTAACTAATAACAAGACGGGCCATAGAACGGAACAAATGCAGGCTCATTGTACGCCAGCAGTACCCAGCCCGGTGGCGAACGATCATCGCCGCAGTCGTTACTCGAATGCAGTAGTGACACCGCAGTAAAATGAGAAGAATATCGAAAGCCGTAAAGCGATGACAGCTGTAACGAAGGCTGGAACAATGGCCACGAATGGCCACGAGTGAACGGTAATCAGCGTCAACTGGAACTGGTTAATGCTCTCAGGGGCAAAGCGGCGTGCGTCGCACACGAACGTCGTCAAATATCAGATATATGTATGGGAATTTTATGGCGGTCGTTGGCAGCCCTGTTCCATTGACATACACTCCGTGCTAAACGTAATTGGTCAACCTGTAGTTGGCTTAGACTGCTCGACAGCGTGCGAGTGTCTGTGACATCGATGGGACTGAGCAACGAGTAATTAAAGTCACACCTAAAGAATGATAATAACTCCTCTCTGAGAGTGCAGGGCGTATGCGCAGGCGGAATGCCATTTTTCATTGTTGGGAAACCGTGCCGTGGGTTCAACGCTATGACGGTGCGGTCATCTCACTCTGTGGTTGGTGGCCGGCAACCTAACTCGTGGTCAACTATTGATAATTGGTGATTCCACAAAATTGCTAATTGAATAAAGTCAACTGTACATAATAGTAATTAACTGATAAATTATAGCTATCCAAGCTATCTTTAAATTAGTGCAAATAAACTCTCCTCAAATTCTCCATCCTCTTCAGTGTGCTCGTATCATAGTTGTACCGTATTTAGCCTATAACAGACATAGAGGTATATAATATACTAAATAACCTTGAATAATCCGCCGAAGTCCAGGTCTTGCCACCTATTAAAATTGGTTGTGGCTTAATTGGAAACGAAACACGAGTGCGAACAACCCTCGAATCGATCCAGACCCGAATCGACTAGAGCCATTCGAACGGTAAAAGCAATGGTAACAACGAGGACCGTGCTTTTAGGGGACAGCTTGCCACTCAGCCAACGACACTAACTTAAATGCGGTTTTCGGATGAAACGCGGTCCTTTACGACGTTATCCAGGGAGCATTTTTCCGCCACAGTACAATACGCATCAGTATATATATATATATATATATATATATATGTATATGCGCCGGAGAAGGTCTTCTCCCAGAAGTTTACACGCCTGCACACCTCACGTTACAGAATAAAAAGATGCTTAAAACAAAATATTCGTCTCAAATCATTCCTGTGGGATACGGGCGGGATAACAACAAAACCGTGAGCGACATAGTTAATGCGACCGCATTGTATTGTGGAATAATAACAATAATAATAATAATAACACAGTTTACGGTCTGTAGATGGGTGGATAAAAGTGTAAACACAATAAGGATGTGTCGCGAGCCGACACTAGCAACAGCGTTCTGACGGCGGCTGAGTAACACTGTCGACGATGATGCTTCTATATAAATTACTTAACAAAAATGACCTACAGCTATTATTACTATACGCTCTCATTTATTGATCACCATGTTCTCAATGCCGGATGTCTCCCGGCATAATCTAATATAACATATCATATCATAGAGACCGTAGTAATAGTCCCAAATGTGTCTCCTCTGACCATTCCACGTTGACGTTAGTCGTCTAACGTGATCCTCCCCATAGGCAGACACTAACAAACCGTAACAAAAACATCCTTCTGGACACTTCCTTTTGTTGTAGCAATGAACATTCGCCAGCGTAATGTAACGAAGATGAGATATAATCACACTGATGAGAGAGAGAGAGAGAGGGGTCCAAGAACACACACCTCGATAGCAAGCGAGCGATCGCTCTCTGTTCGCATCTGCTGCGTCTTCCAGAGTGTGCTGGCGGCAGCTCGTCGAACTTCTCATTTATCTGCGAGAGCGATCTTGACGATTTCCCCTCCGTCAGCCATATTGCTACATCGGTCGTCTTTGCCGGCTCAGGAGCGGCTAGCGGTTGCGGAAGCACTTCCACGACCGACGGTGTGCTGGAACTTATATATATATATAGTGCGATATGTTGTGTTTCGAATCATCACAAACGAGAGCGGCAGAGAGTGAGAGACACAGGCGACGCTGGCCGTTTTTATAACCACCTCTACGGGAAGAAGCGACCGCCGCGAAAACTGCCCGCCTAGCGAAGAGCGCGAGCGGCGCTCCGAGACTGAACGACCGGAGTGGAGTAACGTAGTCAGAGACGATGAAGAGGACAGAGCCACGCAGACAGCAATATCGACATCGACAGCTACGCGCACAAGGGGATGAGCCGAGCGGCGTGGTAAAGACGATGACGCCGTAGTATGGAGGAGTTGTTCCCTCTTATGATGTGCTGCTCGATGGTGGTGTTGTTGGTGATGATGGTATTGTTGATGACGTGATCGTGATTGCAATCATCGTCAATGGGAGAAACAGGGAAGGTGATCTCCGCCAGATACGGCCAGCTGCCGCACACTAATTTATGCACTACATATACATATATATATATACGTTTTTACATGGATGAATAGCCGTATGGCCACTATATCACACCTGTATGCTCCTCGTCTACGCGATAGATATATATATATATATGTCAATGTCTTTAAAAGTATGTAGCTGAGAAAAATGCAACACTACCATACGCAGTTTTGCACATTTCCAAACGCAGCATCATGCATTATTGTTATTATAATACTACGGTTTTATTCGAGGGAGCGTCCCAGATCTCTGGCGACCTTCTCCCTGTACGTATTTAATCATATTTCTCTCTCTCTCTCTCTCTCTTTCTTTCTCGGATTATCACCTAAATGTGTCATCCTTTTAGTCGCTTTGTCTCACTCAATCTCTCGTTCTCTCTCTCTCTATATTCTATCTGTGTATTCCCATCACTGTCGCCATGTATCTCCGTTGTCGTTGTCGTTGTTGATGGTGGTCGTCGTCGTCGTCGTGTAATGCTTGACGCCAGATAAGCCTGCGCCACAGGGATGCTACAGCGGCGGCGGCGGCGGCGGCGGCGGCGGCAGCAGCAGCAGCAGGCAGCTGGCTCTCTGCCTATCTCCCTGGGTCCCTGCCACCTTCCGAGTTGCGGATGGAGAAGACAACAACAGGGACGGGCAAAGGCTGCACAAAGCCATACGTGTAGATATACCGCTGCTCCACTGAGACGACATCATATGCACAGGCAACAAAGCGGGGTGGAAAGCGGCCCGAAAATGGAAAGGCGACAAAGATGCTGACTGTCAAGCATCGCTCGCACATTCGGCTGCTCTCGCGTACGACGCCACCATGCAGCGCCACCATGCTAGCAATTATAGCCTGAGCAGCGAGCAGAGATCGTCCAGATCGCCGCCGTGATCACGGCTGCGCTCAAACTCAATAGAGTTTGTCGGAGCATGGCATCATTTCACCTCAGCCGGATTAACAGCGACTTCCATCAGCACCATCAGTGGAAGATGTCTATAGAGCCACGCAGCTGGGCGTGGATGGCTCTGTGTGTGTGTGTGTGTGTATATAGTGTGTCAGTATATTGAGGAAATCATAAAGACCTTGAATAGAATGTCAAGTCTAGTCGGGCTCAGTCGAGCGTCGGCAACGGCGACACACAGCGATATTGAATTTGCAGCAGATCTATTTGTTTATTCAGTAGAATGAAAAAGCTCTACTCTACAATTTCAATCACGTTGACATGGTGCTTACACGACGCTGTAACGATCTGACAGGTTTCTAGAGAGATATCTTATAGCAGTTGTCATAGAGGAGGATGTGTGGTACGGTATTCTATTCAATCCAAATGCCGCTCAGTGATGCGTCATTGTTCTTTGTTGTATCAAGTATATGCTGCTAATGAAGTAACAGCGCCTAACTGATATGGTATTTGTGCAGTTCTGAATGCAACTGTATTGGGATATGGACAAAGCATTGTTGAGAAGAGAATACTAATTCATATAATGTTAATCAAATCATCAATGCGTATCGAGGCTTCTTCAACCGAGTGACGACTTCATAGCAAATTCATCATGTTTCTGAGTTTCGCACCGATGTTTGCTAGCGTCTGCAACTATAACTATCACTAACTCAATATCGATATTTTCATTGAATTGTGCAACAATTGTCCCGATAAATTGTTGCCCAAACGAGCCCGTTCGACTTTGCTAACGAGAACAGAAAGTTCACCTCTCCTCGCAAAGCTTCGAGCGTTTCAAGCTGACGTTTCAACAACAGGACCTGCAGGACGGCCGGTAGGGGCCTCGGTTGACTTCGAGACACTTTGAATCCGTTTGGATGGTCAGCCTGTTCGTGTCTGTTGTAGCACATCCGTCTCCCAGCCCGGAGACGTCCCTCGGGGTGTTCGACAAAGCCAATCGTTATAGATGGCCAAGTTAGCACGGAGAAAGAGACAGAGAGGAAGGGACACGCAAATGACGGCCGGCGAGGACTCACCCCTGAGGCTAGCAGTCGGATCCGAGTTCTGTTTCGGTACCGAGTTTTGAATGCAAAAGCGGCTCCGACTATTTGGGCCAACCTCCGCGCGCTACAAGAGAACACATGATGTGCTCCACTGCCGATATTCGTCTCCTCTCTCTCCCTCTCTGCATATACACGTATATTTATAATCACGTGTTTATAATTACGTATTAATAATGACCGCGGGTCGGGTTGTATAAGCGCGTGAATTCAACCGACGCCAAAAAATATCCCAGCGAAAAATGGTCTCAATCATAAACATTTCGTCCCTTTTGTCTCAGTAGTTCACAGCCACTTTTGTCTACAACCGATATTTTGCACCATTCGTAGCACGTGGAGGCAGTGGCAAACGCAGCTCACGTGTGTGACGATACGCCGCCATACTCTTCTAATACGCCTCGTAAGTGCCGCGACACGCAACATGAAACACACAAAGCAATTGTTTGTGTACTCGCGTCGACAACGGTGTAGAAATAATTCACCTATTGCGTTGATCGTTATTAAAACTAAAAAAATAAACGGTTAATCTGGAACAATGCAGGCATGGCCCTGTTCGCGAGACGGCGAACTCTTCGCGGCATTGTACGATGAAACAGAGTAGAAAAAATTCATAGAAATATATGAATCTAGTAGTGCTGGTGTCGTTGGCGGCAGGAAGAGCGGTGGCAGATAGTTTCAAATGACAGCGACACCACCAACTTGCTTCATCTCTCCGTAATCAGATCATTTGATCTCGGAGGCCGACAGCGAGAGCCGCTCTCCAAGTGCCGGGCCGAGCCAGTCGTCCGGCTGCGAACCCTCGCAGGGGTATAGCGCGAGTCGATATATCGTGCATGCACGAATCGACAATCAACTCTTTTGGGGACTTTTACGGTGGTTATTTTGGCTTGCAAGGCTGAAGCTTTCAGAAGTGGGTAGAATTTGTGGGGCTTCTGGTTGGAAATTTAATCAAAACGTTGCTGCAACCACCAGCTCAACGAGAGACATCCGTGCCCGCCGCCGCCGCCGCTGCTGCTGCTTCGGAGTTGGAGAAGACGGTATTGGAATACTCTGAGGGGGCGCACACCCACAGCTATTGTCTCCCCTCGAAGACTAGCCAGTCAGCCATTCGCTTATACACCCGTGATGCTGTGCTGATCGGCGTGTACGCAATCGTACATATGTTGTAAGTGAGTAACGACTCGTTTCGAGGCGATTCAGGGCTTCATGGAGTTCAGCCAGCCTCTGCCGTAGGTAGCCCTGCCCCCCCTGATCGTACCGCTGGCAGTCAATAATTTTGGGATGATGAGGTCGCTGGCTCGACCATGAGTTGTACCAGCCAACCTTTACCTTGTCATTTATTTCGCAATCGAGCCACGAATTCGCCCAAGTCATTTCTGTTTTATGTTTCCTTGGCATATTGCCTGCTAGATATATGGGATAGATTTGAGACAGCTAAAAATGGATCTATGCAAAATCGGGCCGAGACGGCGCCAGGTGGGCGTGCACGACTGAGGCACATATTGAAAATGTTCGAATGTTCATTTCAATAGTCTCCAACGTCGTCATATGAATCTTCAACATAATCAAGACGTTATTGTGGCAACATTACATGCACAACCATGCAGTCGACTAGCTAGTTAGCTGGTCAATTGGCCTCTAATTATCTAGCTGACCTCCTATTCATCAGCGAACTTGTTACCACTGATACCACTGGTGTATATACAACAGAAGATCACAATAAACTTAAGTTTGTCAGGGCGCAAGTTGAACGCAGGGTGATTCATCCGTGGCACATGCGCTAACTAAGTTGATACGAGAGATCGTCAACCACCCTTACTAAATTGGAAGAAGTAAAACATCAGCGTTGAATCGAACCGCAACCTTGGCAATCATCTCGTTCATCGCAATCGCGTGTAATTAGCCCGTAACAATCTGTACTAATTGCTTGGCCTCAATGCATACGTAGCTCACGATGACGAAGACATTAAAGCCAATTTTTGTATAGTTCGCACCCGCAGCATAGCTAGAACTTGCGCGCCGCTCTCGGAGCTCCAATGATCGGTGTTAGTTTTGTACTGGCGATGACGCGATGTTTCTGTAGGCTTTCCAGAGCGATACTGAGTGACCCACACACACACACATATATATATGTATATTACACCACCATAGTGGTGGCTGAATACCAACAGGCGGTTCCTTGTTGGATGTCGCTTCGCTCCAGTTCAGTTCGTTGACAATTTGTGTACAATTGTCAGTAAACTCAGCAGCCGTAGCAGCAGCGGCAAGTGAGTACAGCGACATTTGCGCGACCATGGTCGATCAATAATTCGTACGTTACTGATAAACTGCTGTGTCATCATCATCTGGAGTATCTCATCTCTCTCTCATACACATTTCCATCCGTCTATCTTTCTATAATATATGTCGGACTCACTGATACCGTCATGCCGCAAGCAGATGTGGTACATATTTGCGTTACTGTTTACCACAGTAATGACGGCTGCGACCGGCGTTGCCACCACCCGTACCAACGCGTGCGCCGGCGGCGGCAGCAGCAGCAGCGGCTACACAATCATCATCATCATGATCAATCGATGTCAAACTGATAGTTAATTATTCTCCATGTTTACTATTTGCCGCTACATATGCTTTGCCAATGCAGCAGACAAAGTAACCGGCCAACAGGATACAGATAGATTCGATAACGATCACATGAGTATTATTCAATATACTCTATAACACAATACGTATCTTTCATGTACTGGACGTGTTATACAGCTATGCCAGACAAATAGCTTTCATTATTGATATGACAAAATATTTGATTAGTCAACGAGATTACTACAGTCCATCATTGCAATTGGCATCCTTCTCCGCGTCTCTTTGTTCATGGTCATCGTGGAAACGATCCATGGACGGGTAACAGTCGAGGACGAGCAGCAGCAGTAACATTATAATGAAAATATAAAAACTACTGCACGGTTTCCATTTTCTCAATGGGCACTCACTAAGCATCGACTAACCGGGAAAGATTAACTGTGCGTCCTCATCAGCAGCGCGGCTGACCTCTGGCGAGAACGCCTCCTCTCGTTGCATCAGGAGGAACGCTGGACGACGGCGAGGTCCAGCTACGCCGAGCGGATTCGTTTTGAGGGAACCTGCCTGCCGAGGCTCTCGCTGTTGACCACTGGCTGCCGGCCTGTCTGGCTGCCCCGTCTACGTTCAGAGCAGTTGACTACACGAAAGAAACTCACTCTACTTGTGCTATGTAGCTCGAAGTCGACGAAGAAAAGCTTGAAGCAATGAGAATAAGAAGATCGCGCCAACGAGCAGCGAACGAGCGAGCGAGCAAGAGCAGGATTGAACAACGAAAGGCTGCCGTGAAGAGCTGAAGACTTGAGCCGGTGCCGCCTCAGGGGCGCCCCAAGAGGCTGGCTTCGCTTATTTCGGCCTTACGAACGAATGGACAGACATCTTCGCTCAGCTTTCGTTGCTTGCTCGGGTCGGTCAGTTTTCTCAGCCTGGCGGGGAATCAGCCAAGGAAGGTGCCTGCCTAGACGTCGAAGAAGACACACGCACACACACACAGACACACTGAGCACAGGCTCAGTAAAAAGAGGACCAAGAAGTGAAACAGACGGGAATATCGAAGATCCAAGCCGAAGAATCAGCCGCGACGGTGCGGGGTACCAAGCTACGGTCGCAACAACGACGATCGTGGTGGCGCAGCTCGTCAGGCCATACCTTCGACCGTATACCCACGTACATCGAGAGCTGGCTCGGGAGGCTTATTCGACCCGCCGACAGACAGCGCAGCGGACGGAAGCCAGCAACAGCAACCTAAAACCTACACACAACATGGGTACAAGACACGGCCGACGACGACGACGACGACGCGAGCAGCCGAAGTAGCCGTCTCAAGCTAGACTCGGAAAGCTCAGGTATTCTTGACGATTCTGCCGGCGGCAGCGTCTCACCCCGTATGCTTGTTAGCTTGCCTGCATTCGAGCCACGCTGAGCCACTGGTACGCATGCGGATATAGGAATTATATAGTCAGAGTCTGCGGAGGGTTGTTGGAAAAGGGCACCGTTGATGCAAAACGCTCAAATGATCATGAGGGATATTTTCCTATCCAGAAAACCCATACATGTTCACTTGACACTGCGCGTGCATGTATTACGCGTATAGTGTATACGCATATTGGCACCATATATATATATATATATATATATATATATATATACATATATATATATATATATAGAAGCAACCCCTTTGCATTTATACTAGTCGGAGCTCGAACGGGTGTCGAGTGTACTCGAGTACTATCAGCTACTCGGCAAAACAGTATGAATTCTGAAGCAACAATGCGGCGAACCATCGCGGCATTCGAGTGGCGTTTCACAAACATCGAGCGTAGTTAAAACAAGAAACATGTACTTACCAGTTTGTCTGATAGCCGAATAGCTCCAACTATTAGCCGACGGTACAGTCCAGCGCTATATGCGTTTGTGTTACATATGCGGAAATGTGTAAAGAAATATATATATCCTTTGTGGCGAAATAACAGGTGACGGCAGTAGAACAATGAGAAGGTGACTAGAACGAAGATGAAGAGTATCCTGAGCACAAAACATGGCACCAACTTCGTGGCGTCTTGCATTCAACATTCGACGTATCACATTATGATACGCCTGTTCAATACAGGCGTACTTCACAAGCGGATATTTAGCGGATAACACCCTCATCCCGTCCGCCTGTCAGATTGATTCACAAAGGGGTTCTGCACCTTCGGCAGCAACAGCGAGAGAACGAGAGAGAGAGACAGAGATCATCGCTCACCAGCCTTCGTAGCGAAACCTAGGTAGTAGGTCGACGGGCAAACAAACCATGGTCATCGGCTTTGCTTACCCTGCTTTTCTCTCTCTCTCTCTCTCTCTCCCGCTCTCTCGAACCCCTCTCAAACGCATTGGTTGTAGTGGACGACTTCTACAAAACACTATCATATTGCTTCGCTGAAGGATATGATCAGGGAGTCAGATCGCCGCACGAAGGCAAGCACCATCTCCTTTCACTCCGACTCGACAAGGACAATCCTGAATCGCTCGTTGTGTTTTGCTATCGACGATTTCCTTCTGCTGAGCGTACCTTTTTCAGCCGCGTAGGTCCGCGACAATGATGCACTGCACGTTAGCAGCAGAAGGATGCCTCGCAATAGTCCGGGTACCGGCCGGCGAGCCATGCTTAGCGCTGCCGGCGGGTCCGCTGAGGGGTTTAGTTATCCACGCGTGCAACTCGTCGTGATCGTTGTCCGTGCAACAGTTGTACCTCTCCGTCGTGAGTGGGTCTCGCCGACCTTAAGAACCTGTCTTGCTGTCCACTTTGCTCGACCACTCTCTACAAATTAGATACGTTCCGCGTTATCCGTAGAAGAACATGTATTCTATTTTGTCACCGAACCACCATCACTGGCTGTCTCACTCGCACATGAGCATGAACACCACACTATATCGAGGTTGACGTTGTATTAGCCTGCGTATTTGTGTGATGATTACAACGATTAGCACGGTGAGTAGTCCTCGACAAGTTTAGTTGCAGTCGACGTAACGGACCCAAACAACTCTTGGTTTTCTCGTCAATCCCGTTGAACGGCAATCACACATCGCACCATCACAGCTATCCTTTGTCGCTTATCATTAGATCGTAAACATCAGACGAGATCGAAATCGACACGCGCGATTCGACGATTGAAATCGGCGTCACTTGATTTGACACTTGGCCCAGACGAGGAGGGGCACAAGATCGAAACACGAATATTATTAATTATTTTACGATGATTACTATTAGCGGCATTATCATCATCATCATGATTATGATGTGATTCGTTCTCTTCAATAGGACGAATTGTCGCCACAGTTACCGCTGCCGCGTCGCCGCCGCCGCCGCCACCAGCAGCAACAACTATTCACTGAATACAGCTGCAGCTGCCCGTCTTTCCATTTCCCTGCGGCTCGTAGCTGCGGTGGCTATTGCAGCCGTTAGTAGAAGTATAGTACTCGTCGTCGGCAGTAATCGCGGCAATTGTCACAGGGCTGATAACCGATGCGACGACGTCAGTGCACAATATGGGCATCCGGCATAACATGGCGACGTCTCGCGATTTGCCTCCTGTCAACCCGTCGATATCTCTGCTGGCCGTCGAACGCGGCGGGGTCGACGACGCGAGAGGCGGCCACCGCCACTGCCGTCGTAACACTCGTCGTTTTAGCGAATAACCGTAACAATAGCTGCTGCAACAACAACAACAGCAGTAGTAGTTGTTGTTGTCGTGGTAGTAGTGGTAGGCCACCGTAGACAGTCGGACAACAACGCAACGTAACGCAACACAATCCAAACTCAACCGAACAGAACAGACCGAGAAGAACACATAGAGCTGTGCTTAGCTCCGGCTGCAGCACACAGCGCGCGCTAGCTCGCCGCCCGACTGGGGGGCTCGCTCCGGGTCTGCCAGCGCGCCGAAATTTGGGAGAGGGCCATCGCCGACGAACGACGCGATACCGACGCCACCTAGTGGAGCTGTGAGTAAACAAATGGAGGCATGTCTGGCGCTGTCTAACGTCTCGGACAGACGGCGATGAGATGGCGAGGAATCGCTGGCTGTTGAAGCCAAAGTAGTGGTACATTTATATATATATATATACATATATATATATATAGCTGTAGGGACCACTAGGGGCACGAAAACGAGTGCGACTACCGCGGTACTGGAAGTTGAGTCAGCTGACAAGAGGGCATCGGGCGTCGGGAGTACTATTAGCTAGCAGCTAATACTGGCAGTTGTCAAACGCGTGGTCGTGGTGGGAGAAATGGTGCAAATATAGTAACAGTCGTGATGGTATAACGGTGCCAGCAGCGGAAGGATTGATTGACAGAGGAACCGAGTCCTGGCCTGGAAAACAACTGAGGGGGTTAACTATCGGAGAAAAAAAAGGACCAAAGAAGTTGTTCGGGTAGCAGAAGCGTTGTTGATGACCGGAGGTCGTTGGAGAACGATGGAAGGAAAGTTGTTCGAGCGTCTGGAAAACGGAGGCATATCGCTCCGTCTGGAAAGATTAGATCTAGTAGTTGGCGTATATATATATATATATATATATACTATCAAAGCTGAAATAGTTCGGCACTGGCGTCCACCTGAACGTACAGTAAATAAATGAATGAGAAGACAAATGTACAGCCTCAACGTACAGGTCGCAGAGACGCCGAGAACTATTATTAACTATTATAATTATTTAGGACTATTACAAATATTTAGTAACATGCACGAGTTATTGAGACCTGCTATGGTCTATTCAAGTGATGTCGGGTGTCGCCATCGACGGCGTTGTAATGAAGCTCGATTATTTCAGCAGTTAAGAGACGATACAGGTGTGTTAGTTCGGCGGAAAATAAAAACGGGTACCGCCTTAGCGATTACAAATACTCATTAGCGCCGATATTCCAATACCAAGATGTAAATTGCATAAGTGAACAAAAGTATGACATTTTCATAATTGTTACCAACACCCAAAAATAAACGACGACTAAGCAAAACACAACACCCAACCACGCTCTCATCTACTGCTCTGTGGCTCAGAAGGAAGCTCACTGAACAAGATAAACAGCTACGCCAGAAGAGTGAAGAAAAAGTTCTTTTTTCCCAAAAGTTCTTTCTACGCCAAAGAACTTTTGGGCTGGAAGTAAAAGTCAGAAACAGCAGAGTTACCCGTGCAACGTTGTGTTCCATCGTGTCGCTGAGCAGGGTGGCGGCAAGGATTGGACCATCGACATGAAAATCGCCAATGTATAACGGTGGGCCGCCCTGTGGCTAGCAGGACTGCCGACGCAAATGACGTTTTGATACCGAACAACACAAGGGGGTAGTGCTGTCGGCCTCACCGTATTTATTCTATCTGAGCCTCTTACCCCGCTTGTCAGCTTTGCTATCAGCTAGCGTTTAGGTATCGTTGGTACGTTCGTCCTTATGCATAAGCAACAAATACAATTATATCCTCCATTTTACTACTGATTGTGCGTCAGAGAGTTGCTTCCGTCTCTTATATATATAATGCTCTATATAAATAAATATATATATATATATATATATATATTTGGGTGCACGTAGGGCCAGTTTAGGGCTCTTTCAATAGGTGTTAGGTATAAATATAAAAGCAACTAATTCCTTCTAAGCGACATTATAGAAGCCACGATATGAATAATAAGACAAGAAAAATGTAAGGTCGGTATCAGCGACGGGAGAAAAATTCATTCAAGATGATTGCATGGTGACATTTGAGAAGTAGGATTGTATTATAACAAGTCGCAATATTAGTCTGTTTATAAGATGAAAAGACATTGAAACATTTATGATCATGTATATATATATATATATATATGTACGAGCAGACACGAAATCAGCACCCGTCTCGGGTCCACTACACAATCTTCAAATAACGAAAGAAACAAAATAGAAAACGACTAACGCCTATTTCTGCCTGCTTAAATGTGAATGTTTTGTCTTTATTTTGATGCAATTTCAATCCACGAGTGAGAGCGATTTCAATGGATTTCTATCAAAAGCAGCTCGTTGTTGTATGTCTATTTTTCAAAGCGTTCTCTTTTTTGCAGGTACGAACACACTGGCCAAAGGAGGCTAGCTCCATTATATATGCAATGCATTTCATATATATATATGTATGCGCCAGATTGCTCTTGCCGAGTTAGAAGCGAATAGAAACAGGGCAAGTTATGAGAGCAGGATAAAAATGAGGCCTACGGACAAAGTCGTCCGTAGGCTCCTGCTTCGAAAGCACACCTATGTAGGCGATGTTTAAACCACGCGTCCTCAAAGCCACCCTCCGTCTCCCCGCAGAAGTGCGGAAGTACGCCAGGGTCGAGATAGGCAAAACTTGAACTAGATGAACTAGCAGGATCGAAGTACAGGCGTCACCTGTCGCTGTAAAAGAATTCAACGAACGTATCGAAAATATCTTTCCAAGATCGCGGGCCCGAGTGGTCACGGGTTACAGCTTAAACTCGGATAGCCGTCTGCAGACAAGGACCACCTCGCTGGCTGCGTTCGTTCGATCTGCTTCTGTAAGAGGTCTTCCCGAATAACGATTAAGCCAAGGCGCACAACATTTGTCTCGTCTAGCCGTCAATTCTGATTTTCACCCACGTGGTTCCGGCGGTTTCCACTCTCCGAGGCGAAGTTACAGAGTGTGATGACGTCGATGAACGTGACTTTTAAGCACGCTTCCCATCGACACTATAGAATTGAGCTCGATCGTGGACTCGAATTCGCGTCGACAAACATTATCGCTGGCGATTACGTTGCGAAAACTTCAATCGGCTCGCATCTACGATTCTACGAATTTACAATCGAGCCGACTCTCCACAATGAACGAAAGGCGTGACAATGTCGTCGTGTTGACAGATTGCCCGTTTGAGACAGACGAACGCAATTCCTCAGACGAACGCGTCAAGAAAGCCGCGCTCAACCTGTGGAACTGCACACGAACAGATGAAATAAATGAGCCGTTGTTTGCAGACGGCTGAGGTCTACGACATTTGAACAGTGGATGTGTGTTCTTTTCAGCGCAGAACGGCTTGCTCTGTGCACACAGCACAAGCTTGCGCTGTGTCCTACGAACGCGGCTAATGATAAGATAATCTGGATTGGGCGTAAACCGACCCCCTGATTAGCCGTCGTAACATCAGTTAATTCGTGAGTTCAGTTCATGTAGTGGGTCAGTTTCTCATCATTCCGGTAATGATCTCGATGCTGCTGCTTCACCTTCAGCGAGTGTCTTATTGATGTGCTCACAAACAGTTCTCAGAAATAGCTGTATTGTCTTCTTGTGTGGTATACATAATATCAACATTCTACAGTAATCATAGAGCGAGTCTACCCAATGATCCAACCGCTGGACACTCATTAGCGCGCTATCTCGTGCAGAGCAGATAGCCATATTGATAGGAATACGTGTTACTTAGCTCAGCACAGTATTATACAGGATGAAAGCCGTGCACGGAATAGTCTACAATAATATAGGCGCATACATATGTTTATTACATAGACAGCTCGAACTGATTCGAAGTTCTGCTTTGATTTCTCTGAATTTTCACTTCGCTCAGCTAGCGACATGACAGTGTTAACGTAGAAGATTCGATGAGGATATAGGAAATTCACAGTCTGTATTTAGCATGGTGAAATTGTTCATAGGGAATATTGTTCATATAATAGTAAAAGAGAATTTTTGTCCAGTTGCCCTTAGTTTCCCGGCATAGAAGGCAATTGATGTTTCGCCAGCGACGGAAGTCCATGTTAGCAACAGGAGTGAATGCAAAGAACGCGGTGCTGCTTCTGTAGCCTAACGGTGTACGCTTCGTTGGGCCGGATGATACTTTCCGTTTGTCAGAAGTTCGCTATAACATTATTTGCTGATCCACATCGTTCCGTATGAATTTTCTCCCTGCTTGTAGCAAGTAACACAGATTGAAACAATTACCGAGGTCCAGCTAGATTTGTTAACTCAGACACGAAATTAGAAGATAACGGAACAAGTCTTTAGTATGAACGAATCTCATCTATTATTAGTATTATTATTATTATTATTATTTGGTGCTGATGCACTCGAAATCACTTCTGGCTTTCGTGTGCATTATTTCATACATTCGTTGGTTTGTTGAAAGCCACACAGAATTTGCTGTCCTTCTAGTTAAGTCGTGGAACAGAATGTCTTCCGTTTGCGTGTGGAACACACAAATGCGCCAGTTTTCGTTCACTTTTTAATGTAGATATGGTCAGCTGAGATCGAACGAGATTGGCTAGATCGTTGCGCTATGCATCTTATCACAGGTCAGTTATTCATGAAAATCGACAATCCTCGATGTAGGCCTCTTGGTCTGTATCAGCTCTCAAGTCGGCATCTAGCCGTACCACATCAGTGGCTTTCTCTCGGAAATACTACTGCTCAGTCAGTATGCATCACAGGTTCAATGATGCATTAGCCGGTCAAGTCTTGGATCGCTCACTCAGCTGTTTCGTTTGGTGCGTAGGAGATAGTCATGTAATCTATGGTATCTTTGGTTCTTTGTTGAAGAAGCTGGATGTCGATCGCGAATGACTCAGACAGCTTACCGATTCCTGGCCTCGATGGTACTCCCATAGCTATTGGTAGTAGCTCAACTGGTTTATCTACGTCCCGCAGATCATTGATCCTGCTAGGGACATACAACTAAGTTCAGAAATGCTAGTCCATGTATCAGGTGCGGACGACTAAATTCTTCGCTTATTTACAGCAACCACTCTACCTTGTTTAAATTCCAAAGGCGTACGGAACTATCCTTTCACCGCGAGCTGTCCGCAAGTTCAGATTTGGTTTCTCAAAGGTCGTCCTCGGCGGAAACCACCCTCTCCAGAATATGTGCGCAAGTTACATAGCATTCGAGAATATTCGACCCAGTGGCCAGACACTGCTTGAGTTGAAACAAAGCTAAATGTTTCCGTATTCATTACGTAAGAAGACCGCGGTTTGCAAGGTTGAATCCACTCACGTAATATCCATTACGGTCCACAATCGGAGTGGTTGAAACGAACGATGCATGCTGTCCTTCATCACATCTCATGCATACATCGCTCAATAATCATAATTACCTACTTAAATGATTCGAGGTTGGCTTTCGCCTCTTATCAAAATCAACTCTATCATGAAATACTTTCACCTCATTAGTCGTAGGGAAGTGAATATAACGCATTGCAATAATCATAATGCATTCTGTGTAATTGTTCTACAAACCATGATGTGTGTGTGTGTGTTCCAGCGTATGGCTTGCCTGTACAGCACACCACTCATTCCCGCATACTAAAAATAGCCTGGAAATTGAATTTTCCTCGGCGCGCACACACACACACATAGATCCCACTCGAAACCGAGATCTAGCAAGGTCCGCCCACGGGAATGACATCTCCAGAGGGGGGAGGGACCCGGGCAAAATTCACGCGTGCACATTTGATAAAATTGAATAGAACAGCAGAAGCTACTGTGCTGCGGTGGTCTTACTGGTTGTTCGGGCTGTTCGACGCTCGGTTGTAATCGTTCGGCCAGAATTGCGTCTGGAGAGAACCACCAACGGGTCGCGATGGGAAGACTTTCAAGGCGATGCCGGCTCGGAAATGGAGGGGGCTGTCCATGGATGACGGCGAAGGCTATTTGGGCCATTTGAAGGATTCATTAAATAGGATTCATCACTTTGCGAGAATAAGCGTATTGATAGACGACGGATTGAATAGACGAGTGGCCTTAATTATGGACGAGCGATAGCGTTTTCAATAATAATAATAATAATAATAACAGTATTCATCGGTCGATTGCCGCTTTGCAAAGCGTAAATGATTCCAGTTGATGTAACACAGTTGAGAGATATATGTAAATGCTGGGCCCCATCTCTCCTTAGTCGCTCTTCTCACTCTCGCAGAGGCTGGCATACTCAAAGCGAATCATCATGCGCCATTGAAACTGGCCAATGTCATCTTGTTCTGTCAAACTTCGAAGAAAAACTTGTGGAAACGTGACCAATTAGTTCTGATAGGTTTTTCAACCTTCCTCCCCATTATTTATATGACTTCTTCCCTCACGGATGGTCATTAAATACTGTACGGATCTGAATACATATGGATGCGCGAGCGTGTAGGCGTGTCGGCCCGTATCTGTGTTTGATGTCCTGGATTCTGCAAGCATCTGAATTCCCGCAGGACATAAACCAGACGCTGTCTTCCCAAGACATGAGAACGAACCGCCTTCAGAGATGAGATATGAATGTCTCACTGATCATATTTCAGACCGATATAATTACATGACCATCACCAAGGTCAGTATTAGTTGACGTCGCGTAGCGGAGGCAATGTGGGTGGTCGAACGTGAATCTTTGAGAATAGATTCATCCAAGTGCTGTCTCTCTCGTGTCAGTGCTGATCGAAAAGTATATTGCTTCTATCTACCTTATCAATCGAGTTGCTAAAGTTGAGCAAAAATTAGCTGGAACTGCAATCGTTGGTGAGTTACCGGTAGAGTGCCTGTACTGACGTAATGCGCTAAGCGATACCGAAAAGGGCGGTGCTGTTGAATATCGTCAACCATTCTAGAAGATGGTTACAGTGTTGTCATGTATTAGTATGGGAACACGCCCACTTTACAAAGAAACCAAGATGCTAGAGTGCTTAGCGGGGGAGGGCGAATAGTGCACCGAGATAATATGGTTGAACTAGCAGAAATTTGTAGTCAACGATATACGTAGGATGCTGGCGAGAGTAGATTGACGTGAGTAAAATGACACCGCTTTCTTCTGCACCAAACCCCTTGGAATAATAATAATAGCCATAATTCTTCAATAGAATGACATAGATAGCGAATTCTGACCGTTACTACGTCGAATTCTAAAAGCTGTATGAACTTTAAGTCTGACCGTTGTATCAGGAGGTCCCCCAATTGTTTATGCAATTAGGCGCAATCCTGTCGTTACTCAAAGATTGTGCTCAACGCGATACCTATTCTAGTTTTATTCCTCTACACGTAAATACTTGTTCCAACGTGAGAGTTTGCCGTTAAATGAAATTTTCCATTCTTCGATGATGCAAGGCCATATCGCTTATCACTGACTTGGCCAACCGTCGAGCATATATACGAGGATACCTGCAAAGATGAATATGCGCACAATAGTGCCATGCAACTAATGCATACGACGAACTTGTCTACACAATGAAGAAGGCGCTGAATTGTATCTATATGCGATGGACCCACTTAGATTCTGCAGGAAACCTATTGTCTCAGCCTGCTCAGCTGAGTCAAACTCATATAGCAATTTTCTTAGATCTGTACATCTACCGTAGAGGTGCTGCTTGACCCACTTCGTCTTTTGGCGCAATCCACTCAAGCAAATGCATCTTCGGCCTTACCACGTTTATCCGCCGGAAAAGATTTGTGTTTCGATTCTATTCGACGCAAAGGCTGCCAACTCGAATCCAAGGGGCGGAAATTCGCTGCAATCTCGAAAAGGTTATCGGTGTGTTATCGCTGTTGAGAGTATCGCCATTAACCATAATGTATGCTCTTATACAGCCCTATTCTTTTGCTTGACCTCAAGATCTCTCACGAACAGTATCCAAGTGAAGATCGCTTGTCGTTAATGGAAACGAACTCTTACTGACGAGGTGATATAAAAGAAATCAGTTAATTTGGAAAAAAAACAAACTACCAAGCGCACGTTGATAATGGAACATCGGCCCTAGTGGTTGGCTGAAATTGTTCTCTCCAATCGCGGGAGCAGAAACTTTTGCATTTGCGGCCTACATTTGTCAATGGCGTCTATCAATTACATTACAACAATGTGTATTGTGTATTTTATATAGTATTAATAGTGCACCAGGCCTTACTGTTTCACAGTTGTTCGCCCCAGCAGAGTGAGACTGTCTACTCACGACAGACCTTGGACATTTTAAGGACTTGAGCTTGGGTATTGGCTATTCGATAACTTTATAATATCCTATTCTGTACTCAAAATCGAAGGGGATTTTAATTTTTGCATGTTTATCCGTGCTGAGACCTCGAAAACGGATTTACAACTTGGATGATTTTCCGAAAAACCTCCCCATGAATTCTAATGTGAATTGCAACGGACGCAACGATCTCCTATCTGGGTAGCTACCTAAACAACACTTGAGAATTTGTCACACATGCAAATGTGAGAGTTGTACATCGAGCCTTACGCAATAGCCGCCAAATGTGTACAGTTTTTTTTGTTCTTATTGCACAGTATTTCTTTTTTTGAGAAAATGGCTAAAATTTCCTCAAAGTGGCGATGTTTCCTATCTGAGTTTCTTAGTCCTTTAAAACAGCTGATGTGGTGTAAAATTAGCCTTGGGTATTGTTGAAAATAGAGAACAGTGTCACCCTGAGATCAATGATTCATTGAAATGGGATAACGGATCCTCGCTAGAACCATTGAGTTAGTTCCAATGGGGGTATTTGATAATTGCTGTGGGATAGCAGCTGGATGGCGGAATATAGAAACGAATATAAGAACGAAATTGTACCACGCCAACTGCGTAACCGTGTATTAATAACGAATTCAGCGCAACGATCTAACTGATTAATAGAATTAGGTTAAGGAAACCACTCAAACTCAACAGGAGCATTGCAATAAGGCAGCGGGACGACTTTGCAGCAAAATTGTAAACAGCCGCAGGTATTTATTGTATTTCCTCTCAATATCGAGTGGTGAGGGGTTACCCAGTCTCGTTTATATTGTATATGCTGTAATGTAACTGAAATGCATACAGCTTAGTATTTGCCAGCACCGGCTGACGACCGCTTCAAGATGAGCTTCGTTCGACACCGATTGACCCTAAAGGACGGGGCGTTATGGAAGAGATAGGGAGAGAGAGAGAGAGAGAGAGAGAGAGAGAGAAATTGCGTGTGAGCGATTGATCATAACGTATTGGGAGCAAGCATTTCTTCGAATGAAAATGCCATTTACATAAGCGCTATATATATATTTATATATATATATACATATAAAAAACGGGCTTCCAAATACAACAAATTTCAACTAAACTTGTATCACACATACAATTCCGCAATATACAACAACACAACGTCCGGCTGCACCATAAGAAAAAATGTAGCCAAGCACAACGACTACCGTGGTTAAATCATTGGCACGGGAGGGGTCGATGCCTTGCGAGGCGCTCACACGAACGGAATATCTTTCGCCCAAGTCTTGTCGTTGCTCGACTCCTCCGCCGCCGCCGCCGCACGATATCAAATGTCAACGAACAAAAGAATAAGGCAGCACATATCGACGAAGAAAATCCACCACGAGCTATGGCCGGTGATGAAGTGAAGAGTGAGACGGCTAGTTTAATGTTCGTTTGATATCGTTTCCAGTATAACATGCTAATACCCATATGATTGGTTACGGCAGCCTTTCTTGTACGGGCGAAACTGAAGCACACCTCCGAAATGAGGTTGTGTTGAGGTGAGTTCCCGATCTTTGTGGGGATGTTTTTATATATCGTGTTGTTATGGTCGTCGATTTCAACGGCAAAGCGCGTTTTAGTGACGAGCGCAGTTTGAACACAGCGATTTATTTCCCTTGTTACCTCGCAACATCCCATTAAAACACATCGCAGGCTAAACAGTCAGACATAGTAGGTGCATCGTTGAGCGTTATCACGAGATTTCTCGTTCAATAGTGAAGAAAGAATGAACAATTTGATAGTAGTAATACAAATAAAAGGGAAAAAATATATATGGCAATATTAATAATAATAATAAAAATAATAACAAGAAGAACAAGTATAAATATATCCTCAGCCCCTTAAACCCATTCGACGCATCGTTCGATTCGCGGCTCTCTTGTATAATAGCTACGGGTATAGCGCGCGATCGGTGCGTGTTTCCAGTGCATCGGACCGACACTCGAAATTTGTTCCGAGACAATCCGAAGACGCTCCGTGTTCCACCTACTGGTGCATGTAGAAAAATATGCTTCTAGCTGGGCGAATTGCATCAAATGTGTATATACAATATACAGGGTGTTCAGAGGACAACCCTGAATGGGGGACTAACTAAAGTTTGCGTGTTCCAAAGGCACTTTTGGAATATTTCTATCTTAAATTGTTTCGCCAATATATATATATATATATATATATATACCAGGCAGTATGGCGCCGAAGTTTCTAAGTCGCCCTCTGAGAGATTTTTTTGCAGTTTTTCTCTTAATTACTTTGCTTTGCAATACACTCAACTATCTGGGTGTGTACAGATATAATGATAAGCGACATATTGCTGATACGGTAATCTTCGGCCACCATCAAAGTTCGCTTAGCTCCCCCAAGCTTTGAGTTACTTTACAAACACCCTGTAGATATAAATGTATGCGTATGCCATATATACACAAGATAATTATTGCAGTAATCTGACGATAAACTGTACGATGCCGTTACCATCCGTTGGTAGGACCTATTTACAATGTTATTGATAATGAAGCCCGATCAGCGAAGTCGCGCGAGGTCGACTGAAGACGAAACGAGCGGCGAAAATGAAATCGAAAAATAAAACCAAGCAGCGCAAACCGAAACACCAAGAACAATAATAAATATATGATATAAGTAGTTCAAATAGAGTTCGCGTTAGCCATAATAGACATTGTTTGAACAGCGGAGTTATGTCTTGGCTGAAATCCGCAGTTCGCTGGCGGTGGCGGCGGTCGTAAAACGGAAAGAAAAAACGCACCGGGCCGTTGATACGAAATGGAATTGGATAAAATTACCTTTTGCTCATTTTCTGTATTTGTACAGCGTCAATGCGCGTTTGGTCATGCACGATCTATATATATATATATATTATATATATACTGACTGAAATACAACCCATCAAGTCGATTCCAAGTTTTAGCTAGAAACATAGTGATCACAATGATCGGGGTAATTAATCAGAATGTTTATTTCCGTATTTTGCTGCGAGCAGTTTAGGGCCTATGTCGCTCGTATCGTGTATACTCAAGAACTAACGGCTTAAATGGCGGTAATAAATCTCAGGTAATTACCAGCGTCGTACACTTTGCTGTATCGGGATTCTTCTCTCGTTCGTACATCAGTTAGCGGTAATCACAATCTAATAGAGAAAAATAACTGTCTGCAACTGCGAACTTCAATGAAAGTAACAATTGCCTCTGTCAATTGTACAATAACGCCGTTGTTCGAAGTGGACGAAATTATCCCGTGGTAAAGCGGCCCTGTGGGCATCTCTCATTCACGGGAGTGTATGTTTAGGCACTCCAGTGTATGATTATAGTTTTAATGCTACTAATTCAGGCTTCGCAGTCACATACGACATCGCATAGCCATTCGTGTTCTTTTAATTAGTTCTTTGAATTTCACCAGCACGACGGCTGTATTCTACTTGTTTAACATGCGAGTACAATCAGCAGCAGAATTTCACACTACAGAAACACAAACAGTGACAAAGCAAGAGGAATATGTCAGCACTTAACTCAAGATAGATTCGTCATTCAGTGCTTTTTCTGTTTAAGGGTTAATTTTTAGCTCGGTTCACCATTCGACGAGCCGATAGCCTTACGCTGCCTTCCGTGAGCGTCCTTCGCACACGAGTGTTAATTCCACTAAGCAATTATCACAGAGCCGACGGCTGGCTCAACCATAGCCCCTAACGTATCGGGAATACGGCTGCCATACGCGACCACCTCCGCTTTGCCAACCATTGGGGCCATATGCCATGGCGACGTCCTTGTGGCAACTGCTTCTACTCTATGCTCCACTGCTTTTTCCTCTGTGAAGTCACCGAAGCCTCGTCCCTGAAGCGTCAGCCTCTGGCCCGCCCCCCGTAGGCGGGTTGAGCCGTGCTTGGGCAGCCGACACACGGAGGCAACTCTTAAACAGTACCGGCGCCCCTCCGTCGACGGGGACTGCTGGCAAGCGAGCGGTCGGCCGGTTTGAATAATTAATAAAATATTTTAATGGTCTCCCTGTCCTGTGGGATACCCCGTGTGCCTAAGCCCTGGTAGACGCAACCTCTATGCGTCTCGATGTCGGCCCTTCTGCGAGCGCCTAGAACCCCTGTAACGCCCGAACCAAGGCGGCCATGGACCCACGCGCGTCAACGTACTAGCCGTCTTCCACCTCTTCTTCTTCTGATCCATGTTGTTCACCTTCATTTGGCGCGTAGTTTTTTGCTAGTCTTTTTTCTCCCTCATAATATAATCGTGAACATTACATGGAGGTTTGCGAATCGCCTGTGAGCTGCTACCATGTAGAAGTCTATGGTAAACACATATAGGTTCGCAGTGTATAGCACATGCTTTCGTGTTGAGGAGAAGAACATTTTGACAAGATAGCTAGGCCAACTTTTCTGGCTAAAACGAAATATATAGAGAAGATGGAGCCGAATCTTTCTTGATTCTACCAGATGCATGTTGGGCTACAGCATCTGTGCTTTGTGCTACAGCTAAAGTAAATACGCTTCGACTGAAACCTCACAACAAAGGGGTACTACTAGAATTCATCCGACGGTAGTTGAAGGCCTTTGCGTCTCAATGCGTCCCATCTGAGATTACACAAAGTAGTAGTAGTAGTATTATTGCTGCTTTTTTTTGCCTCGTGTCCTACCTTATCCGTACGAAATAATAACGACCAATACAACCAATCCAGTATAAGCCATGTAGCGTATGCAGCACCTGTATGCCAACAGGAATAGAAGTCGATCTTGTTTATTTTCAAATCTTTGTTTCGCCCATAGACCTGCTGTGCTAAATCCCCTCGCCAAGTATAGATACAATTGATGCATGAATACGGGGGGCTGGTGTAGCACAAAATCTCTCTATATACATCATGTCCTACAAGGACATGATGCAGTCGTACCTTCAAGACAAGGTGGGCCCAAGAGATATCATAATGATTGGGGGTGAAATCTTGTTCGCTCCCGTATTCAATAAACCTTTTTGCTACATGAGCTTTGTTTCAGTCGAGGGCGGCGGGGGTTGATAAAATATAAAGCACGTAACCTCCCTCTAGATACGATAGTTTCTGCTTGGTCAATTCATAGTGAACAGATTTGGCCGAAATACGTAACCATTCCGGGTTTAGTTCAAGACTGTTTTAAGTATATGAATAGGATTCTGGACTTAACACTGACTATGCTGACTTCAACATGAGCCATTAACGACGCCATAGAGCACTAACAATTTGTATGAACCAACACAAACAATGGAATTCTAGTAAATGAGTTCACTTAGGAATAATAATAGCCACTGATGGTGATCAATTCGAAGGCACTAACATATCGGACATCTTCCTTTACAACTTTACATTACTTATTTTCATTAAGTTCAAGACTAGAAAATCCTTTTTCGTAGATTTATGTTTATCATTACCACAATGTGCTCCTACTAGAAAGTGTGCCCGTATTCCTTTATGTGGAACTTAGACACGGAGGTAAGGGTGTGTAGACGGCGCCCTATCCAACCCAGTCACCTCATCCCCCGAAATTTCTTCATCGTTCTGATCAAAATCACATGTGCAATACATCAAACCGAGTTAGAGGGTATATGCTCTCTGCCTAAGCACATTCACAGCGAACGTTCCCAAAAACACGATTAGTGTCTCGCCGTTTCAGCAACGCTGGCGATTATCTCCCAAAACCGTGATAAACGAACAACTACTGTCGTTGAAAGTAGCGGCCCTCGAGTTCGCCGTCAGCTACTGTTAGTTACATCTTGAATTCTAGGTAACACCCTATTTTAGGCCGAGTGGCATTTTTCTCGCTGAAAAAAACCGCCGTCCCCAGAATGGATATAGGCAGCGTCGCTGTTCGCCGAATCCATCTGCGTTCTTCTGCCTGTTCCTGTCGCCTTCCTCGGAAGGAAATCCCCTGGAGACACGTGGAAATTCTATTTTTTAAACCTCGATAAACATGCTGTAGTTTTGTTTCGAAAATCGGGAAATCTGATGTGGACAAATATAAGCAACATAAAGGAAAATAAATATTAACAGCATCCATTGTGCAAGTTAATGCAATGAGCTCAACAAACAAGTTCGGGATCATTCCCGTGTCAACGGTTATGCTCGACTCTCAATCTCAGTGATTTATTGCTCCATATAACGTCAAGCTCTCCAACACCAAAGTATCGCAAAAAAAATGTATAGGTGCATATACTAGATCAACACCATTATTCAGTAAACTATCACTATATTTAAGGGCACGGGGCTGAGATATTTTGCTGATCCATTCAACTTGCTTTCTCTTGGCTTGGAAGATAAAGGCCCAGCATTTGTATTGTCGATAGTCTTGAGCGCTTAAAAATTGGCTCCATCGAACGAAGTCGATCAGTAGAGTTAAACCATTATGTAATGAAGTAGACGACGATGTCACGCCAAAGACTGTATCGCACTTTAACCTAGGCCCAAGCAAAAATACTCGCATCTCAATCAGAGCGCCAGGGAGCGCCGCGATGAATGAGAGATTGCTCAGAGAAAACGCTCCGAGATGATGATCCAAGATGGGGGGCATAAGCCCGTCGGATTCCACTCCCTAGCCGCAACTCGATGCACTTAAGTGCACCTCGCAAAACGGGGCGAGACAACTCGAAAAACCTCTGACATTCTAACAACATTCGCTCGTGAATCTCAAACCTATTAGCTGATTGTGATGCTAGTTATTTCCAATAGAGAGTTAATACGATTAGACCGCGAGGACAAAGTGGGCTTCGCTCAGTGAAGATACGCCCGAATTATATATTATAAGAGCATTAGTGGTTAGAACAGACGGATGAATCGACTCCAACTGGAGTTCCGGTGCTACTGGCGGCTGCAGGTCGAGAAAAAGCAGAAATGAAATTATTAGCAAACCGGGTTGCGTTGATACATTGATGACAGTCAAAATCGGAGAGCATCATTTGCAGTGACGCCATTCGTTGGGAATGCATTCTGTGCGTATAATCATTTCTACGTTGACACAAACGTTGTGGCGAGCGCGTTCGTCCATCTGAGCTCTGAAGGCCGTTTCTTCGAAACTCTGACGTGCATGCGTTCTCCCCATCGATGCCATTTTTCTCTCGATCGGAGCTGTCGAATGACCTTTCATGGTACGCTTTAAGGTATGTTTCACCAAACGATGCAGCTCCCTGCATTTGAAGTATTTTAAGGTAGCAATCATATGGCACTGACCATCTTGTGAAAGTTATTACAGTTCTACCGTAGTGTTGTTATGCTATCCATGGTACGCTTAATGATAGCATTGGTTGTTGCTCCGAGAAGCTCGCAGGTGTTCTAATTTGTCTGTCCTTTTCATTAAAAGGCGTGTGCGTTTTTGGCCTGACTTGCACGAAGAAATATCCTAACAAAATTGATACGAAGTGGCGGAGACCGACCCGGTTAAAAATAAAAACCCTCCTATATACAATGTAAGAAAAAAACTATATATATATATATATATTAGTGAGTAGTGTACATATTGATATATGTATATGCGATGTGTTGAACTGACTCTCCAGAGTCCTCGAAAACAGATGACGTTTATTGCACAATAGGGCCGGCAGGCTTTTACCACACAGCTATACCATAAATCTGAGGCGCGTGTATATCCTCGTTTGATTTGAGATATGCAAGAAAATTTACTGAGACACAGTCTTCATGACATATAACATTTTTTGTCCGAACATTATTAAGCCATACAAATATGACGCAAGTATCAAACTGAACCTTCCCATAACTTCGATGTCGCAGAAGTATATATATATATATATATATACGAACCCCTCTGTCGACTAATCACTCCGCTAGGTAAATTTATTGAAATACTCAAGCAAGTTGCTGCGATATGTGAGCATCTTATAATATAGTTACTATAGCCATGATTAGCTATAAGTAACGAACCTAGATATTTCAGTGGGGCCTGGTATCATAGAGAAACAAGTGGGCGTATTCCACCATTTCGGATTCCATAGCTCACCGTTAGCGTGTCATCAACCTAACAAAAAAAAGCAGTCAATATTCTATTGGAATATGCAATGCTAAAAATGGAATTACTTCACAACATGTGAATAACATTAAAAAATGCAATTAGAATTATTCTATGATTTGCATAAAATGAGGCGTGTAGAGAGCACTGCGTATACTATTTCCGGCCAACTATACCTCTTTCAAATAAATATGATAATAAGACATTATTTATACAAATAAATATACATATATTTTTTTGTTAGAACTTTTGCTTTTTGCAGTTCAAAACTATATTCAGCCGGAAGTATGAAAGCTGCTGATCGGGTACCAAATGGAGTATTAAGCATCCCAGGATCAGAGTAATCACAATTAACTCTTTACGATGATCCCAAATTATTGTGAGACTCTTAAGAGGCGGTGCTTGAATCGTTAAAAAGGCATAAAAATAGTATCAAATATCCGAAAATTCGAGCTATGCCTAAAAGATGGTTATGACAGTCAGGTTTAGCATTGGAAACTGTATCACTCACACCACACAACTATGACCCATCTGTTGGTTTCGAGCTGACCCTTCGAGCTAATGAGTGAACGCTTATTTGCAGATTAACTATTTCAGGATTAACACACATCTTTGCATTCCGATTATTATACATTTATATAAAGTCTTGGCTAGGCAAAAATAATAAAATTCGATCTTTGCACCTAAAAAATATATGTATATATACACGTAATTCTGTTGTCGTCTACGAGTGATCCTACGAGCTACGAGTGTAAACTTCAGGTAGATTATTGCTGATTTTGTCATGACACACAGAGGGTGATTATCTATTGAAGACAAATATATGTGCACACCACAAACCGTCAGATGTCAGTATGATCCTCGCACTATATGCAGGATACGCACTCTACGCTGTCATCTATCAGGCGCTGCTGTTTTTCAAAACAATCGAAACCTCGAGAATTAGCGAAGCTGCGTACCAAGGACGATCACTGCATCTACTAGTGGTGGTGATGTCTTGAACATCAGTTATTGTTAGCGATTGTTGAGGAATCCTAGAGAGCGCTTGCTCCAGGAGATTATAGCGTTGCCTCGACATTGTTCCTCAGCACCCAACTGTCGAAAATTTCAAGCACTCATCATATATTCAAAGGACATGTCAACATCGATGAGCTCTTTCTCTCTTTATTGTTCGCTGGCAGATACATTCAAGTTAGAACAGGCTGGTGCTGCTGCTGCTGTCCCACCACACGATATACCATATGGCTCCATCCCGTATGCTTCCAGTGGCAGAGAGCACCAGCAGCTGTTTGTTCTGAACGCGCCCTAGAACGGACATCGGAGGGCCTAAGACAGACCGCTCATCCTGTGAGCTCGCTACACACACACACACACACATACATTCACTCCATACACACACACAGAGACAACATCCATGCACTCCCCCTAGGGGGTGTCAATCCGGATGTGTAACTTAGTACGCCGGCTTCTGTCTCCGGCCAGTTGTGAGAAGTGTCATTGGCCTATCCGTCGGAATCCGCTGGTAAGTCCTGTATTCAAGCGGTGGTGAATAATAGATTACTACACTCCAGCAGAGCACTCACTGCTGCTGCTGCTGCTCAATGTGCCGCTACACCGATTATTAAGCGCTGCACAGACTTGAGAATAATAAGAGCGAAGCAAGAGAGAGCGGGAACGCAATGGAGCAAGTCGCCCGTCTTCCAACGGTGGCCTGACATTCATTCTCGCCCAGAAGCATTTGCGTAGCAAATGGTGAAATTACCTACTACTATTAGTTAGCAGATTGGGCTTGTGATTTAGCCAGCCAGCCAGCTTCTCTCTATAGTGCACGCTACAACGAGGTCGTTGAGAACAATCGGGACCCTCGTTGAGAAAAATCGGGGCGCGTTTTTCTGTCGGCCGGCAACTTAACCTGAATAACAAAACAGAACACGCCCTTATTTGCCTTCGATACTCGAATAAAAATAGAATTCACACGGGAAACTATACTGCTTTCATGTAGAGCTGGCTGGAGTGGCTCGGCTGACGAGGGTCAGATCATTGCTAAGATCCCAGTATCAAGAGATCACTCACTTGGAGGAGAAAGTTTCGTTTTGGCCAAATTCTACTTCTCGCCTAAGGTCCGTTGTGCAGAGTAGTGTTGCTTTCCTAGAAATTATAATGTTATCACTTCGAAGATAGAAAACGCTGAAGAATACTATTAGAATCGTTCCCATTTGACCTTCGCCTGTGCTAATCATGATAGGGACTCTGGGCAGGAAATGAGCAGCAATATTGCGGATAATTAGAAATTTATGTAACAACCGAGGCACGATAGATTCCGGACCTACTGCGACCTCATGTTTGAGTTAAGCGCATCCAAGAGAGATGTTTGAGTCGATTTTGTTTAAGATCTACAATCGAGTTACCCCAAATCTGACCTGACACAGAGGCATATTGCCTACGTTGAGCACAGCTATTAAAAGCTGTACTTTTGCTTCGCTATGAAGTAAGTCAGTCTAACCTTTGGAACACTACACCCAGTAAGAATTTGTTCATAAACGCACAAACTCAATGAACATTTTCTGTAAAATCGTCGCAGTTTGCAAACGAATCGAGAGAGCATTTTCAGCATTGGCTATTGTGTCTACATTGAAACATTTTAGATAGCATGCCGCGTTGTTCACTGGTAATATATTTTTTGGCATTTGTTGACGCATCGTAAAGCACTCCCAATTCCAAACTTAGCGACAAAGCTTCAAGCTAACAAATATATCTAACAAAGTGCGTCAGCCCCTGGACCATAGATACATGCGTGTAGGGTTATCGGTTAGGCACGTACTCGGCCCGCGTGTTTATCAAGCTTCCACCCAGTCACTAGTTTGATCTCATCTAGTTAAGTCCCCCACGTTGCCTTACCAAAGAGGCAAGCCAAGCGATCGTTGGGTAAAGTTGAGTTAGTAGAGGTGTGCTATCAGTTTAGCCTGGGCTGATATTGGGCACGGGGTCGGAGATTACTAGCTCCGAACGAATCTTGCTGCCTCCAGCCTCGCCTACCTGGCTCAACGCCCACATGATGTCCACGGGAGGACCTGGCAACCGGCGGATTCGGAACCACCACCGCCGCCACTGCCTGCGTGAATCATGAAGTTTTGGCTGATTCGCCAGCGAGTGACGCGTCGCTCGAACGCTGCCGCCTGTGATCGCTCGTGACGACCCCTGACGAACCTCAACACCGAGAGGATAGCGATATAAATTCGAATGCGTCCCCCCCTGATCGCCCACCTCACATCTGGGTGGGCACGCATGCCCCCCACCGTCATCTATATCTATTTCTTCGGAACATCATCGTCGTTCGACTACTTCACGCTTGTGCCTATCACAACAAAATTACTACGGGACCATAGCAGCTTATGCTATCTTAACCAAATGCGTGGTGTCATGCCCTACGATACAGCTAGACGCATGTATCGTCTGGTCGGCCACCTGTGATAGTAAATAACATTATTGTTATTATTATTATTTGCAGTTCTGTATATAGGGATTATCGACAACGTGTGAGCGCAAAAACTACAGTATGGTTCTAACAAATGGTGGCAAATGAGCAATATGCTCGTTAATACATTAAAACAAACAGTACGTTGAGTTAATAACAGGAGGAGCCGAGTTTCGAGAGCTGTATGATTCGAACAATGATTATACAATGTTATTATTCTTGGTATAACATTGGAGTCATTACAAATGCTTGAGAATTATGCCACTCGATTATTGACCTGGCCCGAAATGAGCCCATCAAACATTTAAATTGACGACAAAAAGTTCTTGATCAAAAGTCGAAGTCTCGTAGTGTGACCATATCCCGCTACGGTTGAATCTGACATCTGTGTTCGGTTAAAACAAACGGTGGAGAGGACTAAGGGGGACTTGGGATGGATAGATAGACCCGCCGCCTTCGTACTATCGGCCTATCATTGCAGTCGGGGATGGTGTTCGAACAAGGTTCGACGTGGCGGTCGTATGGTAAAGGTGGTGATTATAGCACGGCTGGAGCATCACCCACTGTTGGAAGGAACCGCCAGGGTGGTACGTTGAGCCGTAGCCGCCGCCCGGCCGGCCGACCGACCGACCGGGGCACCGATGCGAGTGCGACGAAGAGAGATCGGGCCGTTAAAATGGAAGGAAGGCCTAGTCCCCGGCACCCGCCACACCGGGCCTATCTCGGCCGTCCCTCAATCACGCCCTAATTTCGCTCGGCGGCCAATAGCAACGGTAATTAGTAAGAGGGGATCTAGCTGCCGCCTCATCAGACATCAACTTGCTGGGTAGAATTAGTAGAAAGGGAGAAAAAGGGGGCTAGACATAGAACAAGCTGGGTAACGGATCTCTGGGGTGGACAATGTGGCCCACCGACAACGGGACGTGAACAGAGGGACAATTGACCATCGATATAAACAGCCATGATAGTCATCGCACGAAGGGAATCGACCAGGGGGCGGGGGGGAGGGGGTCGTGCATTGAAGGTACAAGAAATATAATAAATTGGCACATCGTTGTGATAAAAGTGTCGCTGTCCGCGCTATATTATTGATAGAAAATAAACTCACTCGGATACGCCTCGGGTAGATATATACGCGGTAATCAACGAAACACACCAGCGGATTGTCTCGCCTTTCGCCGTATTTTGCCATATTATGCCGACACAACCAGAAAGCAGGTCACTGCGGCACGCTATGCAATCCAAGTGAAACTACAATATGACATAACGGCCGCAAAGTTTTGTATTTTGCGCTTGGAGCCTTGAAGGCTATCTATGGCATTTTGCCGGATGAAAGTTTGCTTGTATGTTCAAATTGAGCTCAGACTCACTCGAGCAACGGCATTTTGTCGTTCCGCTAAATTCGTTCGGCCATCCTCGACTTGCGGCTGGCAGTGAGACGGAAACAGCCGTTCAAATAAAGCCATTTGAATTATGAGAGGGCGGATTACCAACGTAATGTTTCGTTGAAGTTGTAACTAGTGGCGGGTCTGGAACAAGCGACATAAATTCGAAATAACGGGGGCTTCGCAAAGTATCTGAAAATGGCCATACTTAAAACTAAACCGACTGAAACCACGAAAGGCAAATGCCTATATGGTGAACAAGTGAAGTAATCGAGATAACAGAGCTGGATAACAGAGCCGTTACCAATCAGGAGAAAATATCCACTTACTAGTGTTAACGAGACCACGCCGTCAATGTAATACACCACATACACACTCACTCGGCGCTATTTATGTGTACAGGACTACCACCACTCAGGAGTAGCAACTCTGTATAATATAACTATCATTAGATATAGAACCCCACATGAACGTACAATAAGGCCCTTGCGCGATACGAATCTCTTGTTGAAACCGTGAGACACGGAAAATATTTTATAGATACGAAGGAGCACTTACATCAAGCAGTTGGGTAGGCAATTTTTCTTTGCAGAAGCCTTAAAGATACGTGTTTAATGTGCTTCTAAAATTCACTTCGCAAAACTCCATCGTTGCTATTCTTCCCTTATGAAGTTCACGGTTTGTCGAAACTCCTGCAGGGTTTTCTTTGTGATTACCGCATGCTTTGCGTACTCGCGGAAGTCGACAGTGCCGGCAGCGGTTGTATCCGCACTTGCAGCAGACTGTTCATCCGTATGGTGACGTGGGTTGGCCTTCGACGGATCGAAAGGAATCTTGAGACGTTCATTGGAGCACTTCCAGAGCATCAAGGCAACCGCAGCAGACTGATCAGCGCTTTGCTTAAACTCGTTGGCCACGGCAGCAGCGAACTTCCAATCGATTGGTGAAATTCTGGGGTCACCTGGCGGACCAGCTTCCCTAAAGGGTGCGCTTGCACCTACTAACTTCGCTGCCGTGTCGGTCAGCGTAGACCGACACAGTGGCATTGACGACCTGGCAGGAGTTAATCTGTTCATTATTAGATCAGGAGCTTTGAGCTGGAGGACAGATCTCGACGCGAACTCGACAAGGGCGGTAAGGTTTGCGATCGCCTGACCGATCTCCAGGTTTACAGTCTCGATCTCTTTGTCCGTCGGTTTCGCGCTGCATCGTGTGAACACATCTATTCCGCAAGTGTCGTCCCCCTTTGTAGACACTAGCTTACGGACGGCCAAGCTCAAGATGCGAGCATTACGAGCGTGTGGCCGATAACTCCGTGGGGATCGTTTCGTTTTTGAAGACATCTAGCACTGGCGGAGAGGACCGGAAATTTCGGAAGCAAAGTAAATGAACGGTTAAATAGGATATGCACTTCTTGAATTGGTGTGCTATTCTATCGAGGATCGCTATGGCCGATGGTTAGTGTACCCCTAAGCTTGATCGCAGGCGTTTGATTTTCAGCGCGATTTGATGACAAAGTGTAGGTTTAAAACAAAAAAGGGTAAAAGGCTATTTTAACCGCATAAATCATAAAATTATGGTGGTGTCAATATATTTGTATTAGGACCTTTTGATCTCTCCATTTTCAATGCAGCCTAGGTATGGTCGAGATCGGAAACGGGTCGAGTAGACTTCCTCTCACCTTTTTTAATTATTATACACGGCGAAGGGCTTACCCAATGGTCGGACCAGGTGGCCAGAAATTTCCGATCACTTCCTGATAACAGCGACTCTGTTCGCACACTCACTATGCTTTGTCACGCTTTGCGAAGCCTGATCTAATTTAGCACTTAATTACGATCGACCTTTCACTGGCTTATGCGCGTCGTCGTTTAAGGACAACTATTACTGGTGCTCGTCATTGTCAAGAGCAATATTAAAAACAATGCTTGACTGCCTTCGTGACCCACTAAATCTGAGGTTGGTTCTACAATTAACGCTGATAACTTCTGAGCTGAGGCCTGTCATATAGGGGAACAGCTGAGGGTCAGCTCGAAAAAAAAAATAAAAATAAAAAAAGATATAATATCTGACTCACTTATCGGTAGCGGAACTACACGTGTCAGCGTGTATTAATTAGGTGTTTGTCGATGAATAAACGAGAATTATTTTTGATTGAGCCGTCATCGTGTGGACTAGCTGACACCACAACGGTTGTTTGACGCCAGGGAATATAACTGCACAGATATAAATCTTTCCTCACCAAATTTCTCGTAACTCTGATTAAGTAAAACGTATCCCATTGGTGTCCTTCGCAATGTAGCTCTTTTGCAAGTTCATCTCTCTAACCTTTTGCGAGTTGATCTGGCATCACCCGACCGAATAGCTGGTATTCTTTAATATGCACGCTTGGTTAGATTTAAAGTGCTCTTTTCTAAACCACACATACACACACACGTCGATGCAATGCTGGTGTCGTCCAGATGACTCTCGAGCTATGTACACTAGACAGTCGGGGATCTCATTAATAAGAGCAGGGTCGCTTTGTTTCAATATTTTATTAGCGATTTATGATTGGTATTAGTGTTCCACTTGAGTAGTGTTCCCCGCAGGCATCTCCACATAGGTTTCACCTCACAGAAATTAGAATGCCTAATGGGGACAAAATACACCTAGGTGTATGCGATGTGTTGCAATAAGTCCAATTGCCTAACCTAATTTATCCGACGGCTGCTGCACGTAAGTGTTATCAATATTATTATTATTTTTGTTTTTCATTATATAGATTATTACGAGGCATCATCTCAAGCGAAAAACTGGTTCAGCTTGTGACAATGACAGGAACAATTACGTTTTTTTGTTCAAACGACACAACTACGCAGTCGTTTGTGCATGTAACTGGAACACGCATGCTCATATCTGTTCGTGCGTGTGTGTGTGTGTGTGCCAACCGCAAGTTACCCGAGCTGAGGGCGTCCCATGACGCCGTGGGACCTAGCTTTTTGCGCTTTCGTGAAATTCGCCCCAAGCTTTAAGGGATCTGAGCGATAAAAAACATAAGCTCGGAGATGATAAAAACGGCTCGCACCGAACAGAGCAGAGCTGTCTGCTCAGAGACCTATATCATTTCTCGATGCACTTTCGTTCTCGATGATTAAAGTTCATGCAGATCTAGGCGGTTACAATAGGAAAAACATTTTAAGACCATTTTTCTGGTTATTTTGAATTTTGTGCCACTTTTCAGGTTCGATTTACAATAAACAGAATGTTTCATTGTATGCGTATGTATCCCTTCGAATGTGCCGTATTGACCGTTATTTGAAGTCGTGAGTTGAAAGTTAATCTATGTAATAGATTCCGCTGGATTCCAAATAAGCGCGTAGCAGGCTAACATTATTGACTGCGAATCTGCTGCTGCGAATCGGCTGTTGTAGCCTCTCTTAAAATCCAGTTTTTTTTATACCATATGAGCCTCAACAGGAGACATTGACAAGCTTATGATATGGGATGAGATAATTTTGATAAATTAGACTATGTTTCACTTTTGTGCTGGCATTGTACCAAATCACCTGTATTGATACTGCGTAAACAAGACGTTTGGGAGCTGATCTTGACGGTGAACAATACCCGTGCCTCGAAATACCACTATCGCACAAATGAAATGTGACCAGTACGGGTAGTACATTTGTCGCCGGCTCCGGACGCCTGAGATATCTCATAACTGTCGGGCTCCTTTGCTGTGGATGAAGTAAACGTTGCAGAAGCTGCTATGAGGAGTCGACGAAAGCGCCCCATTTCGAGGAAGGAAAATCATGTTCATTGGTCACACTTTTTCGCACACCCTGTAACAATTTGGCGTCGTAGGTATTTATTCACGGGCATAGTGTGAGCTTGATCTTCATTCCGAAGTTCCCTCGAGCTGGAGGGCGGATTTCGACAAGAAGAACCCAGCAATAGTATAATAGCAAGATTAGCTATCTCCTGTCGCCTTCATCTTTTCTTTTGCTGATTTTGAGTGGCATCCCATGAACATATTATCTACACTTTGCAAAACATGGTTGTAGCATCGTTTGTAGCCAATAGCTTACGCACGCTGCGGTTGAGGATCCCGGTATCGTGAACACCCTTTCAAAAATCTTGGGAGACGTCTGCGTTTGCAAAGGCATGCAAATTTTGCGAAACGAAATTTTGGATCGATAGAAGTAAACAGCATTGATTCGTTCAATGCATCGCTTCTTTGAGATTATATGAGGTACCGCCGTACACTTCTCATTGAGCGTAGTTTTACCATTGTTCTCAGTAAATGTGAAGGTCTTCGGGTTTAAATGTTGAAGCGCACTCAGGTAAACAGAAAAAATTGTGATTAACCGCGTATGTTAAAATTCGTGTCAGAATACTTGGGTCGCTTTGTCGATGTGTTTCACTTCCGAAACATCGGCGTGGCTAAAGCCAAGCGAGATTGGGAATTATGGCAGGTTTTTTGGTCTGTGTCAAGGCGCTTACCAAATTCTTACACAAGTTGTAAAAAATGTAGGCTTACGTGACAACGAACAAATTTCAATTTTGCAACATTCTGTGTCTTCAACTTGACAACAATCTCGGTCTCGAAAAATATTAGTAATGCTCGCCTCTCTTGCCTGTGGGGTTTTTGTGAATTGCCTTATCGAAATATTCACCAGTTCTATCTATTTCGGAGACGGAATAAGTTGACACCGTCGCGCGGTGGCTCGGACGGCTAAGTCTCTGGCTATTGGAAGCCAGAGGCCGTAGGTTCGAGCCCTGCTGTGTGACATTTAAGAGAGCTTAAGCATTGTAAAATTGCAGCTCCTTTAATAAACCAATAAAACCTTTACCAAAATTTAGCAAATTTTTGTCGCTGTTAACTTTTGCTCAAAACTACTAAAGGCATTAACTTACTTTGAGCTTCTAACCTAAGTAAATGGCAATGGGCAAGCAACTAAATGAGGGCATAATATTAGCTCCTTAGCTGTCCACACCAAAGGATTTTATTCAGCCCCCGTAACGTATTTTATTTCACATGACCTACCAGCCGCCTCCTTGAATATTTTTATAATATTATATTTCACATATTGTCCGATGACTTGTCAGTCTATTGCTGCGCCTTAGGCTAATGGAGGGTGATTCATTCGCTCACGAGGCACTGTGTATTCGTCGAAAAATGAACAAGAGACGAAGAGTGTATGCCCTTGCTATGCGATTTACCTACGGCTGTATCGTTGATTATACGTCGTTTTTACTTGATACGGTCGGTAGGGTCTCTCGCGGTGTGGGTTAGGTCTCTCGCTAGAAGAACGATAGAAAACAAACTAGCAGGAATCGCTTGCTCGAACTCCGCCATGCAACAATAAAAATCATGCACATCAACGTTGGAAAATGAATTAATCATGAAACACACAGCAAATCAACACGAAATTATCGTGAGAATCGATTCGTTTCAAATGGAGCCACATAGATTTGACTTTGCTCAGTGGATCAATGAATGAAAATGGCGACGCTGATGTTAGTTGCCTTGAGACACAATGTCTTAATACACATCCGCTTGAAAATCTTCCGGCAAAACAAATCGGAACAATCACCGACTCTGTCCTCAGATGTAATATAAAAAGCACAGCCCATGTCGTCAAAATAGTTCGAAGATTCGAAGGAAGAAATGAGCCGATTAATTATACCATTTATCATCGCATTTTAAATATATTCTGAAGCTCCATTTATCCAGGTTGTTCATGTGTGTTTTCCGTAGGCAGCTAAATTTTACGATCACCTGTAGATTCTGTTACATCTCGCAGATATGCCTCGTCGAAAGCCACCGCTGCCACTGGTGGCCGGTGCGACACCTGCGGCATGTTAGTGCTGATTCGGCTGAGGATGGAAAACTCAAACCACGTATCTCTGTTTGTTTCTACGTCTTTTAGCTGAATCGTTCTTTTTCACTGCAGGTATTTTTGGGCGCTGACCAACTTGCATAAGACTAGAAAGACTGGACATCTAGGTGTGTCGTATAGGGGCGTACACCGGTGCGACAGGACTGAATAAATGCGGGCCGCTTTTTCCTGATACTTGCGTAGGATTGACCGGCGGCACAACACGAGACGTCGGGAATGACCGCCCGGATAGACTACCGGTCATGCCTTCAGCGGGTGTTGACTGCAGCAGAGGGCGGGTCGGCACGTTCATAATGAACTTGTTGAGCCTCTCGGTTGCATTTGTGAGCGCCTTAGCATTTAGTTCAGCTGTTGTTAGCACGTTGCGTTCGTCAGGGTCGCAATCGACGGAAAAGCTGCCTGGACGGCCGAGGACGCATCCGGCCACCTCCTCTCTGAGCTTGATACAAGCTGTCCAAGTTTTCTTCGCTCGTAGACGATATCCGCGAGCAGTAGTGACTGGTACGGTACTCGTGGCCATTGCTCTGTAAAAGGGGCGAGTATAAGAAATCAAAACGATGCAATAATCATGCAAACGGTAGCTTTCAATGTGTCCGTATGATTTAGCATCGGACAGGGCCTGTTTGTAATGAACACTTTCTGTATCGAAAGCCAAACCCTCAAGTTATATGACCATATCTTTTCCCCGAAAAAAAATGTTACACTGTAGACAAATCTAGTAAGACTGAATGACTGGTATTATATATGCTCATATATAGGGGTGCTTTCTTGCGAGGCCAATATGATTGCATGGCTCGTATCAACATCTGTTGTACCTACATAATCGCGATTCTCCCTCGGGATGTTCCACATTGAATTGTTCTAATGGGGAAATTTAAGATAGATCACGTCTCAACGGGTAAAGTTCGGTTTACCTATAAATAAGTCCAAATTGAACTTAGGCTAGAAGGAATGGCATAACGGAACGAGCGACTATTGCCCGAGCTACGGTCACTAATATCTCATGGCACTTACCGACTTCTTTGCATTAGACACCTAAGATTTCGACCGGACTCGGCAGCAGCGAACGTATTTTTACACTAGTGAACTGCTCGCAACGCTTAGGAGTTACCCGGGTCAGAGACAATTCGACATTCAGTATTTACGTCCCCACTCGTTATCGAGCGTCGTCGTTTACGCAGGATTATCACTAATATCTGTCCTTGTCAAGGGGAATTTTTGGACGCGACGCGGACCCATAGACTACTGAGCCGACTACCGGGCATTATCATGGACGTTGAACGTTGGTTCCCCCGGAATATTTTTTCAGACGCCACGCAAAGTGTTGAATGTGCCATCAGTGTCACTCATATAGCATCGAACGCCGACTAGCAAAGAGTGCCATCGTACCTTGGATTTTTGAGACGAGACCTATCCAGTCGTCATAGATTCATATCAACTGTTAAAGAAATCTGATTTCTTTTTTTTGAGAGTTTTTGCAACAAAAAAAAACAGATTGCATTGTAAGGTAGATCCACCCAATCGTGTAGATTCTATAGGAAATTTCTGTGTGACATCGGTGGCAGTTTGACAAGTTTCCGTTCGCAAAATCTGGCATATACTAATCGATTCGGCGAGACAGATCCACTGGAGGACATTCAGCTCGGCTAAAGTGGCGAAAACTTCGATGAAAAACACGTTTTTTCTTCTTTTAGAGGGAGTACGCCTATACTACGTTAATATTGCCGTTGTTATCGAAGTTAGCCAATTCAGATCTGTCTTCAGGCTTAAATTTGCTATTAATCAGTTTGAATTAATTTGAATTAATCAGTTGGTTCATACAGAAGTTTGGTACCACTAATAGAACAATGTCAATATGCTCTATCTCTCAATGCCTAGAGAGAGAGAGAGAGAGAGAGAAAGACTAAATGTCTTACCGAGAATGCAAAACCTTCGCTTCTAACTTCCCAAGCGAGACACCCTTTGCAAAAACGGATCTCGGATTTTTCCAAAAGCGATTTTTTCAAAAGTCGAGAATAACCTGTGCGACAGAATTGGTATATCCGCATAAAACTAACGTATGATCACCAAGAGGGCAGATCATCAATATGAACATACAGATGTGTTGTTGACTTTATTCAAACATACAGTAGTTAGGAATTATTTCTAGGGATTATGGGGTTGGGGGGAGGTTGACAATGTGAGTATGAACATTGTGGTCGACAATGTGAGTATGAACACTCATGTTTCCCATAAGATGTATTATCGTCTAGCCTTCAGCGTACTCCAACGTTGGCTAAACACAAGTTGAAACTATCTAGAATGGTTATAAATGGACTGAGCATTATTTAGGAAGTTATTGATCCAATTATACAACTATAGCGAGTATCACAATGTTGAGCAGAGTCATATATTTATTTATAATACGCTTTCAATTGCATTTAAATGCGTCGAAGGTTTCCTGTCTAAACCGCCATCCAGAACCACTCAACTGGATATAATCTGAGTCAGTTCTCAGTTCACAATTTACAACACAGTATGTTTCTTCTTTCAGTAACGACTTCATCACGACCTATATCCAGGTATCACAAAGCTGTCAGTGCAATATTCAAAACTGAACCAAAGATAAAACAACCCCTTGATTCAATTCACGGTGACTATGCCTCCAAGATGGGAACACAGCTAATTGCTTAGCAGTATTTAATTCATTTGGTAGTTAATTTAAAATTTGTGTATTAAAGTGATCTCTCTGACCGTTCGGTCATAAATCTCGATTGGATACCGCTGCTGCAACTCAGGACTCTAAAGCACTAACGGATGTGTTTCGTGCAAACGTCATTCATATATGGCAACGAGATGCTTTCGCGATTTGTCAGGTCTCGATACGGGCATCACTTCGTTTGAAATATCCGAGACGAATACCCACAGTCCTTCTGCCATGAGACAATATTCGGAACCTTTTTTTGTTTTCTTTATGAGGTGTTTTGGAAACTCGTAAGGCGCATGCGTGACAGAGCAGCCTCTTGCCACCACCTAGTGTGAGACTCATAAACTCACTAAAACCCGTTTTCCCCCCAACTCCTAGTTGGTTTGAATATCCGGAACATATCCGTATCGTTTGTCATAATGCTTACATCCGTTATGCATGGTTCATGCATCAGCACCGTTCTCAAGGTATGCTAAATATACGCTTCGGTTTACTCTTAAATGAACCGTTTTAAGTTGTCCAAAACAAGATTCGCACACGTATATGAACAGGATTGTGTATATTCCTTAGGAAGCCAGATATGTTCACGTCGTTTTTGAACAGCTTTCTCTTCTCATTATTTGGCTGAGCTGAGCCACCATTCAAACAGGCCGTACTAGCGCTACAATTCAGTGGTAACCGCTCCTGGCTACTGCATAACCGTGTTCCATAGGGATCCAATGAAGATGACTAGTTCAGGTCGATGAAAAGTGTACGAACGATCTATGGAACAGACTAATTTCGTCAGTTATTTCAATAGTTGGGCGTTTCTCCGAGAATGTCTCAAAAAAAGTCGGCGACTTATCCGGCCACCAAGGATATTTTCAAATTCAACCCACCACCACATAACAGGCAACGTGTCTGATGTGATTCAGATCAGCGAGACTCATTCACTCGCGGGAAATGATACGAGGCTCGGCGGTGCAGCGGAGATCAGTCAACGACGAATCGCCTATGCTAGCAAGAGACACAACACTCATAGTATTATATGATATGATAGACAGCCACAATGAGTTACAACAAGAACAGCAACATCGCTCGGGGAAAAAGTGTGACGCAACCACTGGCCGGCAGACAGGGTGACCACTCATTTTAAATGCGAAATCACCCACCGCGAGCGTTATTTATGATGATATGTTATCCATCGTTATATATATATATATATATATATATATGTATATATATATATATATATATATAATCCATACAGGCACGAGCCATTCATTAGGTAAACGCCTCGAGTCGTCTGAGTGCGTCTCGGATTGCCCATATGTCGTTGGAGTCCGTTCATGATGTTATATGATCCCATTGGCACGTTTTAACATGACACATCGGTGCCGCTACTGCCGCTACTGTCGCTACCTAGGGAAAAATCTCAACTGTACAAATACGCCTCGTGAATAATTAACAACAGTGGTAGACGGCGCAGCAGGGATAACGGCGGCAGCAAAATGAATCCGTTCGCTGAGCTCAATTGTACTCCTATATCATCCGCCCAGCCCCCTGGACAACTTCACCACGACAGGGCAGTCAATCCCGTTTCCGCATCACTCTTCTTCCGATATACACATATATATATATATATATATATATACTAGTCGTTGGAGCAAGCGGGGGTTTTAGTGAAGAGGCAACTGGACACGGGAAAGCCGCGCTGCTCCCTGCCAGTCTCTCGATATTCGCCTCGAGAGCCAATGGGTACGCTTTGATTCGTAACGGTTCAGAGCTTAGCATCGTAATCGGCTGTTGTACCGCCGACTAGCTACCACGATCGCCACGATCAGTAGAGCAACCTACGTATACAAACATATATATATATATATATATGTATAGAGAGAGAAAGAGAGAGAGGAACATACTTTGAGAGGTCCAATACAGACTTTGACACATACGAGTGTATATGAACGTACAGATGGCTCTTGATGATAGACGGAGGGACCAGCGACAAGGATCATACGAGAGACACTAAGGGACAGACACTAAGTTCTGAACGCGATTATAGTTTACCGCTGGTGCTTCGAACGAGGGACTGCTCACGTAAATTCATAGGCCTCTCCGTGGCCGAGAGCGGCAACGACCGTGTCCTCTGCTTGTCACGCTTGCTCCCTATGTGAGCAGGCCCACGCCAGCCCGCACACATATAGCACCACGTCATGCGAGGGCGGGCAAGGATGTGGGATACCCTATTCAAGTGGACTTCGAACGGAAGTTGACCGACCGGAGGGCGGGCATGAAGGCATGGGCTACGCGCAGACGTACGAATTGAGAGGACCATACACCGCCGTAGCCGCTATGCCTCCTGCTGCTGCTGCCGCAGACGGTTCGCGGGGGGACGGTGATTTTCGATCATCAGCAAAGCGTGAAATTGTCTGAGTTGTCCCGTTTCACCGTATATCCACCTTTAGTATTGGCCACTTTTACCAAGCCCCAACCTTTGCCATAGCTACCCCATCTCTCTTCCTCGTGCTACTGCTGCTGCTGCTGTGACTGGGAGTGAGCTGGCTGCCCGGCCAGCATGGACAACCCGGTACAGTCTGGGTGTCTCGGGTCATCAGAAGGGACGAGTCATCGCTCAAAGGCAACGCTGCTGTCGCGTTTACCCTCGCCTCAGCTTCGCCCGACTTCCACCTAGGCCACCCTATACAACCCCCAAAATTCACAGCAGGTCACAATGCAACCCCCAAAATTCCTACGCCCAGACACCTTCTGCGATCGAGCCTCAGTTCTCGATGCCGCCGGCAGGACTCGGACAAACCCCGTCATACTTGTTGGCCGCCTTTGTCCGATCTACCTAGGCTACACAGCTAGGGCCAGCACAAAGCTGTGTACCGTGATTAGCGCTGGACATTCTAGTGTTCTCCATCTTCGCATGCCGACAGCATCTCCCCTCGACAACGTTGCCCGGATTCCACGGGAACAGCTCACGGAGAAAACATTCTGAAATATCCATTTCGAGCATAATCTGACAACTGCAACAGATCCATTGGTCGACTTTCAGTGTGGACCAACATTGAATGGGTGGTTTTTTTCAATGGCAGATTCAAGTACAAATCGTAATCATATACTATATGGTGAGGTTATTTAAATGTGAAAGCTCCATGCGGGATCTGGGTGTCATAGTGACTTCCTCCCTAGTTTTTGATCTGCATGTGACAGAGGTCGTTCGCCCTGCCTCGTTAATATGTAACACCATTTTTAGATGTTTTATTATCAAAAACGTCAACTTCTATCTTGCGCTCTATAAGAGCCTTGTCATTCCAAATCTTCTTAACTGCTCTCGAGTTTGGAGGCCCTACCTCAAAAATACATTCTAGGGCCTGAGAGGGTGCAATCGCGTTTTATCCGAAGAGTCTGTCGGCGTTGTGATGTTCCGAGGGAACTAGTGAAGTGTCTCCCCTTAATGACCATATTAGATACTGCGGACCTCTGCTTGTTTCAGCGACTGAAAGACCAAATAGCTCTGTCAAACATTTCATCGAACTTCGTCCAAACCCTTTGCGCAGTGGACACACAGGGCGCACTGCGTCAACAGCGCTCACCGAAAAGCTAAATCATTTGTTCTCCTGGAGAGTCGCACGTCTCATACGAGACTCAGGAAGTAGCCATTTGCCATTACCACAATTGCAACGATTGCCTTCGCTTCTACCAATTCATGTAATTTTTTTAATAATCTCTGTACCTCCCCTTTTGGTCAATAAAGGTGTATTTGCAGTCTATTGTATTGTATATATGGTGTAAAGGCGCGAAAAATGATCACATTTGAATTCAAATTGACTTTTGCTAAGCTGAGCAACTTGTTCAGTAAACGACATATAGATGCCCATGCAGCTGAGGTGTCTCTAGTGAGCACACTAACATAACATAACAGAGAGTCGTTTTGGAAAGGTTACACCGAAGCCTTGACTGAAGAATACATACCTTTAAGAATAACCTTCGAGCCTGGGTCCTGTGGGGATCCTGCAGATGAGACCTCGCATGTCGAGTCCGGTGGCGTGGTACATTCGTGAGCGCCTTGCAACTAGAGCAGGCACGTAGGTGCATTGATTCGATTCCTACCGTTGCACATTTGCTTCTGGCGGTCCGTCTTACGAAGCAATGCAAAAAGCAATTAAACGTTAAATGTCGGCTAAGAGTGTCAGCCCGAAAAAATTAAAGATGTGACTTTGTCCACCACCAATAATATATATATATATATATATATATATATATATAGTTTAGTTGTGAGGCCTGGTCTGTATGAGCATTCTCCGTCATAAAAAAAAAAGATATATATATATATATATATCGAATATAAATATCTGCACAGAGTGGAGTGCGTTCCTAAGTATAATAACGATGTCATTTTAACATGTGACGATCGAGAGAGATCTACCCCAGAAAATAAAAGAGTCTAAGCTAAGGAGTTAGCCTCAACGGTTCAGCAAATAATGCTAATAACGATTCAAATAGTGTAACATATCATCGGGTACGATAGCCATATTCTACCAGTTGAACCTATTTTGCAATCAATTTGGCAGCCTTCCCGTATGCCTCACTGTACAACGAATGCATCATCATACAAATGAAGAACAAAGCATCAGTGACGATGCAGCTATTTAGCAGCACATATCACATGATTCGTTTCATTTCCAAGCTGGATTCATTTGTTCTCGCTTCCGATCACACCCTCTGTTTATCCGCTTGACTTGATTGGGCATCAACATTTCAATATCTCGATAGATTGCAGCTCTTTGCTGGAGGTTAACTACCGGCCGGGGGACGCTGGTAGAGAAGTGGGCAATTGAACATGAGGGGGGGTTTGATGTCAAAGCTGGCCCATGCTTTCTCTATGAGGGCAGAATCTTTGTCCATGTTCAATGGGCTAGACAGAGGTACGGCAAGCTCCTTGTGACTTAATGTTTGGGCCTCGCCCAACCTCGTCCCGCTAAGGCGCCCTGTTCGAAGCGGCCGCCAGCAGCCCTTGCTTGCAGCTCTAGGAACCCGCCAGTTAAGCTGTGTGTAGCTAGCATGCTCTAGCGTGGTGGTCGTTGCTGCACGTGATCTCGACCATCTATCGACTTCGAGCTCCTTTTAATTTATTGAGATTATTTTAATAAATAATTAATTATCCCTTCTCGGGCGCGGCGCGCCGGCTCTGCCCTGCCGTCCGCCTGGGGCAGGTGTGGTGGAAGCTCACTGTAATGGACTCACCAGGGCGTGGACCGCTCGCGAGCAGAGAGCCAGAGACCGCGTGCTGCCGATCCATGCCGCTGGCCGTTGGATCGGCGCCGTCTCCATCCACTACGAGTGATGCTGGCTAGCTTTGCCTATCCACGCAGGCGGCGTCGGCGGCCCCCCCACCCTGCCTTACTGCAACGGGGACAATAGCAAAGCAGGGTCTGCCCTTTAACTCCGTAGAGAAGATACGACAGCGAAAAAAAAACCGACGAAAGCCCTCTAACAGCAGCAGTGGCAGTTGTCCTAGTAGTAATGTTATAGTACGAGCATCACATCGATGGAGGCAAAGGTGAGCAGCGGAAACTACCTCGAACGTAGTCTTAGCGAGAAAGCCATCACGAAGGACAGTGTCATGCATTGAGTGGTAAAGCGTTCTCTAAGTTGTATCTGAAGGAGTTTTAGAGACGATCCGTGTAGACAGATGTTGAAGACGAATTCTCTTGCACGAAGAGAATCTATTGTGCCGAATAATTAGATCGTCACCAGCTGCGATGCTCAATTAATCATCGCAACGCGCGGAAGCAATTATCGAACAGATGGTGAGAGTACGTGAAACACATTCGCTTTTCGACAGAGCTTCTACGCAAGCTATGAGGTGACCAGAGGTTGTGAACGTGGTCGCGTAAAATTCGCATTCAAATTCAGTGGATTGCAGAGGCTATGACAGTCAGCCAGCCACACCATGTTTCGCGATTCGTTCGAACGCTAAAAATGTCGGGCTGTCTTGAATGTTCTTAATATAATATTTTCGTTTTAGCTGAAACATGAAGAGGGCACCGGGCGCTTGGCTATCGGCTGCATTGCTTAAGTTTACCGTAGGTTTAGTCGCATTTTAAGATTAATTGTGTGAAACTACTTCGGGCGATAAATTTGAATGTTTGTCGCATTCATTGCAATGACTTGCTCGACTAGTCGGGTACGCATCGGAATGACGAGATTGTACGTGACTTTGGCCAAAGAGTGCTGTCTGAGTTCAGCATTGTTATATTTAGGAGAGAAGTAAATGCCCATATTATGGAAGCTGCGTTCGAGCACCCATTAATAATATTTCAGTTGGTGCCATATGTCATTCGAGGCAACGCCCAAAATGTCGAATCAACCAAACTAACATAGATAGCTATATGTAGATATGTCGCGTTTACTATTTATGATACGTAAACAACTATAGGGCTGAAATGTGATGTTCCTGGAGAGGTTTGAAGGCCCACTCAATCAGGTCTGCTATTATTGGCCATCAAGGGTGCTACAGACATTAAAATAGTAGGCTCAACCTTGCTCGTAGCCAATTGAGTCCTTCAAGAATCTATCTATTTACTTATCGGCTAATATTTGTTTGGTTCACCATCGACTCAGAGATCTCGTGAGGCAGCTGTACGAAGACGCAAACTGGGTAGTGTACATGTCACGTCGTGGTCTGCGCATTCGCAAGTCACGTTATGAGAAATCATATATCTAACCCTCGTCTGTGTTGACCTTGTTGTTGAGCGAGTGGACTGATTTTGGAATCAGGGGGGTGGGTGTCCAGCCCTTGTCGCAATACGATCTAGCCACAAGTCAGCTAGAGCACATCGTAGCAGTTCTTTATTTTGTCGGGCCGACCTTCGGCCAACATTTCAAGTCTAAATCGCTTTCATATTATGTTATGAGACGAATCCCTTAAATGCAAACGTGCGATGGTGGGGATTAAACCCGTGCACCTTCGTGTCTCCTTCGATTGCAAGGCGCACCCTAATGCACCACGTCACCGGACTCGACAAACTGCAGTGGTTCCGTTCGAAGCGAGCCCTTAATGATACGTTAACTATGACATTGAAGTATTCGAGTGAATTCGCTAACGGCCGTTGCAATCAAAAGCATACCCGTCCAATGCTTAAGGTAACCTGGACGCACTGAGTTTAACGTATAAGCGAGAGGTAACGGCGAGGCCGAGGAATATGTTTTCATTCGCGTTCAGCCAACAAACATGGACATCTGGTGACGAAGGCATTGAAACTGCGTATGTCCCTGAAATGCTGTAGTCTACACCGAGCTCATACAATATATATATATATATACACCTCTATCATAGTGAGGAAGAAGAAGGATCCTGGTCACCATCTTCTATTAGCATAGAAATGGAGAAATCTGAGAGTTATTCCCGTCCCTGGCCCCCTATCCAACTCAACGCAAAGTCGGACCTCTCAACTTGCTCAACCGCTTTCGAGAAGCCCTATCTCGTTCGTTCCTTACTGCTGGCCGAAAGCTCAACTTTAGGACAAATGCGGAGATGACATGCAAGTATGGTTCTAGACGCTCGCCCCTCTAGGTCAGTCCAACAATGTCATATTGAGACACTTCGGGTATATTTGGACCAGCAGTCATGAGATATAAGGAATGGAAATCCTACATTAATGTGGAAATTGTTGGTTGTTGGGCCAAACTGTGGCCCTGGCCTGAGCCCATTCATTCGCTCCACTATCTCGCTCGCTGGAATTATGCCGTAGTCTAGCTGCTGTTTTGAGGAATAGACCTGGTAGGGTCTGGTACGTCCGTCGTCTACTGACCACCACCAACACCACCACCACCACTGTGGCTCAGGCATTGGGGCTACCAAAGCGAATTCATCTGCTTCGACCCGCTCTGCTGCCTCTGCCTATGGTCTTGTGCCTCTGTTTTTGTACCCAAAAGTCTCCCCTCCCCTCATCTTCGATAGCTATAGGAAAAAGCCTCGGCACCTCGATCATATTGACCAAGCGTCCAGCGATAACGCGTTTTTGCACTTCGTCTCCTTACTTCTTGGCACTCCGGTCGTAGCCCAGCTTTCTTTTCCATCTAACACCCACCCAGGGCAGGGTGCCTTCGCGCCTGCGTGGCCAGCGTTCCTTTCGATACTTAGGGAGATCCTTGCACTGGCCCCGCGCCTTCTAGGCCTTCCCTTCCAGGACAAACGTCCCATCGGCTAGCGAGCGCACGACGAGGTGCCGTCATAATAATATATAACGGCTAAAATAATCCTCCATCAAATGTAAACATCTTGACGTGAGCAGATGATCCGTGGACCTGATTGAAGGAGGGGTGTCGTCGACGGTGGACGGTGCTATCGTTGTGCTAGCACCTGTGAGGCACCGGGAAGTTTGACCACCTTTACTACCAACGTCTAGCAAGTTGACGACGTCGGCAAGCAGATGCAACGACCAGTCACCTGGACAAGATTGACGGAGTAAGTCAGGTGGCCGTGGGCTGGGGGCACCTACCGAACATCTGCTGCGACCCCTGCTGTTCGTTCGGCCGTGAGACAATATGAGACTCGCCTACCAGGGTGCTGCCCTATTGGCTATCGATTCCGTAATTGATATTAGTCAAGCGGAACACAAATCAAACGGGAAACCTTCGTGCAACACAAATAGAAAAAATGACCGTCGAGGGACTCTGATCCAGGAGTTCGGTGAACTAGAGGCGGCGTAAGCAGACGAGATGTTAGCGCACACAAGAAATCATGTCAAGGTAGAAAAAGAAAATTTGTCTCTAGGACGATTAGCAGTACGAGGCCAAGTGGAGAGTGTGTTTAAGAGAGAGAGAGAGAGAGGTAGAACGGGGGAGATAATGACAATGAAATACAATAAAGAAAGAAAACCCCACTAGAGCAAACTGAAGTTTACGCCAACGCCGATCGTTTACTTCATTATTATCCCCGTACAGAAGTGTTTTACACAGATGAGGCATTTGCCTGATTAGAACTGATCTGAGGGTCTTTTTCGCTCTTATCATTATGGCTAACCATCTTTGAAGTCGGATCTAACGAACGACACCACTCTGCTCGTTCTGAACCTTGGGTCGAGGCCCGATATTCCACCCGAGCGTGTTACGTTGATTCGTACATCGGAGTAGCGCGTCACGTTCGCCTGACTGCCCACGAGCGGCATCGATCTTGCCATCAGCAGGTTTATTCAGTTTGTCATTAAACCAGCACGCCCACCTGATTGAAATACGTGAGCAAACAATCCGTGAAACTGAATCTACAACGTGTACATCATATGACTAATCTAAATTGAACAGGCACTCAGCCAGAGCAATGTGTCATCTATAAATATGAACACCTCCGAAGGAGATCACTCATGTATGTTTGACATAGCCAGCTAATCGGAACCTTTATTCGCGCGCTCGCGCGTGCCCAACTTCTCTATACGGAAGTTGCATATTTTCTTTGCACCACCTATGCCACCACCTATTCGCCTTCACTGTTGGACCATTCTGTTTTGCCGCACCCCTTTATATACAATCTATTATTGTGCGTATGAAATCGCGGCGATCTATTTCCAAAGGGCGGACAGCTTGCGCGAACCTACCGTGGGCCAGAGTAACAGATTCATTGCGGCATTTTTTTGTTGTCGATGTTACCAGCAGAATGGGAACGTTGAGGCTGGACTGAGCACCGGACACTAGGCTGTACAATGGATTAGTGGCACTGTGGTTGGCTGCCAGCTCGGCTAGGCCAGTCAGGAACCGGATAAAAATGGGAGAAAGCAAGCGTTACGGTGCCAAACCGATGTTAGCGGAGACGGCGGCGAGACTCCGGCAGCAACATAGCGACATTGTTGTATAACGGCCACGGCCACTGTTACCGAGCGGCCGGTTGGCGCGCGGCAGTGGTTATATCCGCGGCCATTCGATAAGGTACAATCATCATTCGCTATGCATGATGGACACAAGGGCGAGTAGCCAAGGGCGTCCTCATTGGCTGGCCAGCGAGCCGACTGACCAAACCCCCCCCAGTTTGGCTTGTCGGTCAGCTGGACCTGCCGTCTGCCTCAGGGTAATTTGTTAATGCGTCCAGCTGGACCGTTGGTCAAATCGCCACAACAGCGGCCAGTGGCCCCTTCCACCCGATCTGACACCCTTGGCCTCCCAGGGTTGCTTAAGCCCACCTCGGCCTGCTAGGCTACGCTTCGCTACGATACCATCCAATACACTGGATAGTGCAACGCATGTGGACGCGTTTCTGTTACGCCCGGATAGACGACACGTATCAGGGCTAACACGCTGTGTCTAAGGTCGGTCGCTGGCCAGACGAAATCGAAATGGACCTCACTGTCTGGACATGGCCGTGTTGTAGTGTCGACAGCGTCGATTTCGGCAGCACGGTAGCCGCCATAGCACAGCCGCACGATCTTCCGGGCAGTACATTCGACGTGGGACATGGAAGGGGAGAGCCTAGTAGGCCTCCAGGCTTGGCTTGACACGCCACAATGGTCTTCAGTCCGGCGACCTTTCTCCGCTCTATGGCGTGCGCTGGCGCCTACAGAGCGTTAGACTACGTGATAAGGCAACGCTTTCGTAGACGCGAGCGAGGCAGGATGGTACAACAACGCCATGGACCGTTCCAGAGGACGATTATAGATCTGCGTCTACCACGACGAACCACTACCACTCTGGGGTTTGTCCTGCCCTGATGAACCGGATCCAAATTTAATGTTGCTGAGGATATTATTCGACACAGGTGGATGATTTGGATTCGAGGGACGACTTTTTTTATCTGGAGCAGATCTTATGAACGCGGTTAGAAAAGCATGGAACGGAGATGGGAGACCTCACACTACAGAGGCCATTAATTATTCCAGCGGTTGTTGCTGGGAGAGAAGTGCGAGTCCGGTCATTACAGCGATAGAGCCGTTAATTATAACTCATATGATATTCGTATGTATAATATTTCATTTATATAATGAGAGAGAATATCATAAAATTTCTATTTATATATTATGATAACTGTCATCCAAAGGCATTGGAACATTTTAAAATACCCTAGATAACAATTATAACTAAAGAAATCACTAACCATTACGTCGCAAAACTTCACAGGTCTGATAACCGCTCTATCGAGCTAGCCATTGCAACGGCCCCTTGCCAAGTTCCTCTGAGATTATAATCGAGTGTAATCTATTTTTGTAGATGGTGATTCTTTTGTAAGTACAATAAGTGACACACGCAATATGTAAGCGGAGTCACACTTAGCCAGGTAGCTCATGTGTCCTCACAGGGATAGGATTATTTCAGAAAGGAGTCTTCCACAGGCTGATCTGGCCCAACGGGGACAAGCGTGCAGGGGCCTTCCCTAGCTGTGCAATGAGGCAATGCCATCGCCCCCTTCAGGACCATGACGGTCTCGACCTGCCACCCTCTCCTCAGCTGCTTCTTAAAATGCTTGTATATTTTATGACTCCCAATCGTAATCAATATCCGACATAGAATAAAATAACTAGTTTTGTAGAAATATGAATGATAATAGACATGGGCTATGACAACCTCTAATAGCAGGCTGTATGAATCTTGGCAAGTGTTTAGTCAAATCAGAGAGCTCACGAAATGTCGTAGTTGATTCCATTTGTGTTCACAAGGATGTCACACGACTCCATATCACAAGTCTGTTTCGTTCTCAACAGAAAATTGGATTCTAAGACCTACAGAAACTGTACTAATTTTAGTGGTCCCTTAAATAAACGTACATCGTTGTTTGTTATCATGTTGACGATACGCCTGCAAAAAAAGCTTGCCACAAGAAGATCGAGCCAAGATATTGCGGTGTTACAAAATATGTACATATTCATAGATCATAAATAATAATAATAATAATAATAATAATAATAATAATTATTATTATTATGTACGTACTCTAGAGCGCTGTAGGAAATTGATGTTGACTTAGGATACAAGCTACACGCATAGATGGGTAGATCACGATGACAAATAGGAGCATAATACTCGCCTACTCCCGAGTAGTCCTGGATTTCCCACCGCGCTGTTTGGGTTGGTAAACAGGACTTGTCGACACTTGTTAGTAGCAACCTGGCAAAGTAGCAAGACTCGGAAGCGTGTATCATAATACGCGCTGTTACCATTTTCTTGGTAAGCAGACGGGTCAGATTTCGTTCCATCTGCTACCGTTGCAAAGTCGACAAATTGGGAGCGACGCTGCCATAATGCTCAGTTTACTGGCAATTTGTGCAATACAATACGCGCGGTGTTCCACGACAAAGCAGCCAGTTCCTGGTGTTGGTAAAGCCACTAAGCTTGGAGGAACGTCTAACATCTCGTCAGAGGTTTCTAGCAATTGCTTAGAGCATCATATAGACACGTATTTTAGGTTAATTAACACGCAGGATGTTTGTGTGCGTGTGTGTGACTGGGAGTCCAGACAAAGGGCTCCTTGCCCCGGCCGTCATCGTTGGTGAGGAACCATTAATCACTTCAACGGGCCAAACCCGCCATCTACGAACTCAATGCAAGACGGATACACCAGACTGGCACACATCCACTAAACCAGTCTACGTCGTGTATTATATTGTTTAACATCCTCTAGAAACATATACATCTTTACGCTTACGACGTTCATTGCGTGTCTGTCAATACGACGCCCACTGTCATATCCCTACACTGTTTATTATACATTTAATGTGGGTCGATCCTGTTGAAATATATCTATAACAAAAAACAGTAGAAATATGTTTCTGTATGCGCATGCGCAAACCGCCTTCCTTCAACAGCTCATGTAAAGGCCTGAGCGGGTGGCCTTCGAGTGACCACCTCCTGGTCAACCTGCTTCTCGACCCTTCGTCGCTGGCTACACAGCCTAGCGCGGTCCAAATGACGCCACAACGCAACGAAACGGAACGGGGGGGGCTGGTCGAAAACACAAATCGTAATTGCATTTGTTCATTCGTCATGCACCCATCCAACGGACCAACCACTCACCCTCTTTCCTGTCTGCCTTCTTCTTCTCTCCGTCGCAGTGGCCTGTCCACCTATACTGCAATGCCTACTAGGGTCCTGGCCCTGTCGAGCAGATCGGTGACCCCCAACGACCTACCCCATCCGAATCTACACTGCGTCGTCGCATCGCTCGTTCGCCGATGCCGGAATACCGTGGGTACTCGCGGTCCCTTCCCTCATCTCATCCCCGAAGCACAACCTCGGGCCGTCCTCGCCGAGCCTTCACATTGGTCTGTTCTCCGTCCGTCGTCCCGTTCGGGTCGTGGTCCTCCAGGTCCTGGTCAAACGCCAGCACCGTGTCCCTGTCGTCGCTGCAATGGACGTTCCACATGATACTCGTAGCGAGCTTCGGCAGCGCCACTGCCTCTCGCCCTCTCTCGTCCTTATCGCCATCGGCGCTGGACAACCCCCCCTTCGGAGCGCGAGTGGCCGCCCAGCACGAGAGTAACAGCGGCGTCGGAGGTTCATGGGCGTCCGGAGAAGGGTTTTCGTTCTCCAGCAGCGGGGCAGCCCAGCAGGTTCCATCAGCAGTCGAGCGTCACGCGTTCCCAACCGCAAAACGGCGCCCGTGACGACACCACAGCTAGCGGCCTGCGACAACGCCCGTGATAGCTTCGCGGGGATGGACGCCTGGGGCGAAGCGGGGCAGGGGTACATTTGAGGTCACCGTAGCTTTGGCACGCCAACAACGGTCGGAAAAAGAGCCGCTCCACAGTGGAGAACAGAGCAGCAAAAGCACAAACCGAGGGCACGTCGCGACAACCACGAGGAGGATGAGGCGGAGGTGGTAAACTGTTCAAGTTGTAGTGGCCCGTTCTCTTCGGGGGGCGTTCGTTCGTCCTGTCCTTCGTTGCTCGCCACGAGAACAGCCAACCACAGAACACACGAACACGGTCAGACACAGAACACACAGATAGACACGCACAGCTTCTCACGATTTCTCACGCGATCATTTCTCATCTGCCTCGCATGGATGATATGATATAATAGTTAGCTGGGGTGCAAGACGGTTTCACCGATCGAAGAAGGTGCTCATGAATTTGTTGCAAAAGCGCACTCGTTCGACATTACACTGCGCACGTGAACACTGTGGTATACATGTCACATGTTAAGGGTGTCATTGTTTTCTGTTTATTAGTGTTATTTTTAATTTTTATTATTTTTTATTATTATTACTATTATTATTATTATTATTATTATTCATTATTATATTACTAGTAGTGTTCGAGACATTGAATGACGAGTACTTCAGAACATGGATCCAGTTGTTATATTCTCATTGGAGTTTCTCACTATCAGATACGTGAACGTTTTTGCCAAGCAACCAAGCAAATTTCGTGGAACGAGCTCTGGAAAAATGCACACCACCCCTTTGCGCTGGAATTCCACTGGGAAAATCCGCGGTCGTTGCCGAGTTGTGATAACAGCCCGACATTTAACATCCCCCATATAAGGAACGTGTTAATTTGGCTCATCTACTATCTGCTCATTATCTCTGACGCAAAAATGCTCGGCGCCGGCTAGATTTTCGACAATGCACATGCCCCCTAGAACAAAAAATTCTCCGACGAACGTGAACCCATCCATGGCTTCATGGGATCATCTGCTGTATCCTGTCCGAATAGGTTGGCAAATGTATACATATATTAAGGGATTTTCTATTTGCTATACACAACGATACCCTCTAGCGGATGCGAACACGAAGAAATCAGTCACAGCTAGTTACTTGCAATATATGTCACTCTGATACAGGAGTATTTAACCCTCGACACGCGGACATTCTGCCAATCGTATAAACGTCATCGTACGAACTCGGACCTCGTCCACAATCCCGACAGGAGCCTCGAATTGGGGAATTGATAATCGTTTGCGAATCCCTATTCTAGCGCGCATGGATATTTTACTAGATTGATTTTCAAGCAACGCGCAAAGCGTGATGTTGAGCCATCCGTCGTCCTTCACCACCTCAATCCAATTTTCTAGTCTACATTCCTTGGTGTGAGTCGCAGAAGAAAAATAGAAGAATCTTATTACAGCCTCAGTTGAATTCTTCACTAGTTCAGAGGGGAAAAAGATCTCAAAGGAATACGAAGATAATTTCCAGGGATCGGGGCGAGAGAGAGGGAGAGATAGAGCGAGTGAGCGCTCGCAAAAAAAAGAATATAATTAAATTGTAGTGACGCAAGTCCGGCAAGTCGCCACGAGAAGGGGAACCCTGATATATATCTATATTTGGTTCACACCCATTCATATGCGAGGATCACGGACGAGAACGACATTGGGAAACAGAAAATTACAAGTAATCTTTCTTTTTGGATTCGTATTCAACGACTACGATACATAATTTTTCCTGTATACGCCGCGCACTAAGTGGTGAAATATTGTAATGAAACTTGTCTATATGCTCTCGTAATATTTCTGTACGGATATATGTTTCGTAGCGGAGGGATTCGCCGTTATATTAGCTGATATCGTCAGTCAACTGTTGATGAAATCATCAACAATTTGCCTGATTGGCGAATACCTTAGGGAGCTCGTTTGTGTATTTTTTTCCTGTTTCGAATTTTAATTCTAACGCATGCTATCGGTCACTTGTAGTCAACGTTTATAAGAGAATCTTCACCAAGTACGAATATATCGAATATATTCGATGCAATGCGAATTCCTGATATTGTTAGCAATTGGCAGTTATCGCTCACTGCGCGAGCTGCAGCGAGTGCAATTGCTTTCAGAACAATGTCCGGATGAATACAGTTTGGCCACCACGACTTGTGCCGTTATCCAAACTTCGAGGACTTCATTCATGAATGCGATGATGAAACCGTGTTAGGCGCGCCGCCATCTGAGCCTGTCCATCCTCTGGCCGGTCGCGCAGATTCTAGGTCAAGCTAGCTAGTCAACCAACCAACCAACCAGCTAGCCAGCTATCGACTGGCACAGGAATCTCCTAGTTCCCTAGAGACTATTTGTTCGCCGCGTAACTTCCGCAGCTATGGGAGACGCGCGAGGAGACGACCGAGAGGGCTGGTTGTTATGAATTGTGCATTCCTTTCGGTGATGCCACATATCTGAAATATTCGCGACCACAAACAATCGACACTGGCAAGTCAGGAAGGCAATGAACTGGGAAAGTAAACTCTATGTTCATAGATATTCTTCCATTCATTATAATAATATAGTAATAATATATCATATCGTGAATGTAGTATTATATTGGGTTGATGCATAAGTTGGCAGCGGTCCAGTATCAGTTGTCTTTCCGCTTGCGCATGTATTAAATCTGTATATCAAGTGTCAATGAATGCTGACATTCGTGCCGACATGTTAAGATCATGTCAGTGATAGAGATCCTGACGTGTGCTAGGTATTAAATTGTATTTCAAGTGTAGATGAAAATTATATATATATTTTTTAATGAATTTCGCGATTTTTACGTCCAAAATGGCGGAAACGCCTCATGAACTCACAAATACATTTGTAATGCGTACAGGGGAGAGGGGGTACTGTGAGTGAGCTCGTCTGTGTCTCTGTCGCAAGTGGTTTGGGAAATTGCGTTGTGGGGCTTTTGGCCTCCAAGATGCTCCTCGGTTCGGTCAGCCTGTCGCTGCTGATGTCGGTGAAATTAAGGCCCTGGCCAGCATTTGACGACTAGAGAGATCGGACACGAAATTCAACATTCCCCAATCAACTGTTGTGAGCCATCTACGAGATATTGGGATATAAGCAGGCTTCCCCTAAAACAACGCTAGCGCACTTCGCGCTTTGGCAGGATTGGACGTTTCCGTGGACCCATCGCATAGCCCGGACCTTCCGCCTTCAGGTTATCACTATTGTTTCAGGCGCCAGGGAACAGTTTGAAAAATCAAGCCTTGAGTTCCTTGGACATAGTGAAACACACCTTGGATGATTCCTTTGGACATATATCTCAGGACTTCTACAAAAGAGGGATAATGGACTTCGTGGAGAGATAGCAGAAAGTCATTCAACAGAATGGTACATATCAATTAGAATCGATATTTCGATAAATATTTGGCATTTGAAATTTACTCTATTCTCGATATAGACTTATGCATCATAGCATAATACAATATATATATAAGTGGCAAACTGTATCTTACTTTAAGTTCAACGTTTCAGGCAGAAGGGGTAAAATAAACTACGAACTACGGGCAAAACAGTGAAAAAAAAAATCTGAAATCAGCATCCAATGAGACCGTGTCAAGACAAAACTCCCTTGTCTCATCAAATTATATAAAACATAGCATCGTTCGGACACATGCTACTGAAGTTCGAATGGGCTTGACGTATATGGGAAATATTAGGCAACAACTTTTACAGAGACAACAGGCTAACTTTTATCTTTTTTTAGGCTAACTTTTATCTGGTCCTTATTCTGTGACAGGCCTCACATCTGAACCATTAGGCCACCTTTGCCTTATTGTTCAACCTGTATGTCGTACCTGGCAAGATTCCATTGATAATGAAATGATAAAGGCGATAAACAAATCCAAAGATTCTCCCCGTTCGGCAGACATCGAACCCAAGCTGTATGTCTTTCCCACTCTGATAATCAAACGGCTAACACAGACATGGGCTGCTATCAATCAACCTCGTACTCAAATGGCACAGTCAACAGCGTCGCATTCAATTTTATTAGTCGAAATAAGCTGCACATTCATTGTTCGAACTTGGTGGCAAGTATGCAACGCCGTCCAAAAAAAACTTCCTCTGCACCGCGCACTTCGCGTATTGCCGCACAGAGTTAAGCTCGCGAGCTATCTAGCTACCAGGTGCATCACCAACGAGCACCCGCCTGTTCAAGATATACCGCCCTCACAGGCCGGCTCATTGCATAATCTTCATGGAAATTGGGACCGAGTCAGACCGGGGGGGGGGGAGGATCGGGTGCGTTAAGCTGGCACTTTATGTTTAGAAGGGAGCGTCTTCTCGACGCGCTGCATGAAACAATATTCCTCCACTTCGCTCTTGCTGTTTGTCTTCGCATTGCGTCACAGCTTGAGACGGCCCCGCTCAGAACGAGCACAGAGTCACCTAACAACAGCACCTTCACGCCTCCGCGCCATATAGGCACTGGAAATGCTGCCAAACGATGTCCAGTGTACGGTATCCGCTGTCTGTGTTTCGGAATTTTCGAATGCAGCCAGTAGATAAACGGCAAAATGTACTGGCAAGACGGATGCCCAATCGTCGGTCCCAAGCTGAATAGATCTTGATGGGACTGACATGAGGAGAAGACCAACGGCGATACGTGCAGTTGCCGTAAATCCTACTACAAAGTTGTCTGATACCAACCTGTTTCGCGCATCAAACCCATTTCCCAACTCGGTTTAGGTGAGGTTCAAACCACGCGACATGTTCAAGCGGATGCGACCCAAAAAACATTAGAAACACGTCAGGCTGGGCTAGACACAGGCTTTGGTTTTGACTTTGTATTTCTTAATTACATGCAATTTTTAATGGTTTTTTGCCCCTGCGGGCAAAATTTCACCAGCTATATCATGGATTGTTGCCAATGTTGAAGGTGTATCCTTAGAGGACACCAATAATTATATTTCGATTCTCTAATTTTAGAATATTGGCCTTAGGGTTCTTCTCTGCCACCTATTTTTGAAGCGGCCGGCCATCGTGGACCTCGGCTGTGGATGTAAAATAATGGTTCCAAATATCGACGCCAATACGAATACTGTTTCTTCAATTGTATCAGTCGAATTTCTGTGGAGATTATAGGGCTTCATAGAAGTGTCTCACCGCAGTGAGATCACTTTCTTGAAATTGCTTGAATATTTTTGTGAAAAATACAGTTTTTAATGTTTCCATGGACTGTTGTGTAAGATAAAAAAATTCGTTTAGGATGCTTGACAACAATCGAACATTTCTAGAACGTATAAACCTTAAAGTAACCTCATTTTTTGAGATCTAGACAGCTAGTATACGAAACAGCTAGTATAAATGGGAGTAACCCGTAGTTCTCATAGGAAGTCTGGTGACCGGAACTCTAGACGGCGTATTAAGAAAACAAAGTGCATATTACAAAAAAGAAAAGAAAAAAATATCTATAATACAGATCCATTCACCTAACTCTGTATAATGAAAATAAGCAACAGTTATTACGGGCTTTTATCGCGTTCGATAATCAGACTATTCCTTAAAGATGTCTCGCATGTACAAGTTACACGCTTCATTTGAAGTCAAATGTGCTCTTCATGAAAGGAGATAATGGAGTTTCGCTAAATTCCACACTTTAGCGTTTCAATGGCGCGCCACTCTTCGGTGGGCTTCACTCCTTCGCAATAATGCAAACATTTGATATCACAATCTGCTAACGAACACAACGATCCTGATTGAACTACGATATCAAGTCTTTGATTAGGCTAACAGCAATACTCCCCCCCCCGGGTCCACTCAACCACTCGGCGCCTCCATGATCAGCAAGAGATCTTCGGGTTCGAGCACCTCGCAAGGCTCTTGAGGCGTGGGGCACTTAGTCGCGTCGGCTGCCCTGTTTCCCTTATCTAAGTAGATGATTACCCCAGACTTGAATCCGTCCATCTAGCACGAACCTATTCGTCGACCCCTCTCTTTCCTCCATATCCAGCAAGCTGTCGGTGAGACCCCCCTCCTGTATCTGTTCCCCGTGGAGCTAGGGTACGCAACGTTCAGTGTCTCCTCTGACCCGACCAATGCCAGTTAGCCTCATTGGTCACATTAGCCAGCACCGGCGCCACAACCATCAGCAGCAGCAGTAGAACTGCTTGCGACGGTATTGGCACCCTCAGATATGCGTGTAGTCCCTCTAATCGGCACATGGGACGACGCTATAACAGCACCCCCACACTAGCAGCAACAGCGGTACGCACCGACAACACATTCGTCAAGGAAGTCCATGCCGGAGGGCCCTCCCGGAATTGCCTACAGGAGCTGAGCAGATTACATGCGGCACACTCGGTCAGAATCCGCTACTCATTCAGCCAGCCAACGAATCAACTACCGAGTGGCATCACTGGCAACTTGGCATCGTGAAGAACGAAGCAGAACATACAACATATAATATGTGGTTCCGGTGACCCCCGACATTCGATACTTCAACCCCTCAGGTAGTTCCCTGGATATATATATATATATATATTGTACCTACTTATGTAGCGAGAGAGAGAGATATAATACACACACAGCGCAAGGGCTTCCCGTATCGTAGACAGGGATCCAGCAGGAATAACAGCAGCAAATGAATCAATTTCATATTCATGTATTCCGGCTGCATTCTAGACACAACGGACCCGGTTTGTTGAACTAAATGTACTCACCGGTCGATGTACCTGCTCTATCTCTATGAACATAGTGGTAGTTATAGCTTTGCTACGTCTCATCGTCGTCGTCGGGAGGTTTATTGCCGTGAGGACTAAAAAAAAATTGTGTCGTTGTGTCGTTTCCATTTTGAAATAAACGCGATGAAAGTGAGCTACTGATTGATGGATCCTAAATCGCCCTCGTGAAACAGTCCATCGCGTTAGCATGTACGAAGTCATCTTCGACATCGGGAGATACATTTGTCAGACGGCTAGGGTCCATGATTCTGCAGACATATATATTTATCTGCACTATCTGCAGCTGTGCTGTCGGCTCGTCAATTGTTGTGTTTGAACGTGCGCCCGCTCAAGGTGTAAGGGAACGCATTGATCCCGATTAAGGACTCCTATTGGCTCCGTGGTCGGTGCTCGCCTCGTACAGCCTCGCCAGCTCCCTCTCTCTATCTCTCTCACTCTATAACGTAGTCCAAATTCCCTACATCCCTTTGACGCTTTGCACACACTCGGTGGCCCTCTCGCACGACTCGGGTTCGCTTTAACGGCTGTGAACCGGCAGCGAACTCTGATGACTCAGACGGTGTTGCCTGACTTGTATGTAGCCGGAGCAAGTAATAGCGAGAGTCGCCTTCTTCCTTAGTTCGTCGCTCTGTCAGCCGACAGCTTGAGGTGAGGTGAAGAGAGACTAGTTCAAGGCGGGCGCGTTGGCTCGCACTCGCTAGCAGTCTGCCTCAGCCGCTACTACGCTCGCTGCTGCTGCTGCTGCTGCGATCGCCGCCAAGTGGCATTTGCGAGATGGTGGAATCCACCGACAGTCAGACGAGGCATCCTCATTCACACCGCAGGCAATGGGAACTAAGCAGAAAACGAAGCTAGAGAAACAGGGAAAGACTATCGAGGCCGAGGTGGTCACACTAGCGGAGTCATGGAATAAGTGGTGCCCAGCACCCGTATCGTGCAACAGAAGGACACCAAGCGATCGACGAGATCAGCACGAACGGCGGCATCCTCCAGCGAGGCCGCACTGCTCGAGAACGGCGGTAAGAGGTAAGAGACGCCACGGTCGACTTGAGACCGAGTGAGAACACGACTTATCAGGGACATGATAAGATCCCGGGGACGTTTTCGAAGCAGTGGGAAGCGAGCAGGTGCAGCGGAATGCCGAATGTTATTGGCCTCTTCGTCTCGTCTCCCTGACCGAACTGATATTCCTGCTCAGTTTCAGCGCGGTTTCCCTCTCCGCGCACCCATATTTGCAGTATTGCCTCGAGCCACCGCGTTTCTCCCCTGACGCCTAACCCTCAATACGATTTTCTCTCTGCCGGCTTTCTCGTTCCCCTCGAAACCAGCTTAGCATAGCTATGCACATTCCAGGCGGAGCAACGATCGCCTTTAGCTGGCTACGCTGCCACCGCGGAGATGGATCCTTTGTGTCGCGCGGGCATTTTCGAACGCAGGATCACACCAGCGCAAGGCACGGGAAATTGAGCGGCGGGGCGGCTTCGGGTAGCCAGCGACACTACACATAGAAGCGACACCCACCTGATGTGAGGGGTAAGGAATTATTATGTACGTCGACTAAGTATATATATACATATATATATATATATATATATATATATATGCACTGAAGCTAATCAAGGTCGAAGCACGCAGAAAGATATACCAAGGAAAAATGCGAGTGTGTGTGTGTATGAGAACAACATATGATATACCCTCAAATGTTCCGAGAATGTTTGTCATTTGCCAAGTCATTTTCATTTATCAAATTTAGTCTACTCAAGGGGACCATCATATGTCATCTGCTAAGCTCGATTCAAGCGACTTAATTACGTGGACGCAGGCAATTCACCCTCAACCTAGTTTTGTTTTTCACTTTTGTCAACGCTCGTTGTAGAACCCTGCTCGCGGATACTTGCTGGGTTACCGTTGGGCCATCTGCCAGCAGTTTTTATCTTGTCTAGTTTGCAACAAACTTATGATCACAGTGTTGCTTGTAAGCACAGTTGTAGGCGTGCTGCTTCGGGGTGTTCTCAATGGGAATTATCACGTATGCTCTAATAAAGCGTCCCACTACAAAGAAATCTCAAGGGATCTCGTTTAAATATCTTATTGACGTCGCAGTATGCGAAACACCCAGCATGAGTTTCGTAAACATAGTATATCCTTTAGATAGACAAAAGACACAAATGCACAAAATTACCTAAGGATCATTCATCGATAGGAATAGATCCCTAAGGAAAACTCCACCAGTCGAGCTCTCGTCACAACGGCGAACACTCTTCGCACTACCAGTTGGCAATCAACTGGGTTTCATTTTCATCAGGTTACTTAAAGCTCGTCTTTGTGACTTGGTCTTCATTTTCAAACGGTGTTCACCTACAACTTTTATTTCCACACTCAAACAGCTCTCCCATTTTTTTCTTCGTCTCCGCCCCGTAACATAATTGCCCAAAGTTGCGTTGGCTGTATTTATTGACCTGTCAGAAAATTTCACCTTTTAAGTTTCCGTCGTATGCGCTCGTTAAGCCCAAAAATCCTATTAAAAAAAACCCTGTATTATGCCCATATTGACTTGCGGCTTTAACAGAGCGGGCAGATATCCTATAAGCCGTTCGCTAACGTTATATGACGACCCTACGTACGATTTAAAACCAAGTACAAATGGCATGGTTGCCTATGTGCCTGTGTCAAGGTCGACTATTCAAATGTGTGGTCAGATAAGACATATTTTCATCTCTTACCCTGTCACATTAAAATAATATATATATACCAATGCTTTGCTAAATCATAGTGAATAGTGACAAAATGATTATAGTGAAACATACTTGTGTTGGCGCAACGAGCCTCGTCTACAGATATTAGGAACAAAATGTGGACAATTTTTACTGGGAATCGAGGTAGCGAACCTTGTCGCCTTGTCGCTACGAACGAGGAATAAACATCTCGCAGCGACTTCGTAATTGCTAGCACGTAATCCCCTAGTTAAATTCTAGTATGCAACGTTATTATTTTTACACAATGTTCGTTCACTTCGCATTCTACGTCGACAACGGAGGCAACCTTAAAATACGCATCCTCAGCAGGCTAAATATAGACATTGCGTTGAGGCCAGTCGAACAACAACGAGTAATCGCCATGATGATAATAAAAATAATAACAGTAATATTGGCGTTACTACCACCAGCCGACATTTGCACGGCGCCCCATTGCACCCAACGACGGGATAGAACGGAGACACAGGTTGCCTCAGGCTGTGCGAAGATCGAACACCGAGCAACGGTGCGCCGTCATGACTTCACGGCTTGACACGACCGATGCGGAGAGTCCTGCTCAACTGACAGGCTGTTCCATCTCAGAGCAATCTTGCATGGCACAGAATTACCTGAGACGGATGAATTTGATCTTTCTTTTGCTTTTGAGAGAATATGTATATTGTGTTACGGACTGGGACGCGTGCACGTTTCCGAAGGTTGTCGTGTAGACAGATGCAGATCGTACGGTGGACTTCTTTCTCGGAAAACCTTCGTCTCCCATGGAAGAATATGTCGAGCAGAAGCTGTCGTTTCCGAGGCGAGGCGAATGCAAGACAGCGTCTTCCCAGGAGCGGACGCGCTGACGGATTCATAGAACCGTGAGGGCGATGTCAGCCAGACCAGTGACAGAGATTGTGCCCTGAGCACGGGAAGGCCATTAATAACGAAAAGTTGCAGACATCCAAAAAAAAAACGGCATGTCGAGGTGCGACAATGACGCTGCAGCAATAGCAGCAGGGCGAACGGTAAAAGAGAGAGAGAGAGAATGATAGTGATAGAAGCCCTAAAGTGTGTCGTTTAATCCTCGACAAGTGGCAGATTCGGGCATAGCGAGATTGTTTGCATACATAGTCAATTGGGTATGGCAGCTCAGCGTTCTGGAAAGATTCACGAATCAATGAATGAACGATTTAATTAGGAGCTTAAATGCAATCTGTAGCGGCAGGGCGTTCTCGCATGTACTCGAATGAATGAATTTATTACTAATAGTTCCGCGTATGAACAAGATAGATCCATTGTTTCGAGTCTAAAAGGATCTGTTCATTGGTTCGTCTATAGTGGAATAGTTAATTCTCTGCTGGATTACCCTTAGATAATGGGTTCTAGTCAACAATACGGTGTTATTAGTAGCAATATCCACGCATTGATCTGAGCCAAAAGGCTGAGAAGCCTATCTAATAACAAAGATTTTGCAAAGCGTGTGAACGCCTGCATGGATGGTAGAGTGCGTTGGGGAGAGAATACTTGGGACAACTATTGTCTATCCTTATAGATTAATTTTATGGACCCGCCTTTGCAAACGAAGAAGTGCGATATGATCAATTTGAACAACAACTGTGCGCTTAGAGACAGGCTAATCTATAATACAATTGTAGACTGTACGAATTGCAGGCTATTGCTCGTAGAATGCTACGGCAGCAAAGCGCTTAAAACGTCCATGTTCAAGGGGCAGAAAAGTTCATGACTCGTGAATGCAACTGACGATTAAAATGCACGATAAAGATGTATTGCCTATGAGCTCCAGTCAAGCAGTCGAGCATTGCAAAACTCTGTCGACGAATGCGTCGAATAGATTCGATACGCATGGGAGGGCCGACTGGTTGACCAGGCATTTCCCAATAGCGTTCCTATCTAGCGCCATCATTTGAGTAGCTCACAGCGTTGGTGTGGCGTCGGTGCGATAACGCAACCGGGATCCCGACATCGAAAACACGTTGATTCATTCGTTTTCCTCGTAAAACGATTTAGTTCGCTACAGTTTACCGTCGCTGGCCGGCCCACGAGGGCCAAGAAGTCGTTCACAAGACTTTTTACAGAGCCATTCTTCTCCGAGGAGCTCAACTCCTTCTCCGCCTAACCCAAGCCAACGTCCGCGCCGCCCCTCGATGACCCCGGGTCCCCCTAATGCCGGCAAGATCCCTTAGCAATCCCTTTGCAGATTAAAAGTTTTTGCAGACCTTTCCCTCTCTGGGCCACAGTGCGCTTCGGCCCGGCGTCGTTTTGCCCAAGCTCTCAGCCCGCCATCAGAAGCCAACGAGAACTCACCCCTCCCCCACCGTTGCTGGACATGCTGGATGGCCAGCGTACCAAGAAGACGTCCTGCCGACAGATTCCTGGTGGAGACCCGCCCTGTGCAACACGCGGACCGCTCAGGGACGCGGAAGGCCATCCGAAAAAGGCTTCGGTCGTTTCAAGGCGAAAAGATCCCTTGTTGTGCAGGAAAGAAGTCTGAACGTAAAGAATCGCAATGATTTTCGAGTGGGAACACACAAAAAGGCGGACAGTAATTTGTTTGCGCATTCATAACAAAAAGAGGCCTTCGCGGCTAGCTTTTGCAAATGCATTGCGCTATCCGGTCATAATGCTTGGTAAGTGGCCACTTGTAATTATTTCTGCACCATTAAGTTGTGCACTCACCACCTTTGCGATTAGACGCCGGGCGCATAAACACGTCCATGGAATCACTCACTATTTTCATTGCGTGTTTAATTGAAGCCTGGAGATTAATTAGTGCCGTTACACATTGCCATTGCGGTGGCAGCTAAAAATCTTGCTGACTGTACACGAAATGTGGAGAAACGTAATAAGCATTCGCTTTTCGCCCTTCGTCTTGAGCCAACATCCAACGCAATAGTTCCATTTGATCCTTATTCGTCCTTGATTGATACTATATAATACGTTATACGAGAAACACACACACACACGGCGATTATAACCACGATGTAGCAGGAAACTATTTTAACAAACACTTACAGCTAGATAAACACGCGCTTATAATAACAACCACACAAAGGCAGAGCATGCACGAGGACGACTCGACGGCGCAATTGTGAAGTTTCCTTGAAACCCATCGGGTCCATCTGGGTGGAAATGTTCCGCAATTTAGAAGCAAACGAGTGCACTGCATATTCAGCGTTGTTGCCTGTGACGGCCTTTGAGCGACCCACCCGAGTTCAGCCTGTTTGTAACTATGACGCCGAGGCAAACGACCCTGAAAATGCCACCTCCCGTCGGACCCCCCGTTCCTCTACCCTTGTCACGCTAGACTTCCGCTAGACAGCCAAATTAAGTAAACCGAATACGTACACTTGGCGACTCGAGTGGGCGAAGTCTTCAGAGTTTCACTGCAGTCCTCCAACATGAAGATTTTCCTGCGAAACAAACCCGAGCAGGGCACATACCCACCCCCTACATCGTCTAACGAATAAAAGTACAAATAAAGCCATGTTTTAGGATTCACGCTTTATTGCGTTGGTTGACGACGATCAAACGACGGAAACGTGAGTGTGCCAATAAATTTAATAGCTCTCGTTTCTCCTTTGACCTTATCGCGTGAGAAATGATTTATAATAGAATTAATTATGTATAAAATAAAACAATATTTTATCTTTCAAATCGGCGCCTTTCGAATCAAATCGGATACTTTCCAAGCCACATACGAGAGATTACGTTGACTTGCCAGCTGGGCAACACACACGTGTGGCGTGAGGGAGGTGGCGGCGAGATGGTCCCGTAACTCGTTTTTGCAAATGCCCCCAAACACTGTATTCCACATAGTGAGGTAGTGTCCGATGTGATCGAAAATGTGCCCGAGGCTGACTGCATGTTGCCACCCAATACGGAACTGTCTAATAATGTTGTTTGAAGGAGCAGAACACGGACGGTCATTTCCGATCGAGTTTCGAGCGAGCTACACCCCACAAATGCCGTAGTCGTTGTTGTGGCGGCGGCGGCGGCGACTGTGTCCTGATGTCGAAGGATCAACCCGCATCGCTGTCCGCGGACGACAGCTTCAGCGCCCGCGACAGCGTTTCGCCTCCGATAGATGCTGCTGACCTCGCTGTGCAGCCTGCTCCGTCTTTTCCCCTGCATGTGTGATACCTATGTGGGGCGGTGACGGGACCAAGCCAAGCCAACCGCGCTGATGACACTATCGAATGACGAAATCCTCCTGGCGACTCGCTCGGTTCAGGCTGATCGTCCTGATTGGCCATCCATCACATGGCTAGCGGGCCAGCCCGCCAGCGGCCGACCGCTCGACTTTGCCAGGTGGCGCTTCTTTAAAACACTTCGTCTTCCGACGGTGAATCCCTCTTCCCGGCGAGCGTCCCTGGCTCGGCATTTCGTTCTTTAAGCCGCACACGAACGGCGCTCAATTTTTTGACTTAGTCGCTCTTGTCACGCGTCTAGATGCGCGGCATCGAGGCAGCAGCGTGAGTAAGCCAGTCAGCCGGTGCGTGCCCAAGTCAGGCGAAGATCGGCGAGCTATATTATCGGCAGCTATATCTAATGCAGCTAGTACTCGTGCAGAGCTAACTGTGCGTAATGGGATATGCATGCCTTAATACAGTCGTCGGTAGAGGTATCGCACTATGAGGACGTGGGTGCTTCGAGAAGAAGCGAACTAGGACTTCGGGTGTGTTTTGTTTGTTGGATGGGCTTGACCTGATGCGGTGGTGTATAAATATATTCGTGCTTTAGTATGATACTTTGCCACACAAAGCGAGGCATTGGTACCTAACGAGCTGGAGGGAATTAAAATAGTTCGAAATTAATGCGTGTGCTTGCGAGCCTATATGGTTAGCCAAATATTTGTGGTGTGCATGGTCTAGGCCATAGCAAATGTCAGAATGTTATCCTCAGATGCCGCACCAAGATGTCATCTATATCCGGCATAACCACTGACGTTCTCGGATGAGTGTTCTTGGTCTAACTCCGCCGTCTCCCATGTATCAGGTATTGATTCTCGTTTTCGGCGCACAAAGGTATTTATGCCATTGGCTGTCTGAGTGGACTTCTCAGTGGATAACTCTAATGACTTGACTTAGCCACATGAGACAACAACAACGACAACGACAGCAAACTCGCACTCTCCGAGGATTCCCACCACCGATTTTCTTTTCGCTGGATTTTTTACTTTGTTACTCTCGTTGCTTTCGTTTGAGTTCTCGACTTTTTGGTTCATCTCATTCGTGACCACTTGGCCGCCGGAGCGGAGGATGGCAACTTTGAAGACGACAACGTGTACCGAGACCAAATGTCAGCGTAATGTTGATTGAGTGCTTGAGCATCGGAGGCTTTGCACGGAGAAGGTCGCCCGACATACAATATACCACTGATCGTCGAGCCCTGCTTGTTCGGCTGCGTCCAACGTCGCAGAATGGCGAATGGACCATTACAGGGAGAGATATTATACACACACACACACAGAGACACAACAGAGAGACAGGACAAAGAATAAGCTAAAGGGGAGATGAAGGAGTGGTAGAGAATTAGAGGCTAATTAAGGAAGTTGGGCACACATCCAGACACACACACACCCACAGCCAACAGAAACGACGACCAACACTCATTGGCTCGGCTGGGCTCGCGAACTCGCTCCCCCGTTCACTCTCATGCGCTGCTGGTGCCAGTCGGTGTCTGTCCCGACCCAATCTGTCTGAGGCAGTGGGGATACTTCTGCAGCTAATGTCCCTGATCATGATTCGACTGCTACGACTGCCGGTTACTGTGCGACGACACCTTCTTTGCCGCGGCTGCTCCTGGTGTTGGTGGTGTTGGTGGTGGTGGTGGTCGGTGGTGGTGGTGGTGCTGCTGCTGCTATGACTGCCGCGCCTGTCTAGCTGCTGTATCTGTGTCTATCCGATTTGCTCGACGCCTCCTCTTTAGTCTGATCTTCATCCAGAGTTTGGCGCTATCCATTCTACGACACCTATTCGACTGTCGGCATTTAACGTTAGGCGGGCGATCTCTGCTGGGTGACGGATGGCGCGGGAAAGGAGAAGGATTTCTTTCACTCTACTGCGACTGGAAATGGCCACAGCCGAGAGAGAGAGCTGTCGCTGCCCTAAAGACCGTAGTACACAGACAGACAAACGGCGTGAAGTCTCCATGCGAGACTGAGAGCAAGTATGATGCCTACTGTTTGGAGCGGCATGCATAGTATCACACCATTCATTCATAGGTGAATTTCATTCGAGAGACACCAACGATAGGCGAGCCTACGAAGCGGGAGATGCAACAATGACAAGCACATAGAGTAGGTCGTAAGTGGCAGCGGGAAGTGATTCGACTAGGTCGTGCCCGATGCTTACGGTGTATGTTTTTAGTGCTTGTGCTCGAGGCAACGAGCAAGAACTCGTGGTGTTACAGAGCTTAGACACTAGGTGGTGTTGGGCCATAAGCGAAGTGCAGAGTGGTGGAACGGCGCATGAATGAGAGCAATGTGCTGTGTTGCTCAAACGGCTGAGAAGCGATCTTTTAAAATTGATGAATCAAACTGATTGAAGACCTCCAGGGTATTCGGGACTAACTAGCGAGTCCCAGTGCGCCGGTCCTACGGTTTCGTCGTGGGTGCTCTGGCGGCCACATATTCAATGGACGAACGAAGTGATATTAATTTCTAGGTGAAACGCTCTTCAGATAGATCGGCAAGGAATAAACCGGTTGATTCACGACCGAATAAGCCCGCTGAGCAATCTCTTGAGTAGGGTTTTGGAATCGCTTAAATTCATTCTCCAATTTGATTGTAACTATCCTTTTTAACGAGTACAATATATATATATATACGTAATCGGTACGCACAGATGAAATTATTCTTTATCGTCTAATTTGTGGTCATGAACGAGGACCGCACAGTCTAATTGCTCAAATCTGATACTTTAACATAAAAGCGAAATGGCACGAACGACATCCGATCGTCAGTCCCAGAACAGCCCGGCAGTTTCCACAGTGATGACCTTATTCAATGATTCCTGCTGTCGTCAGGCAAAGCGACAAATGACCTCAAAACGAGGGCTGGCGAAGTCGGCCCTGCCGCAAGCGCAACCTTCGCCGGTGCCTTGTACTTGTCCCATGTAGGTATCTCTATGTCCACGTCTTCTCAACCATCGTCACTTTATCTTCCAGCCCGCGATATGTCCGATCGACGGCGTTCTCTTCCCAGCGTAGTTTACGCCCAGAATTTTACATGAAGCATCGTATGTCCACCCTTCTCGCCCGCCCGGTGCCTCGCAGCTACCAGAGAACAAACTCACGATGTGCTTGCTCCAAGTGAAAAATACCGTTTTCCTTAACACAGGAAAAGCATTGATGGCAAAGAGAGCGGCCACTACAACATTTCCAGCCTATAATCACGCTTAACCGGGTGAGCTCGGCGATGTTGTTGCGTTCCACCGTGGTTGCTGTAGCAGAACATTGATTCTAGTTAGAACTTTTTTGAAGTGGGATGGCCTCCGCCCGAATCGCTATCGTATCTAGATTGACGCCCAACAGATGACTTCCCCGACGTGAGGCTGTGCTAGGAGGAGCACACGGCTACACCGATACGACTGCGGGAGGTCGCGAATCGGTCAGAGCACTCCCGACACGCAAGCGACGACTCTGAATGTGGAGCGAAGCGGATCGCGCGGAGTAGGAGACCCCCCCGCCCCGGCAGAGGACAGAACTCTTCGGACAGCCGAAGGGGCCGAGGTGGGCCGAATTTTCCATTGGTTCAGAGAGCGCATGGCTCTCGCCGTTGTCGCCGTCGCTGTTTTGGCGGAGCGACGACATTCCATATTCTTGCCACGTAGATAATCATGCTGCATTTTGATGAAATTCCCGAGTGGGGTTCCCACACCGGATTGGGGACCGCGTCGCAGCGAAGGTGTCTGTGCCTGTCGGCGTACGCTGGCTTCGATGTAAACGTGCCACTGCGAGTGTGTGTGTGTGTACTAAAAATGTGCCTAAGTTACCGGGCTGCGGCTCCGCCATTGGCACTACTCATTCGTGAGTCGTCGAGGGTGGTGGTAGTGGAATTGGGGAGGGGTGTATAGAGGAGGTGGCTGCCGAGAGCTCGGACCCGTTGAGTTCTCCCTCTCAATATCGAGTGTAACTCACTTTGGCTTTCAATTGCCTTTGCTCGCTACCCGGGGCGCTGGCGAGGCCGCTGGTGTTGAAGAGCTTGGCCCCCGACTAAGGTCCCTGGAGACATCGCCAGCGGACGGGAGCGAGAACGAGGTCAAGACGCTTCCGACCGAGAATCCAGTTAGCCTGAACATCCACCATGGGATGTGCGGGCAAGGGGGAATACTCCAGGAGAGTGGGATACGTAGCTCTCGGAGTCGACCAGCTAGCTCCCAGTGGGTCCCGGTTGAGTCCGTCCTCGGCTGACGACCAGTTCATCTCATACAAATGTGTACGCTCGATGTGTCTGTGTGTGTCTGTGTCTAGGCATGTGGCAGCCTTGAAGATTTGGCGGGCTCCCGCGCATACGTCCAGACACACATAGACAGACCTGTTCCTCGAAGAAACCCTGCATCGGTCTGCCTTTGCGCTTGGACGGTAGATCCCACAATGAATGAACACTAGACTTGTGTGAGGCAGTGTAATCCATGGCCGTCGATCCATCCAAGTATAACAGTTCGTTGTCAATGAATGAAGTGTGCGGGTGTGTGCCTGCTCCGTGGCTGACTTGCATCTGCTTTCGCCTATAGCACCGTAGCATGCGTTCCCCGTGGATACGAACGCTCTTCACCGAGTGACGGGCCGACGTAGCAGCAGCGCAATGGAGATATCGCTGACCACACTCGCTCGTACACAGACACTTACCATCGCCCTTTGGTGAGAATCCGTTCGGTGGTGGTGGTGGCGGCGGCGGCGGCGGTGGTCATTCGGGGCATTGCGGCGCGCCTGAATGCCCCCGGCAATCACCTGCGCCAACTGGACATATAGCTGACGTAGCTGGCCTCATCTTTCTTCCACCACTATCCTATGTCACAACAACAGCACCATGTGGAGTGGCGCACTGCATGACTGTATTCTTCTTTGTTTCGTCTGCTTTTTCTTGTGCCTCTACCCACTTTCTTGCCGATGTTACACGGCTTAGTTTTGTCGGCCGACTCACTGACTCCTCACTTCGATATTGAGTAAGTCCGTCCGAAGGAAAAACCTTCGAGAGCCGTCGCCGGGCACTTAAAGGTTAGAAGTCATTGGCTAACCGCCTCATTCCCCTGTTACCACACTCTGACAGGGTGTGGCCTCTGTGTGTGTGTGCAGTGGGTCTGTTGGTACGTGTGCAGTCAGTTGACTGGGAATGTGAGAAGCCTAGACCCTCGAAGCCGTGTAAGGCCGTGAGTAGCCTCGGGCACGTGGAGTATTACACACGTCGCACATCGCCCGGCTCAACAGCTGGCCTCTCCTCTTCCACATTGCACTAAAGATGCTACTTGGTCGACACTAATTTGATCATGTTAGACAATTTCCTTTTAACGGTAGCCCTTCAAAAGAGTTCTGCTGTTTGCTCGACATTACTTCGTTACAGGAGCGCCGACCTTTATAGCCGACCAAACTAAATGCTGTAATGCCTGCACACAGTGGTGTCAAGGCTTTTCTGTAAACCGTCAAGAATTGGTCATCTGGCTGGAAATGAGGAAATTCTTTTCGCCTCTAACACGACCGAGACCAGAACTAAATATATTAATATAACAGAGAAAGGGGTAGCGTTGACTTTAGCACACGTAACTCTCACCTTTTACTTCATTTGAGCTGATTCGGGTACGACCTTGATAGTTCAATTGCGTTTATAACCTGCGACTGGCTCCGACTGGTTCAGTCCAGAAAAGACCTATCATTATCTGATGAAGCCAAAATGTATCATATTACTCGCGTCCATATGGCAAACGGATCAGCTTCCGAGTAAACTTCAAGCCAGAGAAAAAAAAGCAGCTTCTCCGTCACACTTCAAAAGTACAAAGTTGCTTTTAGTGTATGCGTTTGTATGTGATGGTAACGAAACAATTGGGAAATGTATTATTTGCATAGGTGTCTTGCCGGGCCCACCACCGCCATTCATCGGCTGCCCCCCCCCTTTTGCGCGCCCTCGTTTTATTTGGTTCGTCGTTTAAAATCGGTCGCGCTTAAAACCGTCTTATTCTCAGAGCAAGGATCTTGCTCGGCATTCACTGTCGAAGATTAGCTGTCGGGTGTCCTCTCTGGCAAGCTTCGGCTTGTTCTTCCCTCGCCTTTCGCCTGCATGATTCTTTCGATCCGCCTCGTTCGTTGGGCGGACGAAGACGACACGGGCCGGCGCAAACTAGCGGTGGCACTACAGTTTCACGCGCGCACGTCAGGATTAACGTATAACTTTTTTAAACTGTCGTTCGTAACGTCCAAGTTGAAACAAGGTTTCCGTGCACGTTCGCCCGAGTTCGCAGGGAGCGACGCCGCTATTTTAATTCGGACGATGCCTCCGAGGGCAATTCCTCCCTCCTCTGGAACTTTTCCAGATCATTCGGAACGGAAAGTGAAAAGGTAGGATCGGATCACGAAGATGGTCAGGGAGAGAACCGGTGAGAGAGGCGAAGACGAGGATCGAGGCGGACCTGAACACGTTGCCCGTTTCTAAGAACACCGTAACCTAGGACAGTGGAGAAGCAGTAGAGAAAGGCTATGAGATGCAGGGAACGTGATAGCCATGTATGTATTGGCAGCGATACACAACACCATGTTCCATATGTACCATATTAAAAGTGAGATCATCCACCAATATGGTATGAGGACCGATGATGCATTTACGATAAGGGTGTCTGTGTGCTTGAGTCAGAGTTGCTTGGCATGTGAACTACCCAAGTAAGGGCACCACTGAATGTGCATCCTGTATTCGCTAGCGCTGCTGTATAATACGCCACTGTCATCACTGATTATTTGTTGCTTTGATTGGCAGCCGGCCCTCCAACCTCTCTCCTATCAGACACTTTTGGGCGGTTTGATATCCAACGAGAAGTGTCTGACATGACGGCACTACTACGAAAATTAGCGGGAGGAACAATCCACACCTCCTTAAAGCTACCCTAAGGTCCATTGGGCATATACAAATCGAAACTATAACCAAAAAGGTAGGATTTGACTCAAATGGTCTACTTATCCAAGCTGGATCTCAGGAATAACCGACGTTCCAGCCTGGACCATAGACACCACTGCCAAAATTAGAGACCTACAAGTGTTGTTAGTTACGCAGCGGAGCTGGAGCCTGCCATGGAAATTCAGCTGAGGGTCAGCTAAGCGAAAAACGTGTTGTCAATCTACTTTTTTCTGCATTAAGCCGGAAACAGTACGCCCACTTCTTGATACACTATGAAGAATATAAACGCTTTATACAATTTAGTGATTTCCCGACGAGCTGCTGTTATATGAAACCAACAAGAGGTCAATTTCTTTGTATTCCAACGAGTTTTCTTCGATCAGAGTCCCCTTTTTAGCTATTCCCGTCTACCTAGTTTTTTTATGCTACTAAATCATTTAATTAACAAACCTTTCCCGCAATCGCATCAATAACATCCAGCACATTGGTGACCTTAGAGGGGCGGAGGCTGGCAACACTTTTTTTGCCACTCTACTGCCAAAATGCTTCGTGTCTCGCACGGCGTATACAATTCACAATCTTCATCCGATGAGATAGTGATAACATCATTCCCTCCTCCACATAGAGGTGCATTCAAAGTTACAGTCATTCCACGGTGTCGATCGCAGTCAGCGACCGACAGCAGAGAGCGTCAGCGGCACATGCGTGGGTGAGCGAGCCCCCCGAACAGGCAGGGTCTTGCTGAACGAACGTAATCCGAGGCAATGCGAGTTTGCTGTCGCGCTTGAGCGTCGTCGGTGCGTGGGGAGTAGGACACGGCTCCAGTTTTGCCGTCGCCACAGCCCGGCACAGTGGGAATCGTCCCGGGCACTCGTTCTCTCCTGACCCCGATCGTCCGCAAACGGAAGGCTGGCCAAATCGACTGCCTTCTCGGGTTTCGAGTGTCGTGCCTCCATCATCGGCAGCCGCTGGCTTTGCCCGCTCCCCGGTAAACGGGGCGCTGCAAAAGGGACCTTGCAACGAAGAGCTCGAAGTCGAGCTCAGCTATCCGTTGTTCCATCTTCTCCTTTTTTTTCCTTTGCCTCCCCGTCGCAGTACGCCACGTTCCTGTCCGCCTACTAATTTACGATGTCTGTTCGGGTGGAGATAGATTGAATGATTAAATGGTGAAATATTAGTGTTACCACTGCCTGCCTCTGCTGCGATGTCGACATGACGATGAATGAGCGTTCTGCGAGTGACTATTTTAAGCTCATAGTGCTAGGATGACGTACACTAATGTCGAGTGCAGTACAAGAGAACGTCTAGCATGCTCTGAATGCAACTTACATAACCTCTAGTAAAGATTAGGTGTAGTAAGTACAGGCAAAGGCGTACAGTGATGTACTGTGCAGATAGCAGATGTTGATCATGGCAACTATATGGCACAAGTCAAACCGAAGAAAAGAATATGTTTACATAAATATTATAGAACTGGACGTTCTGAACTTTTGACACGGTCTAACAATTTTCACCCTCTAGAGTGTTCCCAGCTCACTGATATAAATATGCAAGTAGTTTTCCACAGGAAGTTGAACACTGGAAACACTGTTCAAGGCCGTTGAGTGGGTAGCTGAAAACTCTTTCGGATCGCTCGTGTTTAGGTTAATCATGTACAGTGTAGGATTTACATGGGTGGAGTTTTGTAAAAATAGAAAATACGATGTCTATTACTAGTGTAATGTGCTCATCTGTGGAAATACAACATCTTCTGGAAAGGGGAAGAATGCGTCGCCTACTTCACGAACAGCCGACGCATAATTAATTGCGCCCTATGAGCCCCTGCAGCGACTTATTCTAAAAGCGACAAGAACTCTTGGTTTAGCAGATGCCCCTCTTCAGAGTACAAATCAGTATTACTTCCCTGATGTCAAGGAGGACGGCCAATTAGGCTCAACTTGTTTAGCTGACGACGCTGCGTCATAGCTAGCATATCAAAGTCACGTCTGCAATTAACCCTAAATCCAAATGTCGTATTTTAAGATCACATTTAATAGCGTTTACTTCTCAAATGTGTGATAAATAGTATCCTACGGATATGCAATGTACAAAACTGGAGCCACCGATTAGTCGCAAAGTTAATCGTGCACAAAAGTTAAATATGATTATCATTTTCAAAAAGTTCCTACAGCGTTCTTCGAGGTTTCGTTCTCCGGTCTTCCTGTTCCCGTTAGATCATATGCACGCCCAAAGTTCGGCTTTTATCCGCTGAGATTTGTTTAATGAATAATATAAATGAGAGCTAGTCTTCTAATACGTGTCATATGCACTATTTCCCTGCGACGACGCCTACCAAAAACCAATATATACACACGCCGCCACACTCTCATAGCAGTACTAGAGCACAACTTGGAACCTAAAATATCAAGCTATGCGCACACCAAACCGAATGGGTGAGAGCTTCTGTGAATTGAGCCAGGCAGGCGACGGCTGCCAATCAAGCGAACTTTGGGTCTGCTTGAAGAGCACCACATGGGCGTCTGTCTACGAATCTCGAGTCGTTGGAACTCATCGGCCCCGCCGAGACGTAGATGACCGCCTCGAGAACTCTATGGAAAAGGGAAGCGTTGGCGGCCCCTATTCTATGCTCTCCCTCCATCCCGCGACCACCCCTCCTAAACCATCTACTGTGGAAGAACGATTCCCTGAGGAATCATAGAGAGCCGGCCATAGGCCGCTGTGGCAGGGACATGTGTGGCATGAAATTTGAAACCCACCAAGTGATGCGTCGGGCGAGGGGGGATTCGCAGCGGTACTGCTCACAAAACGCGAGACAGGATGAGAGAGGAGAGGACCGGATCCGATGAGAGACAGGGGTGGCCATAGGACAGTCAGGCCACTTGCGCTTCAGCGCGGTCAGTAAGCACAACTGGAGGACTGGCTCGTCCTGCTCAGGCTGGCTGCCTAGCCAGCCTCCTCCTTCAACTGCTGCTGCTGACGCTTGCGCATTCAGCTGGTGCGGCGATAGCGGCCAATAGCACCGGGTGGAAGGCTGGACACCGCCATCTTCGTAGAGACGAGGAGAAGGAGATCCAAGGAGCTGAACGCCAGCCACGCTCCGAAGGGCTTCGTTGCTTTACGCGTTTCTCGCTAAGCAGAACACGACGACGATGGCAGCAGTAGCGCGAATCACCTGCCTAAAAGGCACTGCCACTCGCCTTGGCCACACCGTGCAGCCATCGCCGCGTTCAGCTCACCACACTCGGCCCGACGGCGACGAAACAGCAGCTAGATGTGTGCTCTCCCCCGGTTCATCCGTATGCCACCACTGGCACATCGACTTGTGTACAGCGTAGTTGGTCGAACGATCGCACCTCGAGTTTGTCTAGCGCGGCAGGGTGGGGTTTCGGGGGGGGGGGGGGGTTTCAGATGGAGACGCCGCGACGACACCAGCAGGCAGCCGACCAACGAGCGGCCGGCGGTCGAGTCTGCTCAGTGATGGCCAGAAACGCTTGTGGGTTGCGTGCAATTGGTGAGGCAGCGACAGTATATACGGGGGTGTACGGCGGGAGATGCTGACGCAGCAACGGGATACCATCGCCTCCGTACACACGGTGGCTTGGATTGCAGCAGACTCCACAATGAGCTCGCAGGGTGGAAGGCCAACGGAGAGCGAGGAAAACACCTTGCCCAAGCGATTCGCCTCTCTGACTCTCGCCAAGCCTCTCCCTAGTTTCCCTTTGCAGCTGGCAACGAAGAACACATCAACGAGTGAAGTGCGACGAAGGTCTCCCTTATTGTGTTGGGGCGGTCGCTCGCACAACTCAACTGTTATGTCTACTATTATATTGAAACTATTATGTCAAATATTGCACGCATTCATCTATGCAACACGAAGCCCCATTGACACGGTAATTGTCGATCGACGCCTGCGTTGGGTCTAGTTTTGTGTCTCGAATAACTCCACTGTCTACCAACGGACACCGTAGTCACCGAGTTGGCATCCAGGCGTCCAGTTTACTATGACAACGCATTAAAAATCTAAGTGCTGAGACTGACAAATTTCGCATGGCTGACTTTGGAAATAATTCAAAACAAAATAGCAATCAGCTTACACCGTTACTATCGTCATAATGGCCACTTCGTTATTTGAGCCTTAAATTAAAATAAAAAAATATGAAAACAAAAGGTCGATAGCGTTTAATTGAAAAACCATTCGAGCTCAGCAATGTGTCGTACATGCGTGTTCGTATGCATCTTCTGCGATTACAAATCGTTATCACTAACGTGCTTTGCAGTATGGTTTGTTCGTGGCAAGGCCAATCTGACGTTTCTTCATTAAGTATCAGTCGCCTGGCTGCCATCCACTTATCATCTACTGAGCTCGTTTAAGTGATTCATGATGTGTACTGCTATAGTATACTTGACGATATAGACTATCATCCCCCAATGGCCTGTGTTCTTGACTAATCGTACTGCTACAATTATTTACTGCTGATTGGGTGCAGTGAGATTGTCACCTCTAGCGACCGCGTCAGACTGCATTGTCTCGATCTGATGAGGCTACACCAGCTCACTCAAAATTAAACTCGTCAGCTGCTTCCTCAGAGCTCATCCACAGCATTTGTTCCGTGAGCTATTTATGCAGATCGTTGTCTTACAGATACACAAGCACACACTTCGTCTATATCCCACTCGAGTTCGTTTCGCCACTCGACAGCTAGCAGCCTCGTGGCAATCCTTCACTACCTCTTCATTGCCAACTTTCTCTCCCTCTCGCTCTCTCTCTCTCTCTCTTCACTTTATCTGCATCACTTTGCACTACAAGGCCTTACGGAGTTTCGCCGCCCCTGCACAGCATCTTGCCGTTTGCGCGGAGGAATGGCTCTTGCTGTACTGCTCCCGCGCTCCACGACCCGATCCACATTATTTTTTGTTGCCGCACATGTATACAGGACGAATTGTGTAGCCCCCCTCCGGCAGACTTCGCGGGGGGCCAGCCTCCCACAAATCATTCTCCCAGTGTAAAACTCTCGAAGCGAACTCGAGTGAGAGGGAAAAATAAGACGTAGGAGTTCTACGGGTTAAAAGGAAAGGCCACACCATCATGCGCTGCCATCGAGTGCAGCTGGACGTCGAGATGCTGTGAGGGCTTCAGCGCCGCCGCTGCCGCCGTCACCGCCGCTGCTTCTCAGGGAGAAGTGGGCACTTCTTCATGCAGTTGCCAGCCGGTCCGGCGGATGGCCACCTGACTTAGTCGTTCGTTCTACGTCCCTCCTTTCTTACAACGGCTACCGCGGCTAGCTAGCTCATTCTTTAGGTACCCCCCGCCGATCCGCATCACCACGCGCTACCTCAGGCCCCAGCCTTTTGCCTTTCGTTGGACCTAGGGCCTACGACGAAGGCACCGCCCGCATAGCGTGTTTTTTTGCTTTTCGCCGCGTTTTTCTCCGCACTTCGCCCCTTCTTTCGTTCGCTAGCGGCGTTGCATGATAGTAACTGTACCTTTCATCCAACCCGTCGTCTTTCGCCTCTTGCCGAGACCCGCGTTGGAGGAGCAGTTTAATCAAAAGGTTGAATTCAGATGTACGGCGCCCGGTGGACCACTTGCCAGCCAGCCAGCCAGCCCGCCAGCGGACCACCGTCGCCGCGGCCGCCGCCTACAACGGAGAGTTTCGACTCGACTCGAGCGTCTTCGCAACGATCCCTCTCACGGCTCCCGTCGTAACTACCAACAGACCAATGCACCCACAATGGCATCCCTACTTTCGACTCGATTCACCTTCTCACAACCCCCGCAGCAGAATGTTCCCTAAAACGATTCCCTCCATCTGGCATAGAGTCGCTGTTCTTGCAAGATGCAAGACCACTCCTCAGTTACTGAAGAGTGGACCCCACGTCCAAGCCCACCCCCCGTTCGCTCGGTGGCTCGCTGACTACCCTTCGCGCACGTCTCGCGGTCCGCGGTCCACTTCTTGGTCCTGATCATCGGCCGTCTGACCTATTTCCCCTTAGGGACACCCCCAACAAACCCCTCACTGGGCACTGCTGCGCCCCCGGCGTTCAACCTCCCAATCCCGTCGTCTCCAACTAGGTCTGTTAAATGACAAAGGGGAGAAGGTAAGAGCCGCGCCAGCATCACTGATGGACCATACTAAGACTGAAGTAATGGAGAAATGGCCCAAAAGTACGAAATACAGGCTACAGGGAACGCGCCTATGGTATGTGTTGGTCATAAACATTGGCCATTGGCGAATCGCTCTTGCGGCCAGTCAGTGTATCAGCAGTGGTGGTGCGAGCTCACCTCTGCGCCTCGTCACCATGATTCTGATCCTGGTCAACGTGCTGCGATGCGAATCGGCGCCCATCCATGCGAAGGACGCTGAAGCCAATCTGAGACGCTCCGATAGCAACACAACACAGCCAAGCAGGGTTCGACATCTGAGCTGTGATACATTCGGAAATTCATGCTCATTTTCCCGCTGTCAATTCTCACCGTAGTTCCATGTGTTTCCCATTAACAAAAACAGCAATACCATAATCATTTACTCACCAAATTATGCAGTCTGTGTCGTGACGTACACATTAGATATCTCATTTGGAATATACTACATAATGGCAAGCAATGCGCAACTCCCAGGACTCTAATTCGTAAATACTAAACACCGGTAAACGCGAGAGCGACACAATTCATTGGTAGTTACTACTATAGTACAATGAATCACCTCTTGGTGAAATCAGTCACAAAAATGAAGAAACGGTGAGCAAGCGTCTACGAGCGCACGTATGAGACCATGGTGCGCGGCACGAGCTGAATTTACATGACAATAAATCAAGGTGCTTTAACGAGAAGTGCTGGTAGTGAGATGATTTCACTGCTAAATAAATATTCCCAGCTGACCCACGCCCAACATTTAACGTCCACGGACGGTACTGCTTTCGGCATTGATTCATAAGACGGACCCATTTTAAATGCAAACATGCAACGGTGGGGATCGAACCCGTGCACCTCCGCCCGTCTCCTCCAATTGCCAGGAGCACACGAATGCACCACCAGGCCACCCAGCGGCTCGAGATCATTTCACTGCTGACATCGAATAGTCGACAGCCAGACGGGAACGAAGTTAGTAGATGTATGAGTCTACCTCTGTGACATGACCTGGATAGAGGCAGTGTGTGTGTCAAGGAGCAGCAAAGAAGTTGGTTCGATGCCTCCGTCATTACAGACATTGTAAAGGCATTGAGTTCGTATATACGAGGAGTTCGAGTTAGCAGTAATAATCGTCTTGATTATTTGCTGAATCGGCAGAGACCGGGTACCGGCTGTATGCGTGATCAAGATTGATACTATCTCTCAGTCGGCGTACTCGATACGTGTAGGCTCCAATAGGACTTCAAAGGACATCAACATCAAATCAAATGGTTTCCGAAGTGCATGAATTATATAATGCTTGTCAAAAATTTCTAGTTCAGAGAGCGCGAGAAGAAGGAAGGGAATTTGCAAACAAAATGTTGAAATTTTGCTCTGTCACAAACTTTTGTAGGTAATGGACCGCGTTCCTAATGTTACTAAATGGTTTTACAACAAGCTTCAAAAATGTCATTATTATTTCTGCTGTAATCCTACCCGTATCATGTTTACCATGATACCTTTGCATCACAATATTTCAAATGAATACTAAATATTGTAAAATATATAAATTATTGAAGGGAGCTTATTACTATCGAAACATAGATAAAATGGTACAGTCTATTTTCCGGTATTGATCTAAGAATCAAAAGCTTCACCAGCGGTCAGTCTCGATTGAAATAGTCATATAATCTTTGAGAGCAGAGGGGGATACCGTAGCGAGAACATACGTTCATTTTCAAAAGGTTTCCTCGTGGGATTCTTGCTTGCATTGAATGTCATCATTTGTCAACAGCTAGAGTTTTGTTAATTGGTCAACTTCACTCTCTATCAACAAGAACCAATCATATATGTACGTCAAACAGAGATATTAACCGAGATTTAAACTACTTAGTTAATTAACTCGAAAAAAAAAAAACAACTCATCGACAGCCTAAAGCCTTGACACCTATGTCAACATAACCTAGACTCTAGATTCTGCAGAAAACACCGAAGAGTTGGTCTCTTCCCAGCTGAAATAGCGGGAAGGGAGAGACAGAGAAAACAAGCTGATGGCCAGATTCGCTGCGAAGTAACATGAGAGTCCATCTCGGGGGACCTCTAAATCCTGGCTGGCGTCTGGTGCACTGCATCGTCAGCGCCCATCTCGGCAAAGAGGAAACTAACCAAGTCGATTTCTGACGCTTCGATACCATTGCAAAATGGCCGGGCTTTAGTCTCGCCGCGAGGTGGCCCCGATACAAAAAGTGACTTTATAGCAGTATCTCATTTGTTCCACCGGGGATGTGGTGGAGAACTGGGAAAAATGAAAGGCATTGCTGTATAAACGCTTATGTGTTCAGGGTTTAATGGTATACGCAAGAACAAATACGATGGTCGTGCTTCCACGTAGGTCAAGGCCGACTAAGAAATTTGACAAATTTAACACAAATTGATGTTCGTTGCAAGGGCTGAAACCTCTCAGAGCCAACACTGCTGGAAGGACTATCTTGTAGAATAGAGAGAATATTTCAGATATACCTCGAAGGTACGCTGTAATGATACGCTCTGTAGTCGACCGTAACTGTGCGCACAGATGATATTACGAACAGTGGTCATTTGAGAAAAGCCGATCCGATGGAGATCGAACCCGGAGCGTGCTGCAATTAGACATTATTCTATTTACAAACCTGGTTGTAGATCGTTTTCTTCCAGAATAGAATGCATTGCAAGTGTAAAAATTGCTTAAAACCCATCGGTGGTATCAAGGCTAATCTTCTGCCGCTTATAAACGCCTAAGCTGCAGCACCGCCCTTCGTAATGGAAAGTCTATCCACGGGGTACATTACGACGCTCATTATAGCTTCACCTCGGCACCGTGTTACAAACTGCACTGACAAGTATTACAAAAAAAAAAATGCAAACTCGGGACAAGAAACGACGAACACTCAAACAGAGTAAGCGCTGCTGCCCGGCCAATCCAAGGCTTAACATACAACGGACACTGATCGGATGATCACTGTTCCTACGATGATAATACTGACCAGCTTCGATTTGCTTGATATGACACCACCCTTATGTTCGCCCAAGATGCATGACTGTAGCGACTTCGTACAATGTTCAGGACAACACCTCGACTTTACCGAAAATATATCTAAGAAACTGTACGACTGCGCCTATGTATCGATTGAATGTATACAGAGGAGTGCTGTGGATTCATTGTTTCGTCACCATTATTAGCATTATCGTCATTTGCGTGACATCTGATCATTTATTTGCCAAGAAAATACGTATGCTTGCAAGGTTATTAAGTCGGGTCGGTTAGGTTCGCTGGCTAGACGCTGGTCATAGACACGAATCAGTATCTACGTTGAGTTTAGACACCAAGCAATGAGAAAACAAATGAGAATCATCAACAACTAACGATAAGCTCTATTGACACGTTGACAAATGCAAACCAACACGACAAATGTGTTGCCTAATTGAGTTGTCCTAGAGATGTATAGCTTATCTGGCGAAACTACAAGAGCAAGTTACCACCATACATTCGGTTTGTGTTCTTTAGCGGAAAATAAAACGAACTTCACGTTTATGAGTCTATATATATATATATATATATATAAATAGAGAGATAAAAACAAGGACGCCATAAAATTAGCGATCCAGTACACATATATTAACGATCGTGCTTGTTACATATCGATGTAAAGCAACAGATGTCTATCAGCAATAAAGAGGATTCTCAAACATACAAAATGCTGTTTCAGTCATTTGTTTGAAAGCTTATTCCGTATGCGAATATAGTCGTATCTCGTCATTTCGTATATGCAATATATTTGAATTTTAATATATTCTCTCATAACTACCTATATACATATTATATATACAAACACGCTGTTCTTCGGGTCATCTCCTGTGGTTCTGGTTGCCACAGGGAATATATATATATATATACGTGTGTGTGTGTGTATAATCGGTTAAACCTACTCATTTACGACAACAAAGTTAACTGGGTCCCAACAGGCCACGGGTGTGTCCCAGTTTCCAGGTATGGATGACAACGAAATACGCACCCCGTTAACTCATACAATGAAATTCGTTGTTAGAATCAACCGTTTGCTTTCTCCGTCAATCTAACTTAATACAAGATTGGTTATTTTACTTGCTTTCATTAGATTTTGATTCTAGGAAGTGCGAATGGAGAAATATGTATATAAGTATAGTCTTTCGGTGTCGTGCACTATATAATACAATTTGTCCAGATGTAGCTCCATTGGAAATCATAATCTATATTGGTATAAGGTCAATCTGAAAGGTTATGATCCAACTTCGTTCCAACGCAGAGGTCACACACATTTTGGCAATTTGAACACACCGTGATCAAAATTGGAAGACGGATTACAGTATAACCACGTTAGCGCGTTTTGCTTGCATCGGGGCTGGTGGAAACTCATTACAAACGTTCCTACTAATAACTAGCTTCGTAATATATATATATATATATATATATAATGACTTGTAATCGACCTATACCCACGGACCACGGACAGAGAAATTAGGGAGAAAATAGCGACCTAACCTATCACCCCTGTATAGGTTAGATTAGCGATATTAGTGAACGATATTTAGACACACACACATACACCACACATGCACACCACGCACGCCCAGATGCGGGTGGTGCCTAGAGTTGCGTATAAACGAGTAGAATCATAATGCCCGCATAGTAGAATAGAAGGCAGACACCGCTGGTTCTGCTCGAGTGACATTTCGATGCCATGGCAAATAATGCTAGAAGCACTGGACAGAGGGCCACAGCACCCATCAGCACTGTTGTAACGGTCGAACGCGTCAGCGGGCAGAGCCATACGCCTTCGTTAGCTAGACGCATCGAGAAGGCTAATGAAATGTTGAAGAGTAGCGCCATCAATGCGGACGAAATACAGCCCGTGAGGGCCATCTGAAGGCAGCCCCGATTCACGATAGCGATGTACGTGGAGATGTCGCCGACAAAATTGCCATATGTAAGAATCGAGAGGCCCATTACCTCATCGGTGAGTTGAGTGCACAGGCCCATGGCGCGGACGACGGCCACCAGCTCCGACGTCAGCCGATGCAAGAAGCACAGACTGAGAATGAAGCCGGCAAACGTTGTCAGCGTGTCGGTGGTTCGCCGCGGCAGTATGCACCTCAGCGTGCGGTAGATGAGTAGGCTCAGAAGGCCCAACAGGGCGAACAATACCGTGTCGCTGGCCGACGTTAAGCCGGAGGCGGCAATGAATAGCCACGGGTAAAGGGCGAATCGCGGCTGGTTCCAGTCGAGCCAGGCGTGTGTTCCGCAATCGGAAACGAACGACGAGCTGCCAGAAGAAAGAAACAATGACGATGAAGATGAGCTCGGGACTGAGACGGCGGAACTCGGCAGGCTGAAATCATCGTCGATATCGGTGCACGCGTGGATAGCGGTCGGAACGACAGCGCTAAACGGTAGCTGGAAGCAGTACGCCAACACCTCATACAGCGTCTCTAGGCAGGCGAACGTGCCAGTGCACAGGGAGAAAATCATGGTCCAGGGACGGCTTCGATCACGTTCGTCGTCACGAAGGCCGACGTACATTATCTGAAACGTGTTTGGATCGACATTATACAATAATTACGGAGATTGCAAACCTTATAAAATAGAAAATATTATGCTCACATTGATATAACGCAACCGTGTATCGTCACTGCAACAAATATGACGCGACCACTGACAGATATGCGCGCACTGCTGACGTACACGACATCCTTTTCAAAATCTAGAGATTATTTCTTACGGATGTCAGCCAACGGGTCCATAATGGTGCGGGCCAAGAAGCCTGAGCTGGGTGGTGCGGGGATGAAGTTTTGGCCTTAAACATGCCAAAGCTGACTCAGAGAATCGTGACACTGCATGATGCGACTCTATTCGGAATTGGAGTTTACAAGTTGGTTTCAATCGAAATTAATCCTCTCTTCTCGTTGAATTCGTCGGTCGTATGAGACGTCAAGTCAAACATCTACCTTATTCTTCATTAATCGTGTCAGCTGTTTTATATCAACAGTTTCAACACGGTCTTCCACTGAGATCATCATCTTTATCGAGTATCGTCCGACACCGCACAGAAATTCGCTTTCCACCCGTCGTAGAAATCTTCTCTGGCCTTTTTTTTCTCTAAGAGGTGAGATCACCCCCTTGTGATGGATGCCAATCCTGACTGTCATATACCAACAGTTAGATAGCATAAGATCCATAGGACTTCATATAGACATTAGTTACATTTTATCAGTTGCACCTAAGGGAACATCGCCGTATGATCGGTGTGATTTATACACCGATGTCTGGATCTGTGTACAAACGTACACCCAGACATTTCACGGTATTGAGTTGGTTTAACATAATAATAAGAGAAGCCAGCCTCGCTCGTAATGCGTATGCGTACAGTTTCACATTGTCCGCATATATCACACATTTCCACCCGACTAGATACACTATGTTTTATCGGTGTGTTTTTCATCGACGACTATGAAATACACGAACAATAATCTTCCCAGAACAGTACCCTCTGGTTCTGTTGGCATCCGGTATAGACATTTTCAGATACTGAGTATGTGTCACTGACTTTAACCGCAAATGCTCGATATCTCAGAAAGACCGATTGCCAATGAATGATCTTACTCTTTGTTTCGTCAAAAAAATTAATCGGGACATACTTTGTGCATACGTGTTATTAACCATCGAATATATAGTTTCCGAATCTCCACCTACACGTATTCAGTAAAATCGATCGTTAGCCCTTGATATATTATCCACACGCTGGTGGAGAATGTCAGTGGTGGCCTTATTTTGCACAACGAATGGCTTTCTCTCTTTGAATCTGTTATGGGATCTCTTTCGAATAATTCCGTGTAAAAATAATAGCCGTATATAATGCAAGTTCATATCTTACCTTATTCGTCGTTAGGAGAGGAATCTTTTGGATTGTCTGAAACAGATCACAAGAGAAATATCACATGTTGTTAATATAAATATACAACAATAATAATAATAATAATAATAATAATCATGTTCGTCTGGAAAATAACTCTATATAAGCGCTCATAAATATCATTCGATGATCTATATAAAATCCTTAAATTTACCGTCTCGACTTTCAGTAGAGGAGTCCTTTCGCTTGTCTGACCAGCCAAACATATCGTGCTGGCCTTTGGCAACTGAGACTTCTCATTTGACTGCAACAAAATACATTACAACGTATTGTCATTAGAATGATTTTTTAGATGCGTTTTGACGAACACGACCGTCGACGCAAAAGCTCTGAACGTACCACATTGGTTTTGGGAAGAGGAGCCTCTTGGTTCGCCTGAAACATAATACGAGTATTAGCATATAATTATTTCGGCCACAAAATAGTGATCGCAAACTGTATAGTGTAAATATATACATATCATAATTGATACACATGGACAATGCTATTAATAAAACTATACTATGAAACAAGAATATATTACAAAAGAATTTCTTTTTCGATCTTATCAAAGTCTTTGGCTCAGCCGTATAACTCAATCTGTATAGCGCAATATACAGCTCTTTTATGGCTCTTCGACGGAAAATCACACTCTAACAAGCTGTGATTTGCTTAAGACGAGAGCAGTATGTCCCTTCACAGTCGAACAGATATAGAACAAATAATGTTTTTTTTAATATACGCTGCCTACCTGGTTATTGTCGTTGTTGTTGTTATTATTATTGATATTGTCCTTTGGCAACGGCGCACCTACCTGCAATATAAAAATCGAACACGACACTCGTAACCGTATAACCATATATATTAATAGTATTAGAATTAAAATTCTCGACGAAAATATAGAAGTAAACAATAAATAATAATCTATTGATTTTTATTTAAAATCTTACTTGAAGGCTGAGCTCGTCGGGGTCTGCTAGAGGGTGCATTGGTCTCAACACATTACCCATACGATTTGCCTCTTACACACGCGCTCGAGCACTTACTTGCGTGAATTAACTTTCTAATCGATATCCGACATTGAATAAAACATGTTCGTGCTAAAGCCCATGGGCTTCTACATTGTTTATCATTCTAGTTTATTCTTACTTAATAGTGACGCACTATACAAATTATACTGATCGATGCTTAACTTCAATTAGCACTAGATAAGCAGTAGCTACCCTTCAATGAAAACGCGAAGCCATCGTTGGTGTCGTTGAAGGCGATGTCTCGCCTTATTAGGTTATACCTCTCTGACCTATGGACATTGAAGTGTGTCGTTCCTTGAACGATGATTCAAGAATTTAGCCAAGTATGCCTGTATGAAAACTGAACACTTACACCTATCGTATTGTCTATGATCCGACCGCGTCGTTCATTTTCCGCTGGTATACTGAAGATGTAGACATAATGGGCGACATAGATGCCTGCCCCAATAGCGATGTGGACCGCGGTGACGGAACCGGTCACGTAGATGTGACCGACATAGAGGACGGCAGCAGCGAAGAACGCCAACATGCCACCGAATGCCCGACCAAGCGGCGCTCGTCCACCAACCGTGTATAGAGCTCCGACGATAACGCCGACAACGAACAGAGTTCCGCCGAGGACCTCGCCAACAACTAGGCCCTCATGGCCCATATTGACGGCTGCTATAGCGCCCATGATATCAGGTAGGCCATTGCCAACGGTCAAGAGTGTTGCCCCTGCCTTCGCCTCGTCGAGCCGAAATCGGTCCTTAAGCAGTACGAGCGCCGGTGAGACGAAGCCACCAGCCAGGGCACACACTAAGCCAACGCACAACAGGAAGAGACCGATTAACGGCATCAGTGGCGGTATCGGAAGCGAGTCCCAGCGGCAGTAAAGCAGCTCAACATAGTCGAGGAGGGCATCTCCGCTTCGGCAGTCGGAAACTGTTAACGCGAACGTGCAACGATCGGGCGGCGGCACCTCCCAGACGTCAGAGCACCGCAGTTCGCTGCTGTTCGAGTTTTTTCCTGCTAGATCGGCGCCGAATAGCCACGCAACATCTTCCATTGTGATGATGCAACTTCGCGACGAACACAGGTGGATGGATTCACTACAGCACGTGGACGCGGCTCGGCTCTTCTCCGTGGCACTTCGGTGGCAAATCGAACGACGTTCTTCTATTTCTCCAGATACCTTGATTTTGGTATCGAGAGGGGACTGGCTGTCGTCGATCTCTCGGACTACAGCTGAACAAGTGTAGCTGCGGGTTGGGCCCGCTGATGTCGATCCCAAGCTTCGGCCACCGTCGAAACGGTTATTTGGGTACGCCGACTTTTTTGACGAACACCCTCAGGTTAACTCCTCTTCGAACAGCACGACCCACCCTATCGCTAGTACCATGATGGTTTGTTCGTCTGACTACGTATGAAAATTGCCTTTGCACGAAAACAGAGACGACGCAGCGCCAGCAGACAGAGCGAACTAAGTGCTGAGGTGCCGACACACTAATGCCGTCCAATGGTCGATCGGATCACAAATATTAGACGCATCGAATGTGGAGGACATGAATGTTTACGCGGGTGTGTGGATGTGTATCACAATATTGAATATGCGCACATGCTCTGTCAGTGCTGCACTGTGGCAGGTCGATTGCTACTGAATAGTAACGAGCGCGCGATACATGTGGTTTGCCGAATTTTATTCCATAGCAAAAGCAATCAGCACATTACAGATATAGTGTCTCTTGCTCATAGAGGCGACGTTACCGAATCAAGGATGTCCCAAAATGTCACTGCCGCATACAGAAGCCAGGGTGACGCCAATCATTAGCTAATTTCCAGTTCGAGGATCTTGCTACGAGTGAGAGAACGAGTTTGGCAAACGGGTTGCCCTAACGAGCTAGTCATATTTTCGACTTCGGGGTCCTTCTGATTAACTAATGATAAGTAATGTTCATATTTTACAGACGAGGTTTAATAAAACGTTTATTACGGACTCCCTCTTCTAAATAAGATTTCTATGAGTGATACTTTTCTCCGTACACTGTCGAGTGGCGTTATGAGCATTGATAATGATAACATTGTATTACTAATTAGCAGTTGAAATTAACTAAATGCGTGCCGAAATTTAACAAAGAATCGACAAACAAAGTGCCAAACCAGGCAACCTAAGCTCCCGAAACATCGCAGTACTCTTAACGATGTTCGGTAGTGTTTGATTTTCTTTAACTTAATTGCGCAGTTCGTCAAAGGTTTTAGTGTAGAATGACAAGGACTTCAAGCACCAAAGGCAAATTGGTAAAAAAAGGTATTATCTTAATATTCATAGGTGTTAAAATTAGTCCTAGAATTGTATAGGCCGTCACTTTTTTTGCAAATGTGCAACAGATTTATTGAAATATTCGGTTTCATAGTCAAAAGGTATTAGATGTTGAGTATAGCAGACATAACCTCTGCCATAAATAGAGTTAAGGCAGCCAAACGAACATCGCATAAATATATCATTGCTTATCTAATCAATGACAGCCTATAGCTTTAAATCTAAGCAATTTGTGTCACGTCATCTTCATGTGATCCTTGCCAATCATTATTCCAGATGAGTTGTTGAATCAGTCTCCTGTGGTTGATTTTTTAGGTCGGTCGACCCAAACAGGTCCGGCTCCTCCGTGCTACCAAAGACGCTATATAAAACAACGCCCCTAGGTCCGCTATAGAATACAGTTCAGCAGCTTCAAACACACACAATGTGATGTTACTATACTTTAACGCCATCTATATTTGCTGATTCAGTATCAGCTCCATGCCTAGTTCCTCGGGTTGAGATCGCTCACATCTACAAACACAGTAGTATAAGCGGCGTTTCGCTGCTCGAAGCCTCTTAACAACACGTTCGTTTGTTGATTGGGATTTAATCACTTCTCATAACGCCAACATGCAATTTATTCTTGGCCCATGCGAATCCCAGTCGAACGACTCGTTACACTCCTACGTTTTGTTTATTCAGAAAATGCTGAACGCTGCTCTCGTAGTATTGCGCAATAGGACGGTGTAGGTGGTGGGACGTCGTGGGTGGATATATTTTTCGGTTAATGGTCTATTTCATCGTCAAAATGTGTATTTCGAAGCTATCGACCATCGGAAGCTGGGAAACGATTAAACAATGTAGTCATTTGCGATACGAGCTGTATGGACGAAGTGGTGTTTTATTCAAGCATACAGTAGTTAGGAATTATTTCTAGGGATCTGTATTACTTCAATCGAATCTAGCTCAAGACTAGTTTACACCTTAACCAATGGTGACATCACATCTAAATGGGAGTAATTGACACTCAGCTCGCACTTCGCTCTATATATCCGCATACGTCAACACTGCCAATCGTATTCTGTTCTAGGCTTTTGTCCCGCCTCCTCGACTCAATCTAGCCATCACCCGTATTGTTCTGCATATCTCTCTGTTGAGTGAGTTGTTCGTTTTCTGTCTGGCGTGAGGGAGCCGGATGGGGTTCCAAGAACGAGTGCGAAGGGATTTCGATGGTCTGCAGGGCGGTCTCGTAATCTCCCCCGACAATTCGATGGCACGCCTCGCCCCACCAGAGACCAGTCGGAACGACCGGGCACCACGGCGACGACGACGACGACAACCAACACAACTGGTGAATGTCCCCCCCTCAAACACCTAACAGCCCGCGACTCCGAGCCTCCGCAAGTTCCACTCTTCTCTATGTACCGCTACCAGGCCGTTCTCAAGCCGTCGTGTGCACGGTGGCTTCTACCCACCACCCGTCCGTAGGGTTGTGGCCCTGTTCAACTCCTTGGTTTCCGCACCGCCTCGGCATTCCCTCTTCCTAACCCGTTTCTTAGTTTGCGTTGCGCGCCCACTTATTTGGACTTCACCCCACCAGCGATCGTTCCTCGCTCTTGTTCCTTCTTTCCTACTTCATTTTGGCCTTTAGCCTGACGCTTCCGCAAAGGTTAAAAGCCGGCGCTGGGTGGCGGCTTCTGTGAGGGGTCGGTCGCGGACATGGTGGCTTTCCGACACGGCCGCTTCCATGTCCATGGCCGGCTACCTACTGAAACGAATTTCTTGGGACGGCGGGAGAAGTGTTGGGAGAATCAGTACCGGGTCGTTGGTGCCCGCTGCGCGTTTCCCTGGCGGCCCTCAAGGCGCCGGCTCCTTCGGCTGCATTCGTTCCTGCTTTGCCCGCGTGCAACGCTAATTTACTTTGCAGGACGGGTCGGCACGAGATACGATGGGGCGGAAAGCTGGCAAAGGCTGGAACCGAGTGGACGGCCACTGTATGTAAACAGTGTAGCGAGAGAGAGAGAGAGAGAGAGAGAGAGTTACAGCTCTCTTCCGCGGACCCCAGCGAAAAAGAAGAACGAAGGTTTTAGCAAACGGAACACTCCACCGATTGTCTGCGGGTGACACTGAGCTGGAAGCCACATAGGCAGACAGCCAGCCAGCGAGACGAGGTGTGGCGTTGCCCTTCGTAAGCAGCACCCACCCGCATCGACAGATGGAACGAGAGACGGAAATTAGCCAGACTCACGTTCATCGCCTCGCTCTGTTCCGAAACGCGTAAGAACCTCGTCTTCGGGTTAGCCGCCAACCCCCCCCCCCCCCAGGTGTCGTGATCGGCTGTAATTAAAAGGTGTCGCCAATAATTTCCCCCCACATAACAAAGCCGCTTTGGAAACTGACCGGGCGGACACTAGAGGCGTTCACCCGAGAAGCACTAATATGATACAGCGTGGATTTATATATGTAGTTCTGTATGTCCTTAAATTCTATGGCATTTATTATACGGCGATTAAACTGAAGTAGTTAGTGAATACTTGCATTCAATACTTCGCGATGATGAAAGTGTGGTGTCGTTACTTATGTACGACCGATATGTTTGTGTTGTCGCAGTATTTTATGAACGGGGTATTGTTTTCTGCTGTGCGAGGCACCCACCCGTTCCCGTTGCCTCTGTATGACTGGCTTACATTGACGCTCTTGGAATCGTTACGCGGGTAAAGTTCGGAGCAAATTACGGATGAGAACAGATGCAATTACTAATGACTTCATTAAATCTGTCGACGAGCGGGAAGGGCCTGAAAGCAGTTATTAGCTGTTCCTTGCTTAGAATTAGTGTGTGAATTTTTAGCTGTTTGGTGCCGGCGATATTATAGTGGATGTGAGAAACGTTGTAAAGTACAAATAGCAGCAACAACATCAGCCGCTACTATCGATTCAGTGAAGTTGTAAATTGCAATTTACTCTAGATATTAATTAATATTATTAACTTAACGATGTTTTTTAACATCGATCCACTTCTATCTATTAATTTTTCCGGCCAAACCCACCGTCAATATTTGATGCCTACGGTACAACTGCTTTCAGCGATACTTCGTTTAGTTGTACGTAACGACATTTAACTATATCTGAAAGAACAGTTCGTGAAATAATACCGTTGTATAGTAGTTTTCAAAACATAAATTGACCTCATCCTGGTTGTCCTCTATGAATTGGACGAATACTCTTACAGATCCGCATTTCTGAGTCTAGCAGGCATGCTTTCAGCATTGAGCAATTTATAGTTACAGGTCCCTGAACCACGAGTGTCGACCCATGCGCACGAATTTGCCGGAGCGAACATAACGTTCGAATCAATTCAACACAATTCAAGCGTCCATTTTCTTTCAACCATCTTCTTAGATTCTATGTGGCCTAACATCAGTTCACTCGTAAATGCGTTAGCCCGAACGAAAGAAATAGGCCGCCGGAGGTCATCGTGCGAGCAGCTACAAAATGCTATTCGTCTGGGGTACTCGAGTTCTGACGGCGCACAACGAACGCAAGTGAACGACATTCTCCCTGAACGGCCAACCGGCCACGGCCACTTAGGCGGACCGACTGTTTGCCGTTTTGCTTTGTTTAGCCACCTAGGCACCGAGCGGGCGAGCTTGTGAGCGAGAGCTGACTTCAGCTGACAAGAGCCACTGGGCGAAGTTACTTGGCGGCGGGTCCGTTGGCTTCCACGTTACGAGTGGAAGCGAGCTGTGGCCAGGTGGCTTCGGGTGAAAAATTCGTTCATTAAGTAGGCCCCCCCCCGCCCTTCCTTGGTCGGTTCGCCAGGTCGGGTACTGCAAGCAGGATTCCCGGCATTGCTCCTTCCGCGTTGGCTGCCCTTTTCTTCTGCCGAGGACGTTTATCCTGAGCCAGCTCAGCTCGTCCACGACCGCCACCGCTGTCGCTGCCTCGGCCACCGCCGGAACCACGAATGGAGCAGGCCCTGTTCGGCTGCTCCCTACCCGACGCAGCGTTGGTGCGGCGTGCCGTCCCCACCAAGGCTTTGCCAACAAGCAGGAGCCAGCGGCGGCGGGAGCAGCAGCAGGAGTCGCCGCCGCCGCCTCCGACGGCTCGCGCCAGCCTGGGCACGCAACGCACGTGCCCTTATATTCATTTCTTCATCCATTCATTCATAAGGCAGAAAGTTAACCTCGAGTCTTGGCTTCTACGCTGCTACTCAACGGTCAGGCACTTGCGCCGGCAAACGTGCAGCCTGATCGCTTGCCCGCTCGCCCGCCAGTCAGCCCCCATGTGTGATCGGGACACAGGTGGCGCTGCAATCGTTTAGCGGCGGGCCCCTGTCGGCGGACGGTGGGTCTGGGGGGTAGTGAGGTGGCATCGTCTTCTTGGGGGACGGGCTAATTGCTTTACTAAGTTCGATACTAATAATAATAACTGATTAGGATTGGCTGGTGGACTGGGAGAAGAGGAAGGAAGCTCGGAGGAAGTTGAGATTTCAGCCATAATTGCCCCACCGCCACCACGCACCGCCTCGAAGCGCCCCGCCCCACCCACGAGCTGGTGCGCTGGCCTTCGTCGGCCGCCAAGTCTCACCGTCAGGCAGTCATGCTGGCAAGCAACCAGCCTCCCGGTCTTCCGAACCCAACGCCAACGGGCCAAAGAGAAGTTGGGCTGGGGGATAGAGGACCAGATTTTCCCCAGAGCCCCCGGGGTCATCATGCGGGGGGGGGGGGGGGTAGCCGGCCAGTGTGGGGTGAACCTGCGAGCTGCGCGAAAGACAGAGAGAGAGAGCAGATGGGGGATTGAGCGTCGGTGGAACACGCAGACGACTCGTTGGGTCGGGCGCGGAAGCGATTAATCAGTGAATTATGGACCAGATGAGGCGAGTGGCCCGCTTTGCTTAATTAGTGCTACACTACGAAGAGTTTGTTTAGACCGACGCATGTATTCTTTGCGACGCGCTAAGCGACGTTCGTGTTGCTCCGGTACATTCATGTACGGGTGTCTGTGTGTCCGACTGTGTCAGTGAATGCGTCAGACATTGACCGGGCAAGAAGGTAGGTCGCCGATGATGACTTCGAGATTTGTTGTCGTTGTTGGCGTTGTTCAAAAATAGCTGATTCTCAGATTGGGACTCTAGACACACCTGGGGCGTCGATCAATCCCCGACCGCCGCTGTGGGATCTGCCTCGATCTTCTCGCGCTGTCTCATAAGGGTATCTATGCGTCGTGTAGGTATTTGCTTCTCAGTACAACATTTTAGACAATTTGTATGAACCTGCGACGCTGACCATAAGGTTTTCGAAGTACTTCCCCTGAAGATACTATCTTCAACAAACTGCATGTAATGCCTCCTTATGGTCAGCACAACGAGCAGCAGTAATGGTCCAGTATAACTATATAATAAGTAGTAGTCGGGCCTGGTGGCCTGGTGGTGCATTCGTGTGCTCCTTGCAATCGGAGGAGACGGACGTAGGTGCACAGGTTCGATCCCCACAGTTGCACATTTGCATTTAAAGGGGCTGTCCGTCTTATGAAGCCGTCAATGCCGATAGCAGCGCCGTGGACGTTAAATGTTAGCTGTGAGTCAGCCTGGAAAATTGGTTAGTATAACGTATCCAATATTTCCAGCCACAAAGATTGTATTTGAACAACAAAAAGAACAAGAAATTATATCAGATTACCGTAAGATTTTCTATCTCGAGTATTTGCGAAAGCCTCATTGCGCAAGCATGCATTTTGCCACAGTGCGGATACTTTGCTTGAATAATAAAATACTAAAAAAAGGCTTCCACTTGTTCAAACGTCTTCCAATAGTTTATTTTGACATTACTGTTGTATCGCTGTATTATTCGCTACGATGTGATTTTATTTTTGTCCACATACACTGACTAACACGATCTCACGGATGAGACAGGAAAAAATCTCTCTTGATTTCTTATATATATATATATATATATATATATAATATATTATCTATCAAGTGTACTGCCAATGTCGCACCGTGCTGATTTAGCCAGCAATTGTAACAAGCCCAAATACAGATAATCAAAGTAATTAATAGTAGTGAGTTCCGACTATACCATTTGCTATATTTCTACATTTGCCGTATCACACAATTGTATTTATTACAAGTAAACCCTAAACGCAATAGTTGCTCTACTGACCCGCAATACTGTTTTCATTTATTGGCTGCTATACTTATGTTTCTTGTTATTGTACTGTAGTGAATCTGTCTCTCATGTTCTTTGTATTGTGCGTTCTATCTGTTTAGACGTGAGCCCTCAACGCTGTCCGGCCCGAGTCAGTGAGCTATATTAAACAGTGGTAAGAGGAAAAAAATGCCAAACCACTCGCGCCGGCGTGTGCTCTACTTCGGTTCGAGTTTCTGTCGGTCGTTCTCGCCTATATCCGCGTTGTATTGTACCATTTCAAAGATTGAGAATTCGTTGCTTACACGAGCATTTGATAAGTGAATGCCTATCCCTCGCTCACAGCGATCGCAAAGTGAATCAGTCGTTAAAAAGAGATTTACTATTGTGTTGAGAACATTTTCACCGTTCTCGCATTGCCTGCTTCTAGAGAGAGACAACGAGAGAGAGAGGGAGAAGTGTTTCGTATGAAGATGAACAGCAGAAGAAGTTTTAACGAGGAATACATAAACACACCGACGCACTACGGCGACTACAACGAAAAGTGGCGATTCAGTTCGATGGGAGTTCAGGACTCGTATGGATTCAGGACTGGGTGTTTGAATTGGCCGGCTTTGCCATGACACTGAGATATCATTGACGTAGAAAAGAATCAAAATGAAGATGCCTTATCCAAGTTTGTATCATATCATGTACAGGTGCTGTTTCCTAATCTGGGAGATTTATTAAGACAAATACAATTAATATTCAAACGCTCGCGTGCTGTACGTAATTTGAGACTACGCACACGTTCGCGAATTGTATTAAGGAGTAAAGAGGAGTATCACACCAGTACTGTGGTGTTCATCGCGGTGAGATATGATTAATAATAAGAATAATAATATAATATAGGTCGTCACCGCTAATATTATATCGTAGCACTGACGCAATTGACGTGACATCGACTCTCCTCGATACGCCTCGATTTGGCCTTCCACTTGATACCTTTCAATATTTATTAGTTGATAATACATAGTGTGCAAATCGCAGGCGAGATGTCGGCCACGCCAACGCACCCAATAAGTCAGACAGTAAGTAACCGAATGACAACAACGCGTCCCTCAGTTGGGTAGAAGATCGGCGTTCGTGTTTTCCTTGGCAGCGTTCCCAATACCACTGACACTGCCGTACAGGATAGACCTCTGTCTATGCTCGTGCCGTGGCTGTCTGTTCGTGTATGCCGGTAACGGCGTCTTCATGTTTCCCTACTGAATCTCAAATGAGGGCTCCCGAAGGAGCTCCCATTTGCTCATGCCTCATTTGTCCTTGTGAAAGACGCCAGTAAGGGGTGGCAGAATGGGGGAAGGGAACTATGAGGATTTCCCTATGACGTCGAAATGAATGTCACGAGCACGCCAGTGATCTTCCGCCGAATCAGCTCATCTGCCGAACAACCCTACGCGCGCCCCCCCCGCGGTCCAGCAAACCACTGGCAGGAGTGCCCTCTCAAGCATAATTACTATTGTAGGATGTGAAAACGGTCGGGACGGTGGTCCCTGAGGAGAGCGAGGAATGTAAGAATGGGAGGAGAGGGGGAGATCATAAATTTCAGGACTAATTTCGTGATTATTATTGTTATTATCATACCTGAAGGCATTTAACTACTTAGAGCTCGCTAATGATGTCGACACATAGAGAAATCCATGGAGTCACTGCAGGCTATGAGTACATATGCCCGGATGCGTTGAGCAGACAACTTCCCTTATGTTTAGCTTTGTACCATCAACGTGTTGATGAATCGAACCGGTATTTTTGGAAGGCAATTTTTGTCGCTTTTCATTTTTGTGCAACACAGGTTCGAGAACCTTTCGAAGCACAGCATTATTAAACTTCAACTACTGGTAAGTATCGGAAGGCCGAGTGGCCGGGATGGATACTGCTGGGGTGCAATAGTGTAAAAATCATGCATATAAGATGCATGTAAAATAATGATATACTTCTATGGTTTTTAAAACAATCCTTTTACCCTCAAATGTCAATCCGAATCACTTCTATGTAGTTCGTTTGACTCGCACAGCTAACTATAATAGTGAATGGGTGGTGCTGTTGGACATCGTCAACAGTTCCACACGGGGGGCGGTCACGGTGTTGACATGCATTAGCATGCCAAACCCCGACCCCCAAGCTAAATAGTAAATAAGAAAGTGGTGTAGTTGTGCTTGATAGAAATAGGAACAGCTTCACGCATACCCGGTTCCACATAGAGGATGGTGGCCATGTATGTGCCGGTGTGAATATTTGCACCCTAGTTCGAAGACTAGTCCTCTCTGACTGTACTCTTAAGGAACTGTTGGGAAACCAATACCGACTTCCAGTGTTTGCACGCAAACAGTTCCATTTAGCGTTCTGGCTTAAAAGGTCCTTTAAAAATTTAGACATGAAAATTAGTTAAATGTGCCCCTTACATCTCAGTTTTTGATTGGCCCAACTTATTCGGTCACATGACTTAATTTAGGGCAGATACGGATTTAACGAAACCAAATCCTCCATCGCGACCAAATGTGCGGTATAAACTGTCACATCTGAGATTGAAATGGTCACATTTAAGCATATGTAGATCGTAAGCTTCGAAAACCACAAAATCTCAAAACGGGTTTTTAGTCAACAGAATCAAACCCTTTCATTGTTTCTAATCATTCTCACTGAAGAAACCCTATATGTTAAGGCAGAATTTCACATCATCGACTAACTTGGGAAAGTGCGCCATCCAATGCAGCAGCAATACCTAATCAAATGCGTTTTCCAGCTAAGGAAGTTGCCCGCAACGGAATCATCAAATTAAACAATTCGTTTCCGATCTGATCATACGCCGCGTGAAAGGCGGCAGGAGTCAAAATTTGTCTCATCGAACATAAGCACTGAAGAGCGCACACTGTATGTTATTTCCACTGTCACTAGGCTCACGATTGTGCTACAGGGTGATATAAAAAAATCTGATTCCGATTTACATGCCATTGCAATTATAACAATAAACGGGCCACACCTCACTCCGTCCCAAGTTTGAACAAGTTTGTCACAAGTATGGGCATTTGACATTACAAACGCTACATAAAAATGCATGTAACCAATAGAAATGATAACAACGAACAAAAAAAAACAAACAAACAGATAGATAGATAGATAAAACAGTAGAACTAGTGATGTCACAATGGCGTGTTTATACACGTCAGTCAGATTCCCGAGTACTGGATTCGTGCGTTCACCGTCAGGGTGTCATCGGCTGTAGAAAACGTTGAGTTTCCAAATCCATTTTATGTCTTTCAACCCCACGGGGGGCATAGGGGGTACGCATGATAAACACTTTCGTACATCGCGTGACCCATTCATCGCAAATTTCCAATACATTGAGAGGAATTAAAATTAGGGGCATGACCTTTGTCAATGGCATCCTCTGCTAATGCTGATACGATGGTGCCATGGCGTTTAACTGACATTCTATATTGTCGAATTCTGTTCCACCAGGCTCGCATCAGCCATCACATCAACTTTAATAGCAAATGCTTGTTTATCTTAGTTGGAGTTATATCATTACAATATATATATATATATATATATATATATATATATACTTCGCGACAGGAGGATGCGTGGCCTTGTCAGTGAGGCGGAGCTGGCTGGAGCTGTATGCGACGTAGGAAACGCAATGTTGCGCCTTTCATGAGTTTACTAAAATTCTATATTGCTTGGCATTTTTAGTGACGTCTCGAATATATATATATGCGCTGCCCCCTATACATGCGCTGAAGCTACAATTAAGTATTGGGCCCTAGTTATCTCAGGTTCGTAGGTTCCCGGTAAACCTTTAAAAAAAACATATATATGTATTATTCGCATTGTCTCTAAGCCTATTCCATTCTATTGTGGTCGGATCTCTATTTATCTCTCTATATTTGATAAATACAGGTAAAATACCAGACGGTGGGTATCACACAATGTGCGTCGTCGAACGACTACGTTCTACGGAACCCAGGTAAGACGTATCGATCTATTCATCAATTTAATATTACGTTCATTTTTTATTTTTTTGTTCTCTGTTTTCAAGCCCCCCGATACGGGATGCGATTGAAATTGAAAACGTGCAATTGAGTTGAATTATTATTATTATTGCCAGTTTTGTGGTGACGCTACAACAATTTCGAAATCTCACGAGTTTGTCAATTTGTCCTAAAACACGTTTTTTTTTATTTAAACGGACCATTTTAGAATTAAGTCTAAAGAAACGAGTGAGTAATCACACGGTTGCTCAAAAAACGGTGCTCAAAAAAATATCTTATTCACGCTCAACGGCTACAAAGACTTCAATTGTTACACGAAAAACGGATAATGGGATGTTCAATAAGTAACTTCAACCCTATGGAACATAAGGAAAACGTGTGAAAATAAACATTTAGTACATATTAGTTATATAGAGTCGTCTCTTATATCCATGGAAAAACGTTACCCTAAAGGACCGCTCTAGTCACACTAGGCTAAAGGTTTAGGTTTAAATTGATTTCATATCCCTAAGGATTTATTTCATAAGGATTTATTTTATGAAACGAACAACTGAACGCGAAAGTCCTTTCACCTCTGCCGTCATAGTTTAGAAGTGAGATCTCAAAAACGCTGCTTCTCTATGGAAGAACTGAATACCGGAATGAATATTTTATCTCCGCTAAATGGCGAAATCTCACGCAAACAACTATCAATAAATTCATTATTATCAAATAAAAATCTCAGTAGCGTGGAATCACCGGAAATAAAATCGTATGAAAACAGCGTACCTTCAAAATGTCTTCAGTAAATATTTTTTTTATCAATAAATTAATAATAAATAACTTTTTTTTGAAATCATACACATTTAGTTCCATATACACCAAATCGAGACTCGGTGTCTGTCCGAAATTTCTAAGTCCTTAAACAAAATGACAGCGTCATCAATATTTTTTTATTCGAAACGTTAAAATATAATAATAAAACTACACACAAATAAATAAATACAAGATCCTAATATATATAACGGTAAAATAAAAGCAACAATAACTCTCGCTAATTTATGCGCTTCAGCGCAGTCTCTATTGACAGGGCCGCTTTAAAGAACCGCCCAAGGCCAAGATGATGTCGGGCTCCATTCCCGTAGTGCAAGCTCGAAGTGAAGCACCCTCAGAAATACAGTGAAAACAGAATCCCCTCCCTGTATGATGTTTGTCACTGGTCGCTAGGTTTCGACGCGTTAACGAATGATGCAGTGATCTATGCTAGCCCGTCTGGCGCTAGCTTCGAGGGCGGCTGAATAGGGCCCTTTGAGGGACGAACACATCAAGGTCCATAAATGAGCATACGTCATTGATTAATGTGGCAACAGAACACAAATTAGTTACTTCACGAAATGTGTAACTGCAACACGGAGAGACGCTATTAATACAGTAAAATGCAGCCTCGAAATGCTGCCGCCATGTTCCGCATTTGGCCGCTGGTGGGGGCGGCCATATTGTTTTCTCGGAACGTGTTGTTTCAATCCAACAAAGGCCTGTCGATTGAAGAGCGACACTCAAAAGTACAAGTGCTCTCTGCAGATTTTGTCATCGACAATAAAGACTATCTAAATTTCACGATTAATTCCTAACATCATAATGCGCCATTTTTCTTTGCCAGATTTATAAGCAAGGCATATAGGTGAACGCAGCGGGGCACGTGTTTTCGAACGCAAACAACTTCGCTCTGAGGCGCTGCTACTCCTCGTAATGCGAAGTCGCTTTGCATCGACCGTTGACTTGGCGCCGTATCGACGCTGATGAATCAGCCGACTTACTCAGTGATTTCTAGCTTGTCGTACTTTTTGCGAAAGTTGCCTGTGATTTGAAGTCTATAATTTCTATTATAATAACAACACGAATAGCGTCTAGACATCTCGTGAAGCTCTCTACCTTGCATAGGCTTAACGGTACGATGTGCTTTCCTTGGTTTGTACGGCAGCGAAGGGGCATTGCATTGATATGAACTATAGCTATAACTATCACAGTAAGAAAAATGCTTTGGTAACATTTAGAAGTGTTCGAATAACTATATCTCATTTACCGATATTGTAAGAATTGGCTTGTCTGTGATGTTCCATCTAACTTTGATTGGATCGAAGAACCGCTTGTTCGATCCGCAGACAGTCGAGCCGATAAGGAGCATACTTGCTGTATTAGTAAAATGAAGTTTATTTAATAGCAATATCTGATGTCTTTCTTTCTTGTTATGCCTGTTTATGTACATTGGACTTTAGTTACTTAGCAAAAAAAATGGATGTGTATTTGTTACGATTTGCCATTGTATCCCTCGACTTTATACACCGCAAATTTAATAATTAATATTCATTTTAATCGACACGAAACTGAGCTGTATATTTCTAAACAAACAATCCAATGGCGCCGGGTCGAACCGTTCCTTGAAAATCATTGTGACTTGCCCCTGCTTTTAAATATGAAACTTAGATAAAATGACACTGAAGTCACGAGTCATGTGAACAGCACGAGTTTGTCCCGGTTCGTCGTATAAGCGGTGCGTGATAATACCACGAACATAGGTAATTAACCTTAGTTAAATCAAACTTGACATTTTGCGCAGGACGCATAAAACAATTTCTCACCTCATGTTAGCGTTTATTTATTTCTAAATCCAACAGCTCTTCATAAACGAAGTTCAATTAGTTCAAAAGTTTGCCAAGCCTAAGTTGCGAGTTAATTCAACTCGCCAAGTTGTCCAAATCCAGTTAACAGGTATAACTTTCGTACACCGGACTGTTCAAGATCAAATTTGATTGCGTGTATTATTCGCGTTGTGCAGCGGACTTCGTTAGAGAGCAGACTATATTCATATTTACGAGATAAAATTTGATTCAAAATTCAAGCAACAACGATCCGCCTCTGCTCATTTCCAATATTACCATGCTATATATAGATTACCTATGAGAATAACCGAAGAGACTAATTTAATGTTTTTTTTTTATTTTTATTATTGTTGTTGTTTATTTACTTATTTTATCAATACTTATGAGGGAACAGTTGTTTTCGCTATATTTTTTTTTATCCTTATTAATGATGTTCTTTTTATTATAATTATTGTTGTCGTTTCAGTTCGCTTCATCATCGTTTGTATTCCTTTTGTTTATATCTAGATGTTGGTTATGTGACCCAAATGGTTTAAATGTTGCTTGTTTTTCTTCATCCTCACGCTATTATCATAATCATCATCAGCATATTCGTGTGTTCGCATATGTTTTATTTATTTTATTTTTACATACTGTACAACGTTGTAGTGGCATATTGTCGCTCATTATGTACTCTCCGTTCACGCTGTCCTTTTCTCGACATATGATTTCTTTGTTCATCGCGCCGCTTGTAAATCAAGTTCAGGATGAATCCTTCTTCTTCCTGAGGGTATCGTTTCCGTTCGTTTCTTGCAACGGTATTAAATTAGTCCTGTATTACATCACCATCATCATCTGTGATCTTTCTCCTTCTATGTAAGTATCTCCCACATCCGATCAGCCGTCTCGTGCGCCATCGAGAACTTGGCCGACGCACCACAGTAATCATGGGCAGACGCTCAGTGATCTCCAGCCACTGTGTACTTGTCCGAGCCATCAGAGTACATTAGCCGTTCAACCAGCGATCTGAGCGGCTTGCCCGAGTTCTCGAATATTGTGGAACAAGATAGAAATATCAAATGCCAAATTCTTTTCACCAGATATACACACTCCATTTGGGATTTTCGACTGTTCATCCTTATTCCATTTCATTCCTACTCTTCTGTTGCTTGTCGCTATGCATGTACGGCATATGTCGTAGAATGGGCTTATTTTGAAATTTTTAATCATACATAGTGCATTGTTGTCGCTGTTGTTGTACACGCTAATCGTAATTAAAGTCGTTTGCGACACTACAGCTGTCGGAGCTGTGGAGCAACCCAAGATGGCCAATACATGCGATTAAATATTCCACGAATAGTAAGTAGTACATATATATTGGTTGATGAAGTATTTTATATATATATGCAGTGTTTGCGTGTGTATATTTATATTTCTTACTGTCATTATCATACTTACTGTTATATTTTTTCATGTATTTATATATATATATATAATATCAGACACTATATAGATATCGTTCGATTTTGGGAGGGGTGGCAGCGGCAAGTAGCAGCGATACATACTCATATATGGTTGCTGTTATTATTATGGTTATTGTAAATTAGACATATACAACATGTTTATAGAAGTGCCTTACACACCGTTTTTTTCTGCTCTGTTGCCTCATTTCTCTTCCTCATCTTATAATGTCATCCATAATGGTACAAATAATTAGAAAAATAATAATGGCCAGCATTCGTACATTTTAATTAAGAACTTAATTAAACGAAGAGTCATCGAACGGTGTGCTGCTCCTTTGCCTGTCTGCCGGTCCGCGCAAATATTGGGACGGTGAATGTGAATGCTAGTGTATCTTCTAACCGGCCATCCCAATTTGCTTGCATATTTTCTCACAAAAGAAAATTCAATGTCCGGGCGCAAACTGTTCCTATGGTGTCGAGTTGTTTATAATATTATTACTATATATATATATATATATATATAGCGGACATTCCATTACTGTGCTACGCCGCTCAGAAGTGATTAGGCTGCAGCTCACAAAGTGCGCTTCGAACTCGATCGTCCACCAAATGTTCTATTTGTCCATGCATTCATCATTGCGTTCTATTGCCACTACTGCTATCATTACAATCAACCATCAATAATCATAATGTGTCAATGCGATGTAATAGTTTTGCTCCTTGTTGCTGTAAGACTAAATACAATAAGCACAATAATAATAGTATAGAAATACCAATAGTAGCAGCAGTGCTGTCATGATATTATATATAGTAATTAATGTACGATGTAAAATATTCGTAATAATAATAATAACAATAATAATATTAGTTCATAAATGAGAGATGTTCAGTCGTTCGTACAAGTTGAGGATGATGAATGTTGATGAGTGTGTTTTCTGTGTGGTTAGAGTCTTCTACTTGATTTTCTCTTCAGTGTATTTGAATACGTGTTCCCACCAAGGTAACGGCGAGTGAACATGGGGGAAAGGTCCAGGGTGGTCTGACCCCAATCTTTTCTCCACATCTCGTTACAATCGTAGGTATACGTGTTGTTATCCATTGTCGTCCATTAGTTGTTATTGTCGTCATCTTCTGTTCCGCGAAATCCCGCGCGGCATACGTGCACGGGACGAGTTCTACGCCAAGGTCTACAACGTCGTCAACTGCCTACCTACTATACCAGATGGTACCCCCGCAATGCCACCGATAGCATATTCGCTAGTTTAGTGTGTGCTTTTTCGCCGCACCCCCCCCCCCCTTCACCCATATCGATATAGCAATGAAGTACATCATATTGTCTCTGTGACGGTATCACTATGGCCTCTCGGCGAATGTGGTACAGCGGCAATTCACTCTGAATGTTTGCCAGCCGGACTTGGAGCGGTTAATGTCGCTAGTCTTGCAAAAGTCCGCCTGGCGACCTGCCGACTACGGCTGACAGCGACGGTCCTGCAGTCGCAATTTCCCAACGCAAACGAGTGGCCACGATTGAGACGACACCAGCATCATTTTGCAATGTACAATGTTTCGAATGTGGTAGAGCTATGGGATCGGGGGGGAAGTCTAATGAAGTGTCAATATCTGTACTAATATGTTTGCCACGAGCCAATTACACTAGCGTTATCAGTATATGAATACAAATGAGATTGGTGTTGTTGTTGTTTACTGTTGATATTTTTGTTAGTGTTGTTAGTTTGGGTGTTTAAGAGTAAATGGAGAATTAATAGTATCCACTCGAGTTGTATCCCTCGTTGGCGCTTCCGTAAGCGTAGTTACCTCCGCTGTTGGCGGTAGCGCTGTATTTGCCACCGTAGGCACTCTGCTGGTAGGACTGGCCCTGTGACAAAGGTTGACTCTGGCCATAGCCGGATGCATAACCCTGCGATGCTTGACCGTAACCCTGCGACGTCTGAGCATAGCTCTGGGACGCCTGACCGTAGACGCCGTTGTCCTGGCGAGCCCGTTTCGATTGTTGTCCATTGGCACGCTTCTGAACGACCACAGAGCCAGCCCATGACGGAGCGCTGCTTTTGGGGAAGGGTCGCTTGCTGCCCTGTTGCGGGACAACGCCATTGGCTCCAACCTTGTGCTGTCCACCTTGTGCCTTGCCTACGGTTTTCTGTTGTTTTTGAGCAGGGCCATTTTTGGCTCCAACCTTGCTCTTGATTTGCACCGGAGGGTATTTCTTGCTCACGGGCTGGGCATTGCTCTGTGCGGCTTTCTTGGCCGCTGGTGCAGCGGATTTGGCGCCAGCCTGCTGCTGCTGCTGATGGGACTGTTGTTGCGGTTGCTGTCCAGCGGGCTGGCCATTGCTCTTGGCTGGGATGCCTCGCTTTTGCCTGCGTTTTTCTTTGCTTTCACGAATCTCCTTGTTACGTTTGGCAGAAGCCTCGAGAGCTTTGACTTCTTCCTCACTGTACTCGAGCTTTTCGGCGAGGAACTTTTTCAGCGACTCACAGACACACTGGCTTCCTTTCGGCGTCCACATCGCTTCCGAAGTCTCCATGGTGCCTTCACGTCTTGAGATATAGCGCAAATCAAGCACCTTCAGCCAGTCGGTCTCAGCGGCCCAGCTCGCCACCTTCTCGTTGATGTGGCCTGCCTCGGCGTTGTGAGCCGATTCGGGAAGGGTGGCCCAATGGACACTGAGAACCCGGGCGTGCTCCTTCACCTTCTGCAATGCCTCCTGCAGCTTAGTCACATAGGCTGAGCGTTCGTAATCCTCAAGGGTGGTGTCATGCAGTCCGCCAAACCACAGCACATGGAATTTTCGGCCCTCGGCCTTGTCGCCTTCGAGACCGGTCATAAGATAGGTGAGCATGCCGTCCAAGCCGTGGCCGGCCTGCCAGCGAGGTAGCATACGCGGGGTTCGGGTTCCAAGGTAATCGGCCATCCAGTGCGGGGGGCGACGCATCTTGACGAGTTGGCTGTCACCAATCATCATGACATGTGGGCGCGCATCACCTTCCCGCTCGACGCTCGCCTTGCCGCCAGCCTTTTCCGATAACTGGGTCTCGAGCTCCTCGATTCGAGCCTGCTGAGTGACCGTCTTGGCTCGCAGCTCGCAAACCTCGCAAGCTTCGTCGCCGCTGATCTCGCTTGCTACACTGTGGCACGATTCGCACAGGGCCAGTGACGCGGTCTCCTTGGCCATCGTTTCAACGTCGGTGGCGGCAATCGAGGCAGTACAAATACAACGCACTTAATTCACACACCGCAAACCGAAACACACAGGGTACAACAACAATCACACCACCAATTCGGGCTTTGCACACGTATAATGGCTGTGTCGCTGTTGCTTGTTGTTGTAGTAGTAGCCGTCGTCGTTGTCGGATGCCTGGGATGCACCTCGCTACCGAAGAGGCTTGGCGGACTGACTGTCACCACGGGCGGGGGATGGCCAAATCGGTGTTGGCGGTGTACGCTGATGGACTCAATCGACCCGAGACCACTTGGACGTCCACTGAGCACACGGGGAGCACAAAACTCGACCAGATTCTCTCACAAACGACCGAAAACGCGCCAAGCCGGCTCTCACGCTGACCGGTTTGTTTATGCCGATGATGACGCGCCTCTCTGTTCATCGACCTAGCTGGTTTGAATCGTTGGCGGGCTCCTCGCCATGGCGCCAAAAGACAAAACGACAAAAAAGCATGAATGGGCACCACCGAACGTGTGAGTAATATCTAATTAGAAAACAACAATGTTGAATGAACACGGTCTATCTCTTTGCGAATATTATAGATAAAAAGAGGAAGTGAGAGCTAAAAAAAGTCACATAAGTGTGATTGCGAAATTTATTAGTAATGCTAGAGAGTAATGGCATCATAACTTAATGAGAAGTGTATGGCTGTATGTAACGAAGCTCATAGGCACATGCCTAAGCGAACTGTTATCTCAAAGATGTTTGTCTTGTTGCTTGTACTGTGGGCTAGATAATTCAAATATTATATATAAACTGAGACTATAATTCCAGAATAGGGGCGAACAAGTGCACGTATACAGCAAATGTGCCCCCTTGTTTCATGTTAACTAACATAACAGTAATAAATCTGTCTCGAATGACAGCATATAGAGGAGCGCTAGAAAGAGAATATGAACCGTCAGAAATCATACGAAAAGTCGTAGAGAGTCGTCACGATAACACATGCTCAGACGGAACCAGTTAATATTCTGCTCCAAATCAAATTGTATCCTCTGATGACGTAAGCAGCAAGGTAACAACAACGAGCAAAAGCCACAATCGATAACTAATGACTACTCTGATAGAGAAAGACGATAGAGAAACGCAAAGATTCTCCAAAGCGTCCGGCAGGATTTAATCCCAAGCCATACGTCCTTCCTGTTTGCAATCGGCTGTCCCCTGTCAAACTGAACAGTAACGAAAATGCAACAAAACCTCGTAGTGTACAAGACCACGCAGGTGTGAAGCCTGCCTTAATAACCAGACCTCCTCTAAAGCTGTCGAAAAGGCCGGGGCCATTGAGTTCCGTTGTCGTCTCATTGAGACACGCTGATGGTGAGTTGCCAGTTGACCCGTATGCAATAGCTGTTGACAAGGGCAGTACCGTGGACGTTAAATGTTGGCTGTGGGTCAGCCCGGAAAATTTTTTTTAGTTGTTGACAAGGCCACAGCAAGGCGAAGATGTTTATCCAAGCAAGCTTCCACTTATGCGGCTTCACACTAATGCCATATGCACGGATGAGTGATAAAAACAGTTTCTTCGATAATAACAATAATAATAATAATAATAACAACAATGTACAAAATATTAATCTTCAGTAATGTATAAAATATTGTGTATTGATTCAATTTCGACTGATTTAGTGGTCTTTCTGGCACGGGAAAGCGATAAGAAATTGGGACGCCTAACGAAATGGACAGCGGTCTCATTCGTTATAAAGAAAGCCGATTGGGGCGAGACGCTCGCTAACAGATCAAATATTAGCCCTGACCGTGCAGCCTCACGGTCTAGATCGCACATTATCGTTTTGCCGGACTGCTCCCGAGAAAGGAGAGGTCCAGTCGATATGTTGTTGCTGCTACGACCTTGAGCGGCTCAGTGCTCAGTAACAAGTGTGACTGTTTATGCGCTATATTCTCGAAGACTCACGATAATTTAGCTATAATATATATGTTAAGGAGTTGGTATGATATTAAAAGGGGTTAACTGGGTAGAGGATAATTGTCAGGGATGGGCGAGACCAACGGCTGAGCGGGTCTCCGGGGCTTAGTTTTGGGTAAGTCAGAGCTAACTCGGAGAAGGGTACTGAATTAAAACGGCGCTAAACTAAAAACATATAGGGGGATGACGGGTCCGTGAACTTAGGATATTTATTGGTAAGATCGGTTCACTGCACGTAACTACACATACGATCGGTTCGCGACAATTGCAGCCTAGGGGGCTGAACGTATTGAGAGTATAACACGGATATGGCGTACAGCACAGACACGGGTGGCATACGCTGTACTTGGACAGGTATGTGCAGCGTAACTTGGCCAGAAAGGCCGGCTAAGCGTCACCGCCGATCGACGGTCGGAGACGGACTGACGCGCAGCTAACCAGACAGATAGAATTCGCCGTATATCCTGCCTCCTTTCGATATCACGATGATGAGGACCTTCTTGATGTTGCAGGCAGACGTCCTTGTACGTAAGTTGTATACCCATAGCCTTCATTCTTCCTACGTCCCATTTGTCGACTTCGATGTCAAACCTGCCGGTATCGGTGAAGTAACACAGGGAAGGAGAGATGTGCACAAGAGCGATGTGGGAGTGGTGGTGCGTGCACGTGATGAGTCGGTGGCGAATGTTGTGGCTATCGCTAACAGCTGCTAACACGTCGAGCTGCTGTGCTGGGAGGGAGAGAGTAGTCACTAACTATCGCCGGCAAATATAATTCTACGTGGTTGTCGGCGTACTGATAAAATAGATGTAGAAGTATTTTAAAACAAACGGTATAATAGAAACGGTTACTTGGTATAGTATAAAATGGATATAGTATAAAATGGACACTACAACACTCGGCCAATGCTACCGAGCTACGTCCTCGTAGCTGCTGTGCTCAGTGCTACGGCTTCTTACGAGTTGTTTTGTTGGCTGGTGGATTGTAGAACGGTGTCGGCTCTCTTTGTTTGTGTGGGCGCTGTGATCGACGCGGTTGTGCGGCTGTAGAACTTGAAGCTTGCTGATCGCCAGCGGTTGCTTGCTGCGACGGCTGTTTGGGTGTTGTTGATTTCGGTATGGGTTGTGTTTTGTTTTGTGCGGCCTGTTGGTTTGGTGAAGTTAACCTAAGTTTCGTTTCGGAGTTGATCGGTGTCGAATGTTTTGGGCCGTGTGTGTTTAGTGGATGGCGAATAGGTGATGGTGTGGCTAGCGGGGCTGTAGGCACGCAAGGTCGAAGCTGTATCGACGCTGGTGATGATGGTGGTGCCAGTTGTATTTGGGTAAGTGCACCATTGCTGCTGGGGCGCAAGGAACTGGACTCATTTGGTGGTGAATGCTGGCTCGGTGTCTGCTCTTGTAATCCCGACTGAACATCTTCGAATAATGTGGAACCCGTTGTTGTCGACTGTGAGGAGTTATCTGCAACACCGGAATGTTACGTGTCACGACAAACGCCGGACTAGCGAATGGACTAACGGTATTCTTGACGATGCCTGCCTTACGCCAATCTGCGACTTGCTCTTCCAAGAATGCACGGTCAGCGGGTGCTAGTCGATACGGTTTTTGTCTACCGGGTTGCTTTCCTGGGGTCAGATCGATCGTCGCCTCGATGAGATCTGTCTTCCCCAATTCCTGTAGATTGAAGGAAAATACATCTGGGAAGCGATTAACGAGTGTGAGGATCTTTGCTCGTTGGTCAGGGGCAAGGGAAGGTCCAAATTGTATCTCCTCCTCCGTAATTGTTCTTTGACAACCAATGATAGTAACGCTTGAATCGTCTCTTTCCGTTATGCTACCGCCCTGGTTGATGGGGTAGTCGTTATTGGCATTATGTTCGGAAATTTTGGTAGACACATGGGCTACTTCATGGTTATTCGTGTGCTCTTTGTCGATCATCAGTATAGATTGTGTTTTGTTGGCATTATTTGTCAGTGCTGAAGATTCATCGACTGCTCTAAATGGTCCCAGAGAGGGACCTTGCGTTAGCGTTAATTCTACGTTAGAATGGTTAGCGATTGGGATAGTGACATTACCGGCTGTATCACTGTGCAGTACTACGTTAGTACTTGGAGCGGTTACGACCAAGGCTATTGACTTTTTAGTCGATGCTTGAACAAGTGTGGCGGTGTTGGGTGGCACTGTGACCGATTTTGAGAGACGTGGTGATACCTTTTTTGCTCCTTGGAAGCCGGGTGGGAGTCTTTCAGCTGAGATAATTTGGAAGTCGTCTGCGATGCGGATCAGTACGAATTCCGGGAGGTTGAGGAACGGCGTACCCACAAAGATGTCGTTGGGGATTGATTCGTCTGGGACAACCAGGACCTTGATGTCGCTGAGAACTGCTTCATCCACTTGTAAGGATGTCAACGTTGCTACACCGAGGGCTTGCATGGCTGGAACGCTTCGGTCACCGAGTCCGAACAAATTTTGAGTTTCGAGCAGTAGGCTCAGTTTAAGTTTTTGAGCGATGCTTAGCCTGAGTAAAATTGAATTGCAGCCCGTATCCATGAGACCTTGGCAGACGAACGTACCATTTAAGGTGCATGGTTTGATGTAGGTATTGTTCTCGTCTTGACTATCGGTTGTGACTTCGTCGTTCCGTTCGGAATTATTTGTGCTGTTGTAGATGTTGGCTCTTGGGGCGGTAGTGGGTGCTCTTTGATCTACGGTTCTTGAATGTTGTTGGTGCTGGCTGGGCCTGTCGAACGGGTACGCTTGGTTTGACTGCTTGTTGGAGGCGTGACTTGGTCCAACTTGAGGTCGTTGGGGGTCATGACGCTGCGGGATTTGCAATCGCGCGATTCTCGGACAATCTGGTCGACGGTGTCCGAACCTTCCACATTCGTGACACGTTGGCAAGTCTGGGCGCCTGAGATTGTTTGGCTGGTGGTGCGGACGTACGTAGTTTGGCATGTTTCTGATGGGTTCATTGCGGACGGGGTCGGTACCTCTGCCGCTTCCTCGATGGCGTATATTGAGTGGTGTCAGCGTGGCATCGACGCCATCAAATCTAGCGAGTTTTTCAATGTCATGGACCAAGGCCATAGCTGACGCTGGGGGACGATGCGAAATGGTCATCCGAACTCCGCGAAATACCTCATGTAGACCTTCTGCGATTGCACTGACGGCGTCGGTGAATGGTATGCCTGCTGACTGGGCTAGCCCTGACTTTTGCATGACGTACTCTTGTACGGACTGGTTCTCGCCTTGGCGAAGCGCGTAAAATGCGCCTGCGCCACAGGCTGGCGTGACGAACGCTGCGGTGAATCGGGAGCAGAAGTCTTTATCAGTTGCTTGGTCGGCGCTGAACTTTACGAATTTGTTCTCGTGGGCCTCTAGAAGGTACCAGGTAGCTGCTGTGCCCGTGAGGTGCGAGCGTGCAAGGGCAATCGCCGTATCTTCTGTATGCCCAGCTATGCAAACCTCCTGCTCGACTTCGTTGAGCCACTGTCTGGCCACAAGTCCTTTTGTCACGCCGTCGTACTGCGATAATCGGGCAGGTGGACGGGTCGGGTTTAAACGGGACAGTGCCTCGCTGAATGCCTTCGCGAAGTCTTCGGCGTTCATTGTGAGTTGGGGTAGTACGAAGGCGGTAGCGAACTGATCGGCAGTAGCAGTGCTGGGTGTGACCCGAGGTGACTAGTAAAATGGGGTAAGAATCGTTTAAAACAACTGAGCGCCGAGGTTAAGAAAATATGTATCTGGGAGCACTTCTGAGCTGTTAAGGAGTTGGTATGATATTAAAAGGGGTTAACTGGGTAGAGGATAATTGTCAGGGATGGGCGAGACCAACGGCTGAGCGGGTCTCCGGGGCTTAGTTTTGGGTAAGTCAGAGCTAACTCGGAGAAGGGTACTGAATTAAAACGGCGCTAAACTAAAAACATATAGGAGGATGACGGGTCCGTGAACTTAGGATATTTATTGGTAAGATCGGTTCACTGCACGTAACTACACATACGATCGGTTCGCGACAATTGCAGCCTAGGGGGCTGAACGTATTGAGAGTATAACACGGATATGGCGTACAGCACAGACACGGGTGGCATACGCTGTACTTGGACAGGTATGTGCAGCGTAACTTGGCCAGAAAGGCCGGCTAAGCGTCACCGCCGATCGACGGTCGGAGACGGACTGACGCGCAGCTAACCAGACAGATAGAATTCGCCGTATATCCTGCCTCCTTTCGATATCACGATGATGAGGACCTTCTTGATGTTGCAGGCAGACGTCCTTGTACGTAAGTTGTATACCCATAGCCTTCATTCTTCCTACGTCCCATTTGTCGACTTCGATGTCAAACCTGCCGGTATCGGTGAAGTAACACAGGGAAGGAGAGATGTGCACAAGAGCGATGTGGGAGTGGTGGTGCGTGCACGTGATGAGTCGGTGGCGAATGTTGTGGCTATCGCTAACAGCTGCTAACACGTCGAGCTGCTGTGCTGGGAGGGAGAGAGTAGTCACTAACTATCGCCGGCAAATATAATTCTACGTGGTTGTCGGCGTACTGATAAAATAGATGTAGAAGTATTTTAAAACAAACGGTATAATAGAAACGGTTACTTGGTATAGTATAAAATGGATATAGTATAAAATGGACACTACAACATATATATATATATATACCTCAAAAAAAAAGCAACACTTTAGGGATCCTAGATTTTCCTGGCTGACTCATAGCCGACATTTAACGTCCACGATACGACTGCTTTTGGCATTGCTTCGTAACATGGACCCGTGCACTTATGTAAGGGTGCCACGAAGCGAAGCCACTGTGGCGAGGTGGGCACTCGAAGTAGGGAGAAAAAAATTCACATAATTCTGTCTATTTGCATTGATTGTAAAACATTTTTTAGCAATACGTCTGTAATGGACCTGTGTATTGTAACCTCTTCAATTGTGGATGATATAGCCCCTAGATATATAACTACGGTGCTTCGCCACCACGTCGCTATAGTCATGTTGCCTGGCGGAGCCGGCGCAGAGAACGTGCGCATTGTCTGTGTAGGGTAGCCGATAGCGGGGCACGTTGCTGCTCGTGGGGTTGTTGCTGGTACGAGGCGGCAGGTTGTGATATGACTGCAAGTTATCAGCAACGTGAACATTGCTGACGACACCTGACAACAGCGACCTCTGGGAGTGTGTAGAGTCGAGAAGGAAAGAGGAATGCAAGAGAGTTGTGTAGAAGCCGCCTAAGAGATGAGAGCGCGGAAGTCTCCCGAGTGTGACCGCTGAATCAACTAGATCTGAAATTCGCTGAACCCGATGCTTGCCTTCACTGCTAGTTACTCAGACGCGTTCCTGACACGTCTGTAATTAATGCACTTCTTCGGGGATATCTCCCATCCCTCTTTGTCTCTTCATTTGTAACGTGTGACGTTTCTCTCCCTATCAGACAAGTGGATCAGATCCTGTTTCTGGGTTGTTTAAGGGAGACGCATATTCTTCTTAAACTAATATAGAGAATGATAAAAAAATAAGATGATATAAACTAAATGTATGATTGAATACAAAGATGAGCATTTGTGGGTGTGTTCTTTTTGACTTAAATGAATAGAGCACGCGATTCTTTGTAGAAACACTATATCATAGTAGTAGTAGTAGTAGTACATGCTGGTAGACATGTAAACGTGTACAAAATGTGGATAAGTAACTCTTTCAAGGTAAGTAATCACACTTAAAGCTATTTTACACAATCACCTAATTCAAGGTTACTTCTTCAGGTCGATAAGAAAAAGACAATGTCATAAATAGCGGCCACTTCGTCGCCGCTCTCCCATACGCTCCTATGGGAGAGTGTTGATGATACGCGCCCTGGATATCAAAGGTGTTTGCTATTACGAAATATTAGCAGCAAAAGAAAAACTCAATGCTCCCCGACATCTCGACTTCTTGAAGGGATTGATGAACAAATGGCGTGGGGATCGACAGCACCGAGTGTGGTTACCCGGCGACAATGCAAGACCTCACCGCACTGCTGAAATTACGGCCTGGATGAAGGGGAACAATATTGGCTGCGATGGCTTCAACCCCCATTTTCTCCTGATTTAAGCCCATGTGATTATGGTTGTTTCCATGCATTAAGGAGGGCAATAGGTGGGGTTCCATATGCAACCGTCGGCTTACTCACAATAGCAATAGATCACGAAATTATAAATGGAAATGCAAATGGTAAATATTTGGCTATCTCCCAGAGCATCTGGCATCGGCGTGTAATCAAAACTGGAGATTACCTCTAACTCATACCAAAAGATCTTTGTTCTAACTCATTTAGTTCAAAAGTTATTGGCATTAAAAGAGCTGACAATTCGAACGGGACACCCTAATATGTTGCTTCATATTGAACATATCAATAAACAGCGTGCAAAAACAGAGGACGTATAGTGATAGCTCATTTAAAGTTGTGTTGAGGGCTTATTCTAAGGTATTTGCAGTGATTCCCTGTGCCTGTTGATGAACAGGCATATAAAATATGGATAATGCATCTAACAAAACATGATCATTTGTCGTCATCTGGTAGCTCACGGTTAAGCTAATGTGACGAAACGCGATGCAGATATTGATGTCCCCTGAACGGTCCAGTGGTGAGCGTCTTGGACTGCTAGACCGGAGGCACGTGTCTGTTGGGTTCAAATCCTGTGAGACGCAGAGAATCCTTGGAGTTATTTCTCCTCTTTCTTTATCTGAAGAGCCTTTTCAGGTACGCGTAAGGAAGAGAATAAGCAAAGGTGTCCCCGACAGGTCCTCATAGTAATACCTAAAAGGTTAAGAGCTGAGGCCTGTCTCATAGGGGAACAGCTGAGGGTCAGCTCGAAAAAGCAATTTTTTTTTATCCAGATATTGATGAGTTACTGGCGGGAAGGTACGATTGTGAGAATTGAACGAGATAGTCACAGCTTATTTTCATATTGCGAAGATTAACTGTAAGATCGTCAATTTTGTCTTGTCAACATTTGGTTTAATCTCTCCAACCAGCACAAGTAGCATGTCCACTTGCGGGAGAGAGATCTCAGATAGCGACTTTTCAGAAGTGACAGAAAGACCGAAATTAGGACCTATGTGTGGCCTGCAAAGTGACTGACGTGAAGGCCGACAGAAAGATCTTCAATTTGTGTGAATATTGAAAATATATCTGTTCTTCGGTGGAACCCGAATAGGGGGTACGTAGCCGACAGTATTTCTGACACCAATTTCCCCTCTATGATTTCAACTATTTGCTGGATTTCAACTAATCGCTTTGCAGATAAGGTCATTCTTGCCATTCATATGGGCAAGGGATTACCTGAATTCTTTTTCGCAACGTCTATGAGTCGGCGTTACCACGGCAATCGTAAATGCCACAACACTATATGATCAGGCTTTTTCATCAACGCTGAAAATAAGCCTGAGTCATTTGTTTTTGGTATTCTGTTATGAATACGCCAGAAATATAAATAGTAGTAGCTGATCTCTTTGAAGCTACCTTCGAGAATTTGTCTAACCTAATTCCTAATATCCGTGAAAATTATTTGTAATATTTATGCGTATTCTTTCAGCCTTCAGCCAGGCCAAAACATTCCAAATCGAGTTCGTATTACGGGAGCAGAAGTGCACTTCAGCGACGCTATCTGTCCTTTACCGAATTGTGCAGTCTACAAACTCGTTTACACCAAAGTCGAATGAATCGCTTCTATTAAAAAGGGAACTCACGCTTCTAAGCAGAGCAATCCAAAAAACGAACGCAATAGTCCAATACTTCTTTATCGATCTTCTCTCTCGCTCCCCTCTCTCTCTCTCTCTCTCTCTCTCTCTCTCTCTCTCTCTCCCCCTTTCGAGTACCGGTCTCGAAGTATTTTCAAAGTCAAAATCTAGTTTAAAAACAATTCTCCTAGAAACTAATAACAATAATAACAGCGGCAAGCGGCCCCAACCGCTACTGCTGTGAACCACGGCCAGTGCTTCTGCCGCTTCTGCCGCTGGCGTGTGTAACCCGGCAGGAAGTGGCACCATGGACATCCCCGAATCCCTTCTGGCAGTTGGTTGTTCTTCGGAGGCCAGGGATGGAGGTGAGCAAGCCGCGAAGCTGGTAAGGTCCACCTATAGTGAGGTGGTTGGATGCTATGGGGGTGTGCAGGAGGAAGGATAGAGGAATACTTTGGCGGCTCCCCCCGGCTCGCCCGGCGGCCCCAGGGAGATGTCTGAGCGGTGGCACCACATCATCTCCATCGCATCACTCGCTTGAGTGATTCTGTCTGCGGATGTTCGTATCGGCTGCTGCTGCTGCTGCCGCCGTCTCCGCTTCCTCTACTTACACTGCTTCTGCTGATGGACGCGGCTGCTCCCGCGGGCGCTCAGGAGAACGTCGACGACGACGACGCTCGGGTGAGCGGTTGGTCGTTGCTCGCCTGCCGCCGGTCGATCGAGGAGAGATGGATGTGGCGAAGTTGGATTGGAGAGAGACCGAGAGAGAGAGAGAGCGAGCGAGAGAGAGAGAGATGAGAACGGGATCTAGCGCGGTCGGCGGATCGGCTCGGATGATCGGAGAGATCTGGGGGAACAAGAGAGACGTCGGGGGCAGGGGTGAGGCCAACGGGCACATCGAGGAGCGGGGATGAGGATTACGAGGTGAAGTTGACAGGTCAGCCAATAGCGCGGCGCGGCGCAGCGCAGGCCGCCCGTGCGCCAGCCAGCCAACATCACCAGGGAGGGCTTACTGAACCCCCGTCTTTGCTTCTTTCCTTCTTATCACCTCACCGTTGCCTCCCTCCTCCTCCTCCTCCTGTCCTCCTTTCCTCGTTCAACGTATGTATAATAGAGCAGGCCAAACAAAATTTATCGCGGATCAATGTTGTATATATGTATATATATATATATATATATATATATAGATATAGACTTCATAACAATAGTAACACAATTGGGCCGTGAAATGATCATACAGTTGTCTCATTGTCTTGTTGTCAGTCGCAGATGGCAAACACTAGTCGTGTTAATCGATCTTGTGTAAACAGGTAATCATCGGTTGTCTTTGGCGACCTGATTCATTGGCCAAATGATTTCATATTTTCGGTAAGGTCAGATGACGACCTATTTTTACTAATTTCTTTACTCAATTCGCATATATCTCCCCGAACCATTGGGAGACAATTCTGCACACCATATGAAGGCGAATGGTTTCTTGTTGCGAAGCTTAATGTGATCCTGGACCCGAATATGATGCGGTAGTGTTGATTAGGTATTACATCTTAGTGTGGAATCGCGTGATTAGTCATTCATTGTATTACCTTCCAGCGCAATATAGAGCTGCATTCGAACGACATCACTAAGAATTACCAGCACGTTAGAAATTATCTCTCTCTCTAGAGAACTCTGTAGACAGTTGGCGGCATATCATAACGGTTTCAGCGTCAACGACCAAAGGACACCTTCAATATAGCATATTCCGGTGGTGCTTTAGAGATCCTTTATTAAACTAGGTCTACCAGAATTGTCGGTGTGGAAGGTCCAGCAACTCTTGATATCAGGGGTGTGAATGCTTGGATGACTCGTGGACAACGCGTCTAGCGCGGGTCTTCTATAAAGGTGTGAGGAGGATCTTGAGCTAAAAGCGTTAAACATATACAACGTCACATCGCCTTTCCAACCTGTCGATGTTTGAAGGAACATACACCTAAGGACACCTAAGAAGTTAATAAGAGACTAGGCCATCCTCGGGCCTACATCCAATTTTGAGCTCACTTATCAAATTCTAGCCCACCTCTTCTAGTTGGATGTGCAATGAGCGCAATTAACCTGATCTGCATGAACGCAGAAGGGAGATCTATACGATCTTAGTCACTATCATCGACGACAGTTCCATACAGATGTAATATTAAATATTCCTTTACACAGTGCCAAATCTATTGAATATAGTCAGTATTATATTTTCCAAGGACGAGGGGAACAATTTGCTCGATTACGGTTCTGAACACGTTTGGAATCATTTTGGAACAGATCGAAATAGGCGAACTAACCTTCATGGCGTTCCAAGTTGCACGTCCTGTGCTACGAACGTCATCGCTGAAGCGATCGTTAGCATTGGCTATAGCTTTACCGGCGACGGCCAAATTGCTCAGCTCAAATTCGAAACCTCTGAGCACTTATACGCCTGGGTATCTGCATGCATACTGCATATCTCACACGTCGTGTCGCTGCGCATTGTTCTTGATCGAAGAAGTCGCTGGGAGAGTGGGGACGGAAGCAATACTATCTCCTGTAGGTGAGTATCCTCTTTGACAGACTGACTGGCCATTCCAGTGGCCATCCCGTGCTACGATTGCGGAGATTCATGTTTCTCTACTGTCGAGATATAATGTGTTGCATTATAATGTGCGTAAAACCTCTGTTTCTGTAGAGCCAGACACAACGAAGCCGAATTATAAGCGATGCCCCTCCACTTTGCATACGTACCCCGTCTAACTAACCCTTATAACTCCTCTTGAAAAAGGCACTAGCAGGGGACTGACTAGTATGTGCCTCAGTAAACTATATGAGTGGGTGAATGAGTGCGCGGGTGCGGATACGGTTGTGTTCATTCCCCGTGTCTTCGGGCGTGACTTTTTTGTCCTTATCACTCGCCGTTGGGGATGTCCAATCGTCTTAGTGTTATTGACGCTGTTGCAGCCGTTGCGCGATAGGAATAATGCCAATAACAGCAAATCCTTCCGGGTCACCGAGACTTGTGACCTCTTTGCCTCATATTTCTGGGCCCCTTCGGCTCTTGAACTTGGCCACCTCTTCTTCGTGGTTCACTTGCGAAGCAGCTTTCTCTCGACGATACCCCCCCAGAAGGGTATCTGGTGGGTCTAGACGTGTCAGTTGTTTTTGAGGAAAAAAACGCAGCTCACTTTGAGACCAGTTTCGCTCGAATGGATGTATTTTGCCGCACGACACTGGCCGAGGGACGAAGTGGCCAATGGGTCCGATCGGCTTAGAGCAGCAAACGGTGGACAAGGATAGCGTCTGTAGCCCAGAGCCCATATGAGCCGCTCTAGGATGTTCGGGCGGGTTAAGACCTTTCTCACGCCGCGTTCCTCCGCGATTCTTCTCTCCATCCACGAGATCCGCGCCTTTTGCGCTCGCCGTGTCTCTTTCGGCTTCGGCCAGCTAATCTCACTATTTTTGTGCTAGGCTGTGATTTATGATAACTCTGTAAATATCATCGAAGGGCGCGGCCAGCAACGGAGAAGGCCTTCGACAAAGTCGGGAGGGGCAGAGGGTTCTAGGGGCTACTCCAGGGGTGGGGTATCGGGGCGGGTTCGTGCTACATGGCCCAATCGTTTTTGTAATTCTATTTCTGCTGGTCTGCAGTGGACCGGACCTTCGTTATAGGATACGAGAATTGGGACGAGCGAGACGACCGGGCAGGGTCATCCAGAAAAAGAAATTGCAAAAATGCGTCTCATTGGCAACACGCTCGATCATCGGGCGGAGAAAGAGTTTTTTTCTAGGGTGAAAGGAGAGGAAATATCAAGGGAACTCCGTTGGCGAGAACGGCCAGCCTCCCGGACAGAATTCGATGGAAATGGATTGAGGACAAATGTGTTTTTACGTAGAGAAAATTGCGCTCATTTACTGGGGTTGCTCCACAGGGCCGGGTCGATCACTGGTGTACAGAGTTCGAGTGAGATAATATTTGTTGATGACGTTGTGTTTTGTTAGTAGAAATACATGTGTATATCGGCTTTGCAGATCGTTAAAACTATTCCTCTCAGGCTTTCTGCTTTGGCGATATCAGACCCCCTGACGTGGACACATCTGATCTACCGGCATCAAGAACGATTGTTTGCATTGTTCCTCTATTCTGTTGCAGAAAAGTCCATAAAATGTATCCACAATATCACAGTTATAGAGGAATAAGACAATCGCATATTATTTCGCTTAGTGCTATCTTTTTCAAATCACTCCTGTTGGTTGGCATGTGTCATGTGCGCCTTTGAACTTGCGGCCTCTGACATTCGTTTAATTAGAGTATATTTATATATATATATATATATATATATATATATATATATATATATATATATATATTATACCAAATATGTGTACTACCTTTCAACTGGGTATGATCATAAATTCTGCGTATGCAGAATAATTCCATCACCATGTGTTCTTCGAAGTTAAGACAAACGAAGATTGTGTGCGTCGAGTGGTAGACATAGACCCACACATCTGTCGCTCGTTTTCCTTTTGTGTGTGTGTGTGTCTCTGACTGCGCGCGGGTCCCGATGTCAATACAGCATGCGTCAGCAGTATCAGGGAACATAGCAGTCTGCAGAAGGGACTGTCGTCCCTGATACAAAATGGATACAATCCGAGCCGCTTACGGTGACTTGTCCCCTTGCCTACGTGTGCCTCTATGGATGGGAATAGTGTTTACGTTTGTCTGTCAGTCTCCCTCTCGGTCGGTCGCCTCGCGTACTGCGCAATGGGATGGGATCTGTAAGGGGGGCGCGAAAGCGGGTTCCACCGTCGACCCAAACTCTGCCTTTCCGGGGGTTTCCGCCCAGGGTCCATTATTATGTATGAATGAACGCATACCCTGTCAGGTATTTCCCTGTGCGTGAGTGTCGGTCTGTCCGTGCATGTGTGTATTTCCTATATGTCGCCTCTGACTTCCGTCCAAGCGTCACTGTTGCGTTGTCTTCTTCGTTCGGAGAGGGTGAGGTGGAGTGAGCTGCCCCTTTGACGCGTTCGTGTCCGGACTAGTGTTGAACAAGAGCGACGCCCAACAGACTAGAGCTTCTTCGTTTGGCCTCCTCTGGCTCGCGCTGCTACGACTGACTCATGTGTAGCTTTTCCTTGCTTTCCGTGCCTTCATGCGAGAGGACTTCATGAATTGCGAACAAGCCGAGGGCCTGTCACGGTGTCAGACATCCGTTCTCTGTCTTTTTCGGTTTTCGTCGTCGTCGTCGTCGAATGAAATTGAGAAGCTACCAGCAAACATTTCTGCTGTTCTATGGTCTATCACCAACCTATGCTGAAACTCTATCGCCGTCACCGTTGCTATTGTGGTGTCCTCTGTTCGCGAGTGGGAATTTGTTGAAGGTATCGTTCGCCCGTTCTTAGGCGTCCGAGAGCACATTGCAGAGAGAGAGGGTAGAGACGACGGTGGGGAACATAAAGCATTGGGTCAAAAAGCGGAGTTGGCTTTCCAGCGTTAGCTTGAATGCGTGCATGCCATATTGGGAGGTGTGTGGTTACCATACATTCTACGTGTTCTCGCAGCGGGGATTACGTCAGAAATGTCCGGCTGGACGTTTCTGACATAATGTGGACCCCATTGTATGACATTGTACCAATATCATTATTTGTTGAGGGATAGCGTTCATAGTAGGATCGGGGTATTCGCTCACCAGTGGAGATCGCAATTTGCCATATAGAACAGTATTGGCCGATAACGCAGCTGTGATTGAATAGTAAAGATCAAGCCAGCAGGGTAACAGCATCGTTCGAGCACAATGCGCCTTGTTATGCCGCATATAATAATGCCAGCCTCACCATGTAAATATGTGTATACATAACCTGCCTTTAAAAGGTAACGCTTTTACTGGCTTACTGAGCGAACTGCGATTTTGCGATGCCTCAGTTCTCTTATAACTTACGTTGCGGAACCCGGACCTGCGGCCTTTAGCTTTTCACAGCCAGAGGCTTAGCCATCCAAGCGAGGGAACAAGACGTTTAAAACGACGTCGTTAAACTTTAAATGGTACTGCCTCATATGCGAATCCAGCTGCACGGAGGTATAATAGCCGTTGGATAATTTGCTCTACCAAAGAGAATTCTTCACTCCACTAAAAATGCATCGCTGTAACGGTACACTAAACAAACTCGACGCGTTTCCGGAGTTCCCTTTGCTCTCGTTTTTTTCAGGTCATACATACAAACACACACACACACGCCCACGCAATAGGACAAATGCAATGCTACTTCGTCCTCCAGTTGCCACTTTTGTCTCGTTCTCTTTGGCAGAAGAAATGCACGGACACTCCGACACAGACGTGCTACACGTAATGTCTATCCTCTTCCCTGTAGAGGCAGCGGCGGCGTGTGCCCCGAGATGGATGTCGACGCGGTAACGCGCAGTACAGTGAGACGAACACCGGAACCGATCCCCTTTGAAGTGGACTCATTCTATATTAGCTTGTTAGCTACCTTGTCGATTTTCAGAGCGACAGTGTGGCCGACACAACGATCGCTTATTTTCGCATCGCTGTTATAGGCGAGCACGGCTATCGGGTGATATTTGTATTATTTATTGTTAACGATATCGTGCATGTACGTCCTCTTAATACAAACAAAACACACAAGCTCCCTTAGCTTGTCATCTTTTCACATTTTTTCTAGTGCATGAAAGTTTCGTTTCGAGATATTTCGAGCATGGGTTAGTTGTCAGTAGCGCGCTAAGGTCATTCTGTTCAGGCGGCACTGCAGTGAAACCAGCGGTGTTAGGCACTGTGACGGTATTGTTCTGTTTCACAAATATCAACGAATTTATATTTGCTTGATTTAATTGCCCGAGATAGCGAAGGTGCTGAAAGATATATTGGGTAAAGGTAAACGTTTACTGATATATTAAATGGAACCCCAATTTTAGAAATGCAGTAATTACAAAATTTCGTCAGAAAAATATTTCCGCAAAGTGAACAAGTGAACGAATATTATTAATTCAAAAAGTCCAATCTCCATTGCTAACATCGGCATATCTCCAATTTTCTACCAAACTTCCAATGACCTTCGCCCCAGTCAAGGTTCGCTATTTTTAATAGACCGAGCAATCCAACGTGAGGCCGCACGTTGTCTCGATGGAAGATATTTCTGTCGACGAGTGCGAATCTTTTCTGTCGAAACTCGCGCCAGTTGTTGACAGTAGTTGACCTCCGTGTTAATCGTTTGGCCACTACACAAAAACTCGTAATGGGCGATTCCACCGTGATCCCACCAAACACCGTAAAATCTCGCGAGAATGAATGTTTTTTTTGAGATTCCGACAAGGCTAGGAACTGGGGCACACCTAGACCTTCCGCGCACCACACTGTTGTATGAAACCCATCTTCCACAGCAAAGTAAGCCACTTTGTTAGGCGTTCCAAGGTAGTTGCGCTCACTCAATTGGTGAGGAACTTATTGATTCAATTTAGACACGAAACCCACTTGATTGCAAGTGGTTGATAATGGTTGTGTGAGAAACGCCAAAATATACGCTCAATTCTCACGTAGTCACCGTGGAGTCCTGTTGCCACTTCTCGTAGGCGGTCGTCATCCAGTTCCGAAGGCCTGTGCAACAGTGAGGATCGTATCCATGCCGGGCCCGGCCTGAACGTGGAGCCTGATTCGATATATATATATATATATATATATATATATTTATATACAATATTGCTATTCATGCAAACACATGTGCTGTATTAATTGTCATTCAAAAACGAATAGATAATGCTTAAGTGTCCGTAGACCAAGGAGGGCCCACTTTTTCCGCTCATAACCGCTGATTATTTCTGGGGCCGTGAGACAACAGCAAGATGATTCAGGACGGCTCAGAGGCGGGTGGCGAACGTTACGCATAGTGTAGCAAAAGAATAGAGTAGACCTACATGCCACCTCAACAGCGTTAGCTCGCCCGTTCAGCTCTAGATCTACCTGAGAGCGCTTTGTGATCCTCTACTGTATTTCTTTTGACCTAGGGCTGCTCGATAGCCCTGCTGCTCCCTTGCCCATCTTCCCGCGTTCGCCGTGTTCGAGTTATTGAGTGACCGAGCGATGCCAATAAGCGCAACAGCGGGAGTTCTCTCAGCTTCGTCAAACCAACAAGCGCCGCTCGACCTCCCCATATCGTAAAGGGCATGGAGGTATGGCAATAAGCGCTGTTCACCAGCAACTCCCCTATCCTCGTCCAACACGACCATCATGTCATTGTGTGATCTTTGTGAGGCGGCAATGTTTCCCAGGTCTTCGTCGCTCCTGAACAAAGTCTTCGGCGAATCGCAAATCATGTGTACAGTGTAGATACACTAAGGGTGGCCAGCGAGGTGTATCGATACAGACGTCGGCATTACCAAGTCGGGGTTTTGTACATACTATGGCTGAACTCGCAACAGACTGGAGTTGCCGTGCCACTGGCGAGCCGATCCGAACGAAAGGCGAAAGCGTCCTGCAAACTAGTTTAGCTTGGCACAACGCCGATGGAGGTTGTGGTAGTCGGGGTTCGGTAGGCTAGGGCAGCGGTCCAATCCGGGAGGATAAACCCGCTCATCCTCGCTTGCTTTGGGGGAAACCATTCGAGTTAGGGTGATAGGGACGCTGTTCTTATACCTAGAGGCCGTTGTTTGAGTTGTATTTGAAGAGTGTGCAACCACTGGCCAGTGTACAAGCGTACCCGCGGGTTGTTCCACCAAATGGCGGCGCATGTGGTGCCGCCTCAGATCACGAGGCGACTGGCACGTTCACCTTCACAGCGAGGTGGGCAGCCTATGGCGCTTGGGCTATAGGAACGGAGACAAAAGCAGTTGCAATGAACCTTCGCTTGGCCCCAACCCGGATGCTCCCCAACCCGGTCGGCTCGACCATTGTATTGTTATTACTGCACTTCGAGCTGCACCCGACTCCGCGAAATAAGTGCTGCCGCGTCGTTCTCCATGAATGAATGCGAGGGAAAGGTCCACGCCTGTGTCAACTGTACACCCCGTTCGCCTATAGGGAACTACATTGTAAACTACTACTCAGTGCATTGTGGCAGGGGATGTATGCTGGACAAATAATCGTAGCTGTGGATTTGTCCACTGTTGGCAAAGCGCGCGGCCGCCCCCGCTTCTTGTAAAGTGCAACTGCCTATTGAGTATGTAAATTGGATTTGCTAAGCTTATTATTACGCTTGAACGCCGGATGGCGTTGTTGTCAATGGTTAGTTTATTACAAAACGGATTTGCCCTATGTCAATGACGCTGTTGAGCGTCATTGCGTACACAGAGACAGTGTATGAGTGACATGTCCAGATATACTGAACCGATGGACATTCGTCTGTTCAGCAGGAGACGTCTGTGCAAATGAATATCACAGGATAAACAGGTTATGACTTCTGCTGGGGCTTGTTTGCGATCTCCGATATCGAATAGCAAAATGGGACCACCGCATCGGCCATTGCTTGTTCGTCGAACAATGAGCGCGCACTTGAACCCAAGCGTTGTAGTCGTAAGGTAGATTAGGCATTAGAGGATGCTCGATTTTGTTGGTCTCACATCGTGGCTAGTTGGATATGCGTGCCGCTAAAAGCGACGGCCGGATGGGCAAATGCCAAACGACGCGTTGTTGTCTTCGACTCTGAGGATTCTCCACTGGACCCCTCGAAGTCGGCAATATCAACCACTTACACCTGGCCTCATATTGTTTGCCCAAACTGCAAGGTCATGACAAATGTAACAGCGCAATGTAAAATCGCGTTCTGATTACTTCGGGATTGAGTTACAGCTGAAAATCTGAAATGCTTCTATACATATTTTTTGAACATGCACAATACATGATGAAAATAATGATAATATCGTCATTGATAGGCGTCTCCCTCCGACAGCGGCCATAATCGCTCGCAACCGGATGCTAACACAATGAAATTCCATGGCCGACAAACTGAAAGCCTGGCAAGCGCATGGTGGACGCACGTCTGCAGACTAAGCTAAGCGTGACCTTGATGAATCAACGCTTCTTGGGCTATTAATGTGTATCATGCAGCGACATTGCGCATGACCTCAGCTAACTCGCTTTGGGTCCATCTCTGCCTCCATGACCGGAGCGGAGTGCATCGCGCACGTGCAAGTCAGCGCCAAGGGGTTCCGCCCCTTCGATTGTGAGCCCTGTGGCGCGCTCGCCCTGTGCGGCGTGTCGCGGCCCGGCTAGCTCATATGACTAACCAGGCTTGCGACGCGTTTCGTCGTTCCCAGGGGGTGAGTTGTCGCTCTTGTTGTTGTTGTTGGCATCATGGTCCTACTGAGTGTCACCCTGGCTGGCACATGTCATGGGCGTCGTCCACTATTGGATGAGATAGCAGCTGATATATAGGCAGATATATCAGACAGGTAGATCAAGACGGCTGGCAACATTTATATGCGTATAGCACTATTGCATTATATAATCGATGCGTGTAGAAATAGAAATTGTTGTCACTTGGAGAGGCTACGAGCTACGAAGATATTGTTTCCCACTGGTATCCTTACCAATGACGGATACGCCATCTAATATGAACTGCACATGAATGCGATATACAGTACCAACACATGTAATTCTAGATTAACATACACACACACACACACGAACACAATGTACGCATCACACATACTAAAGACACGTCATTCATAAGACATATAAGGAGTCACTTGTGCGCAGAACGATCATGGTTTGTTTTGAAATTCAATGCAATTTCTCGAACAATCGGAAAATGCTATCAGAGGGATACTGTACCTGGTAGTCCAGTATTTAGTAGCTTATTCAAGCACGAAACACGTTACCCGGAAAGATGTCGACAATTAGCCATTCATGAGCAACAAAAACAAAATATACAATTAACGACAAAAACATCTGCGGACCTCATCAAGCAATTACAGTGGCGCTTGCTGATGGAAGTATTGAAATGTTACGTTTTCAAGAAACCCATCAGTAATGTGTGAGCTTGGGATAGGCCTATATCAGATGAGTTCTAAACTTCACGAATTGATTGGGAAAACACTTTGGGAGATTCATCAAATGAAATAGAAATACCATATCAAGAATCCTTTATTGAACAGGAGTGATGATATAGCGAGGTGCATACGAGTGAATTAAAATCATTTTTATGGTAACCCTCGTAACTGTTGGGTCGCTCCCGGTGAGCGCTACTGCCGTGTACTGGTTGTTGATGGTCGCTTCTCGTGTCACGTCACTGAATCCAAGAGAAGAGATAATTCAGCCTCTCCGCGACGTGCGACAGCCATGGCCATGACGAACTGTGCGTCCAATGCTTTTTTTTTCTTTTTATGAGAAAAGACGGAATATCTACTTGTTTTTCCTCATAAATAGGGAAAGAGGATTAGGGCGAAATTCAATGACATTTTTGACAGCGTTGTGTTCAGTAGTAGATACTGAGACAAGCAGATATCCGCAGCTGTGGTGCAGATTTGTTAGAAAGGCAAGCAAAACTGATTCCTTAAGAAATACATAAGGTGGACCGACTTTTCGAATAAACCGCGCCTGGAATAGCTGATCACCCAATCATTGAATGTTGATTGTGTCCGGTTGCTATTCTATTGTGCCTAATTTGCGACGTCGTCATTCAAAAGCAATCTATAACTGCTGGGAGTACATGCTAATCGAGGTGCCCGCCCGGACAGTGCGCTCTATCGGTGAAATGACTATGCCCATCATAATGCACGGTCAATAAATCAGTTTGCCCGTAACTGTGCTGCCGTACACATCTATGAAGAACAATAGCAATTCAAAGGTGAATCAATAGTAATTACGCTGTTCTTCTCCTGATCTATTTCGTCACAACGGCTGATTAAATGTGTTACATCTATGTACTCTATAATTTACATCTTGCAGAAATTTTTAATAAGAAACATTTGAATGGGAAAATACATGTCTATATTGCATATCTTCATCAAAGCACTTACTGTAAGCGTTTTTTTAAGATACATGATTAACACGTAAAATAAAGATTAAAAACTTTGGTCAGCTCGTGAGAAGTCGACAAGAGCGGCACGAGGACAGGTGCCCCTAGTACCTCGCGCAGTACGCCCCACCTGTGGCGTAAAGTTTACAGGATCGTGATACATCCTAGTAGCTCTCTGAAGCACAGAGAGAGAGAAAAAGGCAGAGAGTGGTGCTTTATGTTTGTGATCAATCAGATCAATCACATGATGGTTGGTGCGAAGAAGCTGTTTCGAACTATAACTCCAGTCCCTGGATTGACGTCAATTAACTTTCCTTCCTATACGTTGAACTGAGTGTCTTCAAGCGTGCATGGCAAACGGAACGTACCTTTTAAGTATAATATCTCACAAACAGTATGGTGCCTACAAGCAGCTAGCTTTAGACCAGAGAGGACGACATTTCCCCGACAAGTCATTAGCGAGGAATTTCTCTTACCCTTTCGGGATTGCTGAGAGCGGCCAATATGATGATAGGCGTTGAACAAGGTTGTTTTTTGCTTCAATATTTTTGACCCTGGAAGTGTTGTTACCTGGGTTATCGTTTGGAACTATTATAGTTTCGCAATTACTTCAAACAGTATGTGTCCTGCGAGATTCAAACCGGAGATCTTAGGGTTCAACCCCTCGGCGGTGCAGCCACGCCATCCCACTTGAGAACAACAAGGTTGTCTAGTATGGAGCAACAAGAATCTTTGCAAAGAATCTCTCCAATTCACCTAGATATACAGCTTGTGTAACGTCAAAATTAAGGAATTACAAAGGATTTTGTATACGTGCAGAGGCAGGATTACAACGTATGCCACTCCCGATCACTCCTGGTTTAACAAATCAAACCCTGGTATTTCACTGCTGATCTCTTGTACCAATGAACAAAAATGTGCTTTTTTCTATATTTAACATTGTATATATATTTCATATTATTGTGTAGCTTAATGAACATCAATATTTAGTGACGCAGTTGGGGACAGGGAGTACTTATCCCGAAATAGGCGATAGCATTGACTCTTTACCTTATCTTCTAGATATTATTACCAAATAGCAACTTCTTTCTCAGTTACTCATTTCAATTGAGACTTCACATGGTTTATTACAGTGTTATAAAGTGCATTTAGGATCGCCCTCATAATGAATCGATACGGATCAGGTACGTGCTTGTATCACTCGGAGATTCTGAGACTAGAAATAGAGTAATTTCTCGAAACTACATAAGGTTACATAAAAGAAAAGCATACAACTGTCTCCTACTCTCCCTTTGCGGGCCGGGAAGATAGGTTTGACCAAAGACAAAGTAGTTTGAGGCCAGCCTTATTACCCTAATCAGTAGAATTACCATTCCTCGAAAATTGGCTCATCGCCACATGCTTATTTTGTTGAGGGTGATATCCTTACAGCACGAACTAGTGGAGGACTAAAGCCAAGCCCATGATGAACCGAAAACCAGAGGCGTATCATGACCACCTGTCTGAATATTCACAATTTTTCCCATTATTAAGCCTAAAACATACGTATATAATTGTGAACTTCAATGCGTGACCGTACCTCCCAAATGACATGCCTAATAAGCGCAAATGAGGGTATATAATTGGATAGCATAGGTTGACAAAAGGACGGCAACTAACGCTATAATACCAACAGTCTGTGTGCCGCTCTCCACTACCTATCGCCCTCGCTGCAACTCAGTCGAGTTCACAGTTCTTCTCTGCAAAGCTCAGCCAACTGTATAAATTATATGAATGGGCATCCGTGTTAACGGGCATGGTGGGGCGCCGGGCGCACCCCCCGTAACGGATCCAAATAATCCTCAATCTTGGTCCTCGCTCAAGGCATCCGCCACCGGAGGGGACGCTCGGTCTATCTTCTACTAAAATTTTGCTTTGTATATCCTCAGCCCAGCCACGAACACACACACACACACATATGTATATATATATATATGTGCGCGTCTCTATATCTTACTCTCTTCGTCTTCTCAATTTTTCTCTTTTTGACCCCGCTCCGTTGACGTCGGGCGGACCCAGCAGATGGTTCGACACTGACGAGACGTTTAGGTGGACCCAAGCCACGGGACTGATTTGGGGTTTAAGGTTCGGGACACTGCGGCAAGTATGCAAGTCCCGCAGAGCCTTCGCCTCTTCTTCTATGACTTCTGCAGCTGATATACATGCGTACATACATCCCGTTCTATCATATACATATATCCCCCGCGTCACCTCTCCCTGTCTAGCTTTCTTTTCGTCACCACGAACGCGAGGGCGCGCGAGAAACAGAGAGAGAGCGAGAGGAAGAGGAAAGAGAGACTTCCTTCCAACTTTCACCAAGGCCCCGCATCACCGGGATTCTTTAGCCCATCCCAAAGTCAGCCGGTTCCCCCATCCACATCCTCTACTCGGTCGCCTCCTGTTGGCTCTCAGACCGGTCGCCGTAGAGGCGTAAAGAAGTTCGTTCCGTCGCTCGAGGTTCGTCGTCTCGGTTTCTCCTTCGTTTTCTCCCATCTCGCGATTCTCTCCTCGTCTTCGTTTGTCTTCAGACTTCGCGCGTGCCCATCTGCCCATCCCTGCCACTGATTCCTGCTCTCCAGCTCTTTCGCACGCCCTGCTCTCTCTCTCTCTCTCTGGCTGTCTCTCTTGTCAAGCTGGAGCTAGCGCCTACGCACCGCTATGCGGTTGCTGTTTTAGTCCCCAGTCCAGTCCAGTTATTCACACGGATGGAGCTTGGGACAGCTATCCTCGCGGCAGTGATGCCGGTGTTTTTTGTGAGAGCCGCCAACTGGGTTCGGGTTGGAGGTGTCGGGGGTATACTTGCTATGGGGGTTCGCAAGCTGAGAGCGCGCCAATGGCAGCGGGTAGCAGCGGGAACGGTCTCTGCAGCGGCAGATATCAAGACAAAAACTCATTTTCCACCTCGATAGGCATCTCCCTGCTTGGAATACCACGGACGACCGGCGACAGCCGAGTATCTGACTATTCAACGACGAATAGTAGCAACAACGACAACAGCAACCCCCGTAGTGACTGCCTCCACTGCGGGGGCAACGGCCAGCTAGGTTGCGTGAACTGTCCACGTGGAGAGGCGAGTATCCTCCGCCCACGCGACTGCGAGAATACCAGTACGTATATAGACGCCGGGTATGCGATGAAGATTTTAGGTCTTCGCCAATTTTTGATCATTTGACTTCTCGTGTGTTTGGCAACTACGCATTAGGTATGACGCTAATTTGATCATGTTTACGAATATTAGCATATGCACTCGCAGGCCATGGCTGCATGAAAATCAATGTCATGTGCGACAGACCCAGTATTAGGTTTCTGGAGAAGGTAATGGTATTGACTAATCAAACAGAACCGGTCAAACAAAGAGCACCGTAGGGAATAGTCCTTGAACGACAGTGTCGTTGCTGAGGACTTCAGCTAATCTAAAAAGATATCATCTTTCTTATAGTAAAATAGCCGCAAACAATGCGTAGAGCAGTACCGTGAACGTTAAATGTTGGCTGGGACTCAGCCCGAAAACCTTTTTAATGCATAGAGCGTGAAACACAGACAGTATATACTGTGAAATCTACATGACAGATCTTGTGACACGAATCAAGTGCAGGCTTAGATTTAGTGCATCGATAAAACATCGATTTGAGAAGCTATGTATACATATAAGGGTCATGTCGTGATACCAACATTGGGATATGTCCACAATGAAAGGACAGATCGTCCATCTTGAACTGCGCTGATGTATGACTCCTCGTTTCTGAGATAGTTGACGAAATTTAAGAACTTTACTAGACTTCAAACACACTTAAAGCTTAGGCAGAAGGCACCTGCGAAACGAAATCCATTGTATATACACACATTGTGTGTCAGTTTTATATATATATATATATTTAGATATATAAAACTGACATACAATGTTTTTAAGATGTTTGAAAACAATGTTTATATATTTTTAAGAGACACAATAGTATGAAATTAGAGCACATATATATGCTCTAATTTCATACTATCGTGTGTCTTAAAAATTGCACAAATTAGTGCTGTAGTTGGATACCGGGTGGAGACAGCTTGTATGTACACTATAAGCATTTTGCGTCACAGTATAAAGAATTGGTCATTCTAGTAGACATTGGTCATTCTAATAGACAATAAATAAGAAAAGAACGAATTGGGACTGGGTCCCCCATGCCTAATCGATGTCTCTAGATAGAGCATCTTTAGGCGTAATATTGAGAAGCAGCGATTGTTCGTCTATCGTCGTAAGTTCACTAATGCTCTTTGCTTGTGGTCTCCCTCATCTAATATCTTGCTAAAATTGATAGCATATGAGTTCACCAACAGTCTGCCATGGGGCTTGTTTAAGCATCTGCATTTTCATTTTGGACTTCTTCATATCGTCCTACGTATTGTGGCCTCATCTCTTGTCCTGATTGGCGGACAGGAAATCCCGGCGATTTATTGCCGACGCGTTCTTTATCAAGGCCACGCGAACGCTTGTACACTCCCTCCACGGCGCTAAACTCTCTGCATCGATAGCACACGTGGTGGTGACAGACTGACTCAGACGTTCTGAGATTAGGTCGAAAGGTATCTTATTTCTAGATGAAGACAAGTTAAGACCTTCGGATTGACTGAACCTTCACGGAGGTGGTGGCTGCACTTGTAGACTTGCGATAAAGTTCGCACCTGCTCTCGGGTTGTATTACGGTTGAGCTGCGACCACTTGTTTGGCGCCGTTTCACATGTCGCGCTATTCAACCATATTATGGTTAGGTTTCTCAGGAAAATTCAGCGACATCAAACTTGCAAACATGTGTAGTTTCGTCGGAGTCCAGAAATAATGTGTAACTTTTAGCCTACTGTGTAACCTAAGTGGCTTCGGTGCGACTTCAGTCAAAAGCTATCTAAGTTTACAGCCTTATAGGAGTTGCTTTATCTCATGGAACTTTATTGTTCAGCTTATTCGAGATTGTACAAAGCTCACTGATGTAGAGCAAAGAAAGTGACCAGGGCTACCACTCGCGACTTGATTCCGTGTTTAGACTCGCGTCTTCTCCAATGATCGAATGAATTGCGCCGTCATATGGAAGAGCTTGCAGTATAAAAATCTGTACAAACTGCGGGTGTGCTTTCGAAATAAATTGGAGTTGTGTGAAGCAAGAACACATGGTAGGGCAAGATCAAGCTGAACATTTCGAAGTATACATAGTAACATTAACATATGAGGTTAGTATTCTATCTGCTATATCAGGTAATCAAGTGGAACATGCTCATTCGCGATAATATACTGAGCGGGCATGCGAACTCTTTCAACAGGACATAGGAGCCAAATGGCCTTCGCCATAGAAGACGAGGTAGGTTAGGTATGCTTCCAACCTAGGTTAGTTCACGTATACACCTTTTGATTAATCTAAATAGGCACCAGTCGATAGCTCAGTTGGTAGAGCGGAGGGGTCTAGAATCTAAATATGTCAGCTAAATGCTATTTAAAAACTAATGATTCTTAATTCACATAGTGATTAGACCTCTATATTATACGAACCCATTACTCCTAGCAAGCGACAACAACTCTAATATTGGCTTTGCTTATCCAGTCCCGCTCAAGCAGGTTGATCGTACACATACGAACTTCTAACGCACGCTACCATACATCATTGCTATGTAATTATATATATATATATATATTTGTTATATATACTCCAATTATTATATAACATATTTATAAACCACCACACTGTTTGTAAAATAGGTATATTATAATATTACACAACTCGTGTGAATAAAAAGATATATATATATTTATATATATATATATATATATATGCATTAAAGATAAAGGTAAAGCTTTATTGGTACATTAAATGAATTGCAAGTTTATTCTTTTTCTATTTATTTATTTTCTCATAAAATTAACGATTTCTGTAAGATAAGTGGCCATTATGCATCCCACATCACGTTGACAACAGAATTCAGATGAACCTGCAGTCAAACAGTGGGCGATATCTTTTCGATCACACCTATTATTATGACTGCACCGCAGCAACAGCTAATTGTCGCTGTTGCAGACGTTGCACACGAAATGCTAATTAGCTTTTATTGCTGACAACATGAACGATCGAATTATCCGCTCACATAGTAGTTTGCTGGTTGCGTCACAACAAAAGCAACAACGCTACAAAGTCGCTAATTACCGTAGAAAATAGTTATCTATTCGCAGAACCAACACTCGTCTCTGCTGAGGGAAAATCCCTATTATAATACATGCAGGTCACGATCTGTATTATTCTTCGATGCGAATATCAACACGGGCTGATTAGTCAGTCCTGTAACCGTCACCATAAATAATGAAAAGTGTGGTAAAATCATGGTTTGCTTGAAATGTACAGATTCCTTCATATTCATTTTATTCACGAGAAGCTACTTTACGGCAATGAATCATGTATTTGGATATTTCTTCCTCTAATTTTCCCCCAGACCCGTATCTCTTATTATAGTGAACTATTACATTTACGTATTGATAGCGTTAGTTTGAAGTAGTAAAGATATTCCTCTAATTTCGTTGTTGTCCGAATTATTGAGATATATATATATATATATATATATACATCTCAATAATTCGGACAATATATATATATATATTTTTTTTTTTTGTCTTAAATTTAATTTACCCTATTCAAGGCAGAGAAACAAATGTACAATAGTGTAATGTTGTTCGACTAATACCATAAAGGTCTAGCAGTAAAGGAGACATCCTTTAACACTCCTGAGCGAAAACCGACAACTGACCCAAATAAAGCGTGATTTATGTCTATCTTCTAAGTCTTATCGTGTTTCCGCCACGAATAATATTAAATAGGCTTCCTTATTGATATGCAAATAATGACGTTGCTAATGGCGCGCCGTACATAAAACAATAATTTCATAAATCACATTAAACCGATAGCCATACAGCTATCGTTGCCTATTGATCGTACACGTACGCGCCTCTAACTGAATGGCATACTGATTATCATCTACCCGGTCGTCACTTGTAATATACATTTTTTGATTATCCGAAGTGAACAATGGGCTCGATTAGCATCAATGTCACATAATCCAACATTATCTAATAGAATTAAATTCGCTGAAGCCGAAAGCCGGACGGATGAGTCTGGATATCAGTTTTCGTTCTCCGAATATTCTTCTGCGATGTTTCAGCGGGCGGAGCATTGCTTTGTGTCTTCATTGGCGCCATCGGGACCGCCCAACGATCAGCGGCGGGCAGCAACGGTAGCCGCCAGAAAGATTGCTGCGTATGTTGTTGTACGGCGGTTGGGTGGGCAATCCAGTATCTTGTCATCGCTTGCTGACGAGGGCGGCTCGAGTCTACGGTAAGACTCGTGGCATAGTCGGCGATAATGATGAATGGTGATGGTAAATTTGACGGACATTTAAGGAAGTCGATCATGTGGTTATTGATCACGACGAGACTGACAGATGAGTTTGTCTGCTGGTGGGTGTTTATGATTTTTCTTGTCGCAGACGCCCAACATTCACTTTCACAAGGACATCGGCTGGGGAGTATAGATTTCTAGTTGGAAATGAAAAAAGATTTCGATTTTAGCTGCTGCTAAACAATGAGCAGGTTTATCTTAGAAAGGTGTTATATAGATATTTTGTTACAATGAACTAAAATGTTATTATACACCTTTATATTATTAAACCATATAAACCCTGTAATCGGGTTAATCGTTAATCGAGCACAACGTGCGAATACGTAAAAACAAATCTCGCCTGTGTTTAGCAGGGTTCTTTGTCAACTTGATCAAGGTGACAACGACCACAGCTTGCTGTGCTGAAATCTCACACAAAAAAAGCTTACCAAGGCTGATACCTGTGAGTTCTGCGTACATTTATAAGTAACATGTATACCAAAAATAGCCATGCCGAAATTCTACCAACCAATTTTTTTTAGCAACTGCTCTTTCCTTTTGGCTGTCTCTTGAAATGTGATTTTTCATCAGACGAGAAATGACACAACATCACTTTTCAGCGTTGTCACATTTCTTGGGAGACGCACAGCATTGAGATACGCTAATGCCGTGTCGTCAGCAGATTTCAAGAAAAGCACCTGCTTCTTCCCCAGCGATTATGACGATACAGTGATTATCTCGTCGAGTTTTTACTTCAATAATCACAACGACAGCAGTGATGACAACTAGCCCTACCCGCTGGCCAGGCCCCGAAAAGTAAAGGTGGACGTATACGATTGCGTACGCCACCCCCGCAAGTAACCAAACGCACTGAAGTTTTCTTATTGATGAGCTTACGAAAATAAGCGGCGGCGGCAGCGACAGCCGCCGTCGCCGCCGCCGCGGTGGCGAGCATCCGCCTCCCAGCGTGAGCTGAACCACGTCGGTGTCGATGGTCGGACGAGCGAGCCGGAGCAGTGCCGAGTTGCGTCGATCTGAGTCAACATTATTCTCCCTTCACTGCTGTATTCGTCAATGTTCATCGCATCACCACCACCACCGCCGCCAGCAGCAGCAATAACAACAGCTACAGCTGCTGTTGCTGTCGCTAATTTGTTTAGGTTTTCGGCGAACGCCGCCACGTACGCTGCTGTGTCTGCGTTGGTAAGTCGCTCCCTAGATTTTGTTATTTCTTGAACGATTTTGTTTAACCATTCAAATGCATCGGCGGAGACACCGAGCTGGCGGATTCATCAACGACGTATCCATCTCTATGTGTGCGCCTCTTTCCCTCTCGCTGTTTTTTTGTTGCGTACACACAAAGCGAAAGCACATTTCAAAACATTTGAGAAGTCGACGCGCGGCCAGACAACAACAACAACAACAGCAGCAGCACCAGCAGCAGCGTTCAAGGCGCAGAGCGCAGCAGCACAAGAGCAACAACAATGGGCGGACCCGCCCACCCATCCATGCGTCTGATCGTCTGACCGCCCGATCGCTAACAAGAATCTCGTTTGCGCGCCGTTGAACAGTACCACACAACGATCAGATGGGACCTCGCATCACGACAGTTCCAAGGAAGCGATCGGCGAATGGCTGCTGACGACGACGACGAAGTCGCCGCCGCCGTCAATACGGCCACTGAGCCAACAACGACGATGAAGATGACGACAGCGAGAACAACAACAGGATCCCGAGAAAATGTTTGCCTTTCGAAAACGGCGCTGACTGGCACCGACAAATTGGCCATTCTTTGACGAATTCCTGCTATCTCTGTCGAACGAAACGACTGACGGAACTACGGCGGCGGCGGCGACAGCAGCAACGATTTGCAATGAACGAAATTATGAAGGCGGGTTTCGGGCTCGGTTGCCCGCTGATTCGCCTTTTCGACGGCGAATCGATGGCGCCCGAAGAGAAGAACGACGATAACAACAACAGGAATAACACTAAAAACGAACAATAACATGATAGATGACTCTAATGAGAGTAAAGAGAATTACCGGCTGCATGTAATTAATATTTAGCTCTCATAGATAGATAAATAGATGATATCGCGACGACGACAGAAAGCTGAGTTACGTTTAATTCGGTGTGTAGTGCATAGATGCACTGGGATCGATTGGGGAATAGGTTGAAGGTAATATATATATATATATATATATATAATATCTAACAATTACCAAAAAGGTTATCTATTCGCGTTTATCTATGGTTCACTCGTACAACTACTGACGTCTACACTATCAGAGAATCATGCTAATGTTTCGTCATTTAATTAAATAATAATAATATTGCATAACGAATTTTATAAGCACATTCACATTTGTTTGATTAGCCCGTATCTAAGATTTACTTTTGGCTAATTCCAATGTTTATTTTGGGTCCCTTTTGTATCCAGTCTAACACGCGGCTAAATTTAACTGATAACATTTTCAAGCCACAGCTCGAATCGTCCACAATTAAGTCAGCCATGTCAATTTAGCTTGGTGTAACGGCGCCCGGTTTCAGTGTGTCATCTAGAACGCATAGCACATGATGCTGATAAATCATGCGACAGCGTCCGGGGCGACGCATTGCGTTTACATTTATCTAATATGGTGTAAATTCTATTTATTTCTCTAAAATTCCGGTCACGGTCGGGGACCGGATTAGGCCTCACAATCTGAGGCCATTCGGACGTGGCCTTTCAGATAGCTACCTTTAAGGCAAGGTCTACCCCCCCCCCTCCCAAATAGGCCACACCCGTGCTGGTCAATCCAAGGACTCAACTTATGGTCTACTAACTCAACTCCGGCTGGGCATACGCATGGCGCACAACTCTACCACGACTTCTACTGGTTTTGAAACAGTGGTTGAGGCCAAAGCTAACAGCAATGTATAATTTGATTAAGCTTTGTTTGAGCATCCGTGAGAGTCACGGATGCTAAGCAGGCCGAATAGCCCGCCCCGACGAGACGCATCGCCACAGTCGGGTCCTATTAGGTAGGTTTTCATCGTCTTGGTGTCGATGTCTACAACAGCCAAGGTTAGATGAGATGTTTATATGTGAGGTAGCGCCTTATATCCAAGCATATTCAAAGCAAGTTTTATTTGTTTAGTTCGAAATGTGGTAAGTTATGGTAACATTATAACTTCGATAACCAGGGCAGAGGACAAGAAGGCTCGATTGCCACGAGTTATTGTTTGGTGCAAATAAATGATTGAATTATTTTCGGCGGGCTCTTTCTGCAAATTCAACCAGCAGTTTGGCCCCTCAACGAGTAGACAGAATGAACAGAAGCTGTTATCAATTTCGCCTTTGAAAATCGTAACACGCAATGAAAGTGTGCCGATCAGCTGGTGGCACTTCACAACGACTACATAGAAACGAATTACCTCGCAGCAGACACACATATATATTATATTTATATAATAGATGTAATTAAATTTCCACCATCAGCTCACTCGGATATTATTCACCATCTCCCGTTGTAGGTGAGGGGAGGGGCTCAACACGTTTTAATAGAAGACATATATTTATTTCGCATGATAGTCAGGCAATCGAGAGCTCTTATGTTTAATAGTATGTTATAGATGCTGCATGATTTATGGCAAGTTCGCTGAGTAGAGCAAACGCGTTCACTGTTAAATGCCGTAAAAGTTCTCTATCGATCAAGGGGAAACAAATATCACCTGTTCCTCATTCCTCGCTTGAAATATGGACGAATCTGTGCAGATCATTCAGCCAAAATACTATGTCATAGAACAACGGCCTCAAAGAGATGCGCGAGAGTGGAGACTACGACTATTTCAAACACTGTCAAGATTTCACATATAATAGTTTCCAACGTAGCATTTAGCTGGAAAAATGAGAAAACCGTTAACTCTAGAACATTTGTACCAACCGCCATCTGCTCGTGGCAACTCTTCATCGAGATTAGCCTCGAGGAAATATGTATTATGACGATTCCCTGTGGACTCAGTGTTGTAATACGTCATTTTCGGAAGTTCATACCGCATAACAAAAATGTAGCTAGCACAGTTTGGCTGCAGCGTACACACCATTCAGTGCTGGTATCGAAGGAGGCTTCTGTGGCTCCGGCGGAGCGTTCCGTCGTCATCTGAGGTTGAAAAGAGCCAATGAGAGAAGTGCCAGGATGGTTGCATCATGTTCGAAGGAGCAGCTTTCAGTTGATCGGGTGCAATACGAGGCAGCGCCCGAATGAGCACGAACCCTCCTGGCTGAAAGGTCCTTACATTAGGCACTGCTTCTTTTAGCCTTTGTGTGTTGTGTTAAATAAAGTGTATTATCTATTAAAGTGTAGAATGTATCATTTAGTTTGTATTGGCAGCAGTGTGTGATATTGCAACTGTAATAAAAGTCGGAGAAGAGTTCGCCAACTGAAAGCCAATGGCAACATCATTGGCTTGCTTTATTTATTTATTGATTAGAAAGAAGTACAGTTGGCTGGAACTCACGTTGGATGGATTCGTCCCTTTTGTGGGTGGGGTAAGGTACAGGTTTCGTTGTCGTTTGATTGGTCACCCCATCCTCCCTATCTTAAGGCCATATAGGAGAATATCTCCTATTTAAGATGCATGGAGTGTAAGTTAGTCGCACGCCTACCTGAGAACCTTCTAATCTCCTTCATTCAAGTATCATCTGCCCCTCGAAAACCACTGACAGGTCCTCCGGTGGTAGTAGCCCTCTTGTAGCCTTTTACAGATCTTCCCAAATTAGTCCCGCGCGAGTGAATCCACATCAGATAGGCTCTCAAACCACCATATGCGAGAATTTTTTCTTCTGTGTAGCTTGAACGTTGTTGCCCATGTAGCTTTTGGATACCCGGCGCGTGGTCGAAGAAGCCAGCGTGTTGACCACTGCCACCGGGCCCAAATCAGGGCGTGATAAAGCTCAAACTGCACGAGCGAAATTACTCTATACACCCGCTTTCTTGAATTATACTTTATAAAAACATATATTTCCCCCCTTGAAGAAAATCGTGATTAGAGTACGATTGGTACATGCCACGCATTTGGCTGCTCCAGGTTTTCTAATAAAAGTTAACAAACAAAAACGGATACCCATCTCTATACCACTATTACTGCTACTATATAAATACATTTCCCGGGCTGACCCACAGTCAATATTTAAGGTCCACGGTATTACTACTATTAAAATTGGGCCAAAAAACAATCATCCATTGAGTAAAAGAACATTGCAAATTAAATCAATGTTCATCCCTGTGGGCCTGTTCATTATGCACTTCATCAAGGAGTTAATACAATCAATGAGAGCCGCTAACGGATGTATCTGGGTCAAAGATAAGATGAAAGAATCTTAGTCCAGGATCTAGCTCCTAAACTAAACACACTGCATAGATCAAGGGATTAAGGTGGACTGACCACACTCGGAGTACCTCTACCTAACCTACGCCAGAGACTAATAATAAGGTTTTCTGTCGGGTGAAACAGACGAAGCGGCTACTGAATTCATTTATCATTCATGTGAAATTTTGTGGTATATTTTTGGCTTGACATTCTGCTCCGGCTGGTGCTGGCTTAGATTGTATCGAATAACAATTGCACAATGTCAGTGGACAACAATTATGTCAAGACATAGTTGTTTCTCCAAAAGTACGGATATCGACAACGGGTCATATCAATTCCATGTAAATTCGTTTCCTCCATATTTACTATGATTTAAGTGCCATCCGTAAAGAGAGTCAACTCTCAAATATTGTCAAAACAGGTAGAAGAGCATAAAGTATAGTAGACAGTTTCTTCGCTGTTTGCTCTGCACTCTCGCTTGCCTCAGTGCCAATACGGCTTAATTCGTATCACCCACTAGCCTTACCTTACCTTACCACTATCTACTGTCGTCGGCACCGTGGTTTGGGAGGTGGAGCAGATTTTAAATTTAATCAAAATCAGATTAAGTCACCGTATAACGGACTAATATATATTGTATAATCCAGGCCACAAAAACCGAGGTAGACAGGTATCATTTGTGCAGGCATCTGCAACTGACAGGCAGAACGAATCCCATAGAGAAACAGAGACCTGTCACAGAGCGATGTCAAACAGTTGCCCCCCGCCGCACCGTTGACGATGGATCTGCTCGCGCCGAGTGTTGAACGGCCAATTTATATAGATATCCTCACAAGGAAGTGGTGGTACCACATCGCTAATTTATGTCGTAATAGTTTATGTATAAATTACTGCTTATTATCACTTTTCTTCGTATTTTCTCATGATCGAAGAAATTACCTTTTTACGCTACCAAGCATTTATAATCAAATCAACAGCCAGTCAAATATCGCTTCCATTGCTAATAATAGATACAACACTGTGGATAATGAACAGATATATCTTAGCCGAAAGTGTCCATGAAACAACTTTCATTCAATATGCATTAGTCCAACTTTGTTTTATAGAACTAGATTTTTGTCTAGTATTATCGAGGAGTCCTCTACGTGATTGTTAAATGTTGAATTTGTTCACATGATTTCACACAGGAAGCGAGCACGTCAAGCAGAATTCGATACGCCGCTGTATATAAACTTCTGTTCTTTCCATGCAACACGATACAAGCTGCTAGGTAGTATTATCTGTGTCGCCTGTTCGCTCTGTGACCATTGATACGAGTCACCTCAATGGCGGGTGCCTATAGAATGCGTCATCTTTTCCTCAGGTAAAATATGACCTCGGTGGAGTTCCAATATCTCCGTGTGTTCCATAGATGTGTCCGAACTGCGACACAAATTGACACCAGTGAATTCGAATTGAAATGAAGAACTCTTCTGTCTCTTAGCTAACGTTTGTTAGCCCCAGTTAGTGTGGAGAACAACATAGTAAGCGTGAAAATAAGGATTCTAGAACTGTACTACTCGAGAAATGGATTTTTCAAAATATAGCAAAAGATAAATGTGATTAGAACAAGATGTCACAATACCAATTCGTCTTTATTGACCAAAGGGTTGGCGGTTTTTTATATAGATGTGTACGAACTATTAAAAGTAAGTTCGCGCATATTATATGTGGCCGACGTCACATAATACTGTGTGGCTAATTGATGAATTTCGAATATATATATATATATAAATATATGTATATATATATATATATATATATATATATATATATATATATATATATATATATATATACATATGCACATGCATATATATATATATATATATAGATATGGATATATATATCCGGATCCGTGGATCCGTCCATCCAAAATGACAATATCGCAATCAACCAGAGAAACGTTACTGAGATTTAACATGGAAACCTGTAAACCAGTAGCTACACCAGCTGATAATGGCCTATACTCTGAATATAACCAGAGCACCTACTAACAAGAAAACAGACCTCAAGTACCATACAGAGAACTCATAGGATCACTAATGTATATGGCTATTGCAACGCGTTATGACATATCATTCGCTGTATCTTTCTTATCCAGATACTTAGACACATTCACTGAAAAACACTGGACGTACGCTCTGCGCGTATTGAGATGTCTGAAAGGAACCACAGGACAAGGCATCGTGTTCACAAGCAGCACGACAACAGAGAGAGATATACCAACATCATGCAGCACTACTGACAAATACAGATGAAAATCCCTATCAAGATACTGTGGAGGATGTCGTAACACAGGACTGAAAGAAAAAGGGAGGATATAGAGAATTGTTAAACATACAATTAGGTTTTTCTATCAGTCTGAGGACTCTCGTCAGGATCGGTCTCTGACCAAAGAAGGAACCTGATAGTACGGTCGTGACCGTAGCACACTCGATATTCACATTTGTCCATGATGAGTCATTGGAAGATTCCGCTTCGAGAACATTCGAGAGTGGAAAGTCACCACATGCTCCAGACACAAGCCCAGCAATATATAAGGCCTGTACTACCCAGAATAAATGCTTGGTTCTCAACTCTTCTCTGTAACAACTTGTGTTCATTGAGCGGATAAGCGGTCCACTGGTCTCCACCCGGCTGAACTAGTGAACCTAAATGTGAAACGACGAATCTGCGATCTTCTCTTAATTCCACATGTCATTTTGATCCATGACCATATCCGTCCATCCATATGTCCAATTGTCATTTTGATCAATTTGTATTTGTATTCCTAGAAAATATGAAAGTGGTTTGATCGTTAGTTCGAACGAACGTTGTAGATGTTTTAATGTGGTTTGTAAGGTATCCTCCCTTGAGGTGGCGATTATTCCATCATCAACGTAGATGCTAATCAGTACAGTATCTTCGCCTGTTTTATAGAATAGACAGTTGTCTGCTTTACTCTGTGTGAGTCCTTCCTGGAGTAGCACCTCCTTGAGTTTGTTGTTGAAGCACCTTGGGGCTTGTCTCAATCCATAGAGACTCTTTCGTAGGCGGCATACGCGTGATGTTCCGTCTTGAAATCCTTCAGGTTGACTCATGTATACTTCATCTTCTAGTACACCATGAAGAAACGCTGTTTTGATGTCAAATTGAGTTAACTTTAATTTGTTCTTGGCGCTATAGCTGAGGATTGTTCTCACTGTATCGAAGCGAACGACTGGGCTGAATGTTTCTTGAAAATCGATACCTGGTCTTTGGGCATATCCTTTGATCACTAGTCGTGCTCGGTATCTTTCCACGTTTCCTTGAGCATCGGTCTTTTTCTTGAAAATCCATCGATTGTTAATTGCTTTCCGACCCATGGGTAACTTTGTCAATTCCCATACCTTGTTCTTGTCCATTGACGCTAGTTCATCTTTCATCGCTTCCATCCACTTGTCTTTGTCTTCGGATGCTAGTGCCTCTTCGACAGTTTGCGGCTCTGTCAAGTGGGCTTCGTATTTATCCGGTTTCCGTAGTGTTGCCCGGTTTCGTAGTGTCCTTTCTGTTTTAGTTCCACTGTCTTCAGAAGTCATGGTAGATGCTTGATCCTTGTCTTCTTTCTCACTTTCTTCTGCAGTAATTCCGTCTTCGTTGGACGAATTTGCCTGCGCTTCTTTGTCGGAGTATTGAGTTAGGTCTTCATCCTCGTTTTCAGTTTCTTGCTTGTTGTCACTTTCCTTTCTTGTAGAGATGAGACTTTTCCTTTTAAACTCAACATCTTTGGATCTTCGAACTGTGTTAGTTCCTGGTAAACAGATCCTATATCCTTCTATTTTATCATCATATCCCACCAGTTTGCCTTCGATACTTCTGGCGTCCCATTTCTTTCGGGATGGATCATGATTGTAGACATAACATGTTGAACCAAATGGTTGTAGTCTTCCTAAGTGTGGTTTTTGTTTGTAGATTATTTCAAAGGGAGTTGTCTTGTTGATTAGGTTTATCGTAACTATATTTAGGAGGGTGACTGTGCATAGAACCGCTTCACCCTACAATGATTTCGGCATTGAATTGCTTATGAGCATGGTTCGAGCAAGAGAAGTTATAGTTCGATTATTTCTTTCTGCCATTCCATTTTGTTGCGGAGAGTAGGGTTGACTTAGCTTGAGTTCGATTCCTTTAGACGCTAGCAGGTTCCTTACTTGAGAGTTGTCGAACTCGCGTCCATTATCTGTTAGAATTGCCTTGATATCGTGTCCAGTTTGATTTTTGAACCACGTGATGTAATCGTGTAAGTACTTGATCGTTTCATCCTTAGTCTTCAGGAAGTAGACTTTCCGGTACTTGCTGAATCCGTCTGTAATACACATAAAGTGTCGTGATCCTCCAAGAGATGGTTCTAATGGACTACAAAGATCAATGTATACGCACTGACCTAGGGACTGGTCTCTTACACTCGTAGGTTTGTAGTGACAACTTGTCCTGTGCTGTTTTCCAAGCACACAGTCAGTACAGTGTACTTTATCATCGAGAAATTCAATTCCCTCGCGAACCATCAAGTCGCTTACCTTGCGCTTGTCAATATGTCCCATGAGCTCATGTAGTTCTTGCAACGTTGCTATTTCTGTGACTAGGCCTTCAGCAGCTCTACTGGCTATGTCCCTGGTTCGGAGTCTTAACCTATACAGGTTTCCTTCTCGATCAGCGGTCATTTTAATCCCGTTGCGATGGAGAACCAGAACGTCCTGGTTTCCATGCACCGTCCATCCTGAGTCGGTTGCTTTGGCTACCGAGATCAGATTTCGACGCATTCTGGGAACATGAAGTACTTGATTTAGCCGGCATTGTATCCATTTCCCCTTGTGCAAGAGCTGAAAGCTGACGGCACCCTCACCGAGTGCGCGCAAGTGTTGGTTGCCCCCAACCTTGACCTCTTTTGGTTTAGCGAACACCTCGTATTGGTCAAACAACTTAAGAGTATTCACCATGTGGTGCGTCGCCCCGCTGTCCAAAATCCAGTCTTCACTTGTATCATTTTCATTCCACTCACCTTCGGTCATGAGTGCCTCAGCATTGCTTGCTTCGACTAGGTGTGCCTCTCTAGGTTTCTGTCCTTGCTTCTTTCCTTGGTATCCTCCAGGATATTTCTTTTGCTTGGATCGGCAGTTACGTTGCAGGTGGCCCTTCTTTCCGCAACCATTTCATGTACGATTTCCAGACTATGTAGTTACTGCCATCTACTTTTAGTCGGTTTGGGTTAACCGCGTAACTTCGTCCAGAGGCTTCTTTAGTTTCTTGACATGACTCCGAAAGGTGGTGACACCGGGTGCTGCGAGTCCGGTGCTTCTACCACAAACCACTCGTCCAGTGTGTGTTCTTTACCTTGAGCGGATCCACTGGTCTCTTCTCGTTTTCTCTTTTTTTTTTGTTACGTACCTTTGAAGTAATTTTGAACGAACCTTTTGACGGTAGAGCTTCGTGCCGATAACGTGTGGAATTAAAAGAAGATCGCAGATTCGTCGTTTCACATTTAGGTTCACTAGTTCAGCCGGGTGGAGACCAGTGGACCGCTTATCCGCTCAATGAACACAAGTTGTTACAGAGAAGAGTTGAGAACCAAGTATTTATTCTGGGTAGTACAGGCCTTATATATTGCTGGGCTTGTGTCTGGAGCATGTGGTGACTTTCCACTCTCGAATGTTCTCGAAGCGGAATCTTCCAATGACTCATCATGGACAAATGTGAATATCGAGTGTGCTACGGTCACGACCGTACTATCAGGTTCCTTCTTTGGTCAGAGACCGATCCTGACGAGAGTCCTCAGACTGATAGAAAAACCTAATTGTATGCTTAACAATTCTCTATAATTGTATATATATATATATATATATTTGGGTTTCGGTTTCCTCTGTAATTTGATTTCTTTCGGTCTTATTTTGGTGTTGTAATTCTATGTATAAATTTAATTAGGGCATGTTGTTAATTTCGAACATTTCACAGCAGTTCAATTAGCACGAGGTTATTATCTCGTGATGTCAGCCGAGTGAATCACGTAGAGTAAATCATCTACATAATAATAATTCATTTACCCTTAGTAATCCATTTTCCCTATTTGAAGGGACGAAGCGCAGTTCCTTTCAATGGAGTAGTACTTTGTAGATGCGCAAATGCACGTCAGCTAGCGACACAAGTATCCGAAACCGGTGGAACAGCTATGAGAGCGAGATACCTGCCTCGTTTTGTCGCACTTAAACGAACTGTCTGTTCGACCAGGTGTGATCAGCCTAGAAACTCTAGTGTCAGAGCGCAAAAAGCAAGAAGTACCCCTGCATGGCAAACGAAGACCGAGTGGCCGACGAGTAAGCCGGCGTACTACGGCTGGCTTGGAAAAGGCACCCGAATTAGCACATTGTTCCCCAAAGGCAGCATAGAAGCAAATGAGGCAGCAGGCCCGGCCAGGCTGAAGGTTCGACCTGGGGAGGGCAGCTAGAGGTTCGCGCTCCTTTGGCTGTCCTGAAGAGGCGTCGAGATGGCACGATTGAGACGGACATCTACGTCTCTGCTGTGTCCACCGATTTCAATTTTGCCGCCATTGGACGACACGGCTGGAAAACTTTGTCGGTCATGTCGAACGCGAAGCCTATCCGCAAGCAAAATACGTTCAGGCTGATGCCTGTATGATAGATTGCCCATATATATATATATATATACTGTTCCTATCACTGTTTTCTGCGTTCTCGTTGGGGACGTCCTTCATTAGTGTACTTTTCACTGCCAAGCGACACGTTACATGGGGCATTTGAGTTGTGGAAAAAGCCCGCCCGAAATTTAAACGCAGGTCCAAACTACACCGAAGCGATGGCCTACTTCTTGGCCTGGAGAACGGCAGAGCGATGGCGCAGAAGCGCAAAAAGGGAACATCTATGTGGCTCCGGGGCCGAGCGTAGATGGAAAAATAACAGAAGAAGAGGGCGTTGAGGGGGCTCCCAAGTGGAAAAGGTTGGGTGGAATGCCAGCGACGGAATTCGGTATCAAACATCCATTCCTGTCTGGACCAGTGGTGGATCGCAGGGCGGGGCTTGAAGGCCGCTTAGGAAAAGATGGCCCAGCCACGATTCACTCCGAAAGTTCAGCCTTTCCGACAAACTCCCGCATCTCGAACGCTGTCGTTGTGGCGGGATACTGCTGAGGGATACCATTGTGACCAGGGCTTGACTTGTGTACGGTCAGGAGCACCGAACAAAACAATACGGGGTGCAATCGGCAGCCATAAATCGTGATACGCCGACGGAATACAATGGCTATTAATAATAATACTAATGTACTAGACGTATTACTGTCTGTCGTTGTGGAACCATCTATAATATATCACGTAATAATTAATCGAGTAGAATCTATGAATAAGAACCTTGCTGATAATTTCTTTGGCGGAGATCGGGTTGAAAAGCAAACAGTACCATCAAAGTGCCAAACGTTTTAACACATTTGAAGGTGGCTTGCTCATACATGAACAATTTAATACTCGAGTAAAGAGAGGGCCAGCATAGTAAGGGATACCCTCCACTGTATAACGTTCACTACGTGTGACGAGAAATATTTGGGGAGACTGGTCGTTCTGTCGGAGAGGTAATTTTGTTAAATGCTACTGTCCAACGGCTCTACACAGCTTTCGAAGCTGACCAATGTAATACTAATCAATCCGAAACATTATCCTTGCATCCTGGTGAACAAAAGTTGAAAATTAGAAGCCGTTCGTGCATTCAACGCCTGCAATTATTTCTGTTCAGGAATCCTGCACGATCGTCTGCGGACGATTACTACTAGAATACAGAGTTCATTCTGAGGAAGTAGGCAATACGCACACTCATACAATTTCCCTTAGAAATCCTTTGCTTGACAGTTTAGTGGAGTCCAAACAAATGACTCACACCACTGCGGTGACGGCCATAAGGGCAAAACATCGAAATCGCATGTACCCGATATTCTGACATGGCCCACGAGAGATACATATCATATCAGAGATACATATAGTTAGTCGTACTGTTCAGTTGTGCGGAGAACCTCTTTACTCTAGAGTGAAGCGGATACAGGATCATACACTACAAGAACTCTGTTAATCAAATTAACAGCAGAGTTGCGCCAAACATTGTTGGTTGTGTTGCTGTTCTATATTGACCCCTCCCGGCGTAGTGCCGCAATAAGTAAGGTACAAGAAAACAGAACTTTAAAACAGTACACTTACCAGTGGGTCTTGTGACAATCATTACTATTATGGTTGACGCTAAAAAGTATAGTATGTCTGGGTACCTATATACTTACGAAATATTATACATTCATACGTAAAGGTTGCACATGCGTACCCCATCTAATTAACTTTACCGGAAGAATGTGTATTTAGCGTTTGCTACGTGGCTCTGTTTAGGGTTTCTGCTTGTGTTATAAAAGAGCAGTAGACGGTAAAACGTCAAATTCTCGATTGGAGAATTCATTCGTCATAACCATGAATCGCGGATAAAAGAAGAAAATAGCTGGACAAAAAAAAACGGTGAAATTTTCCCCGGCTGAGTATTTCTTTTAAAGGAACGTGGAAATAGTATCTCGAATAGTAGTGTAGAGCGCTGTAAACTTGGTTAGCGAAAGATGTGGTCTCCGAATGAGAACTACCAGCAGTCGGACACCAGATGTTCTGATACTCCCACTAGACGAAGTAGTGGTGACGCAGTGTTCGAGTCAAGTGTTCTATATGATACCGTTTAGTTTTTGTTACTGGACAAATAAAAGAAAACGCCTCTTAGCCGTCGTATTTGCTCCTCAAGGAGAGACGAACAGTGAAAGAGCTCATCCGACTGTAAACCTTCTCGATTCATGTTCAGTTCACAGCTGCCAGCAGAAAGGAGTTCCGTGCTTTTGTAAAAATGTCTGTTTTTGTCACATGGCTCATATTCTACAAGGTCTCGGTCTCAGGGGACAACTCTAACTGTAGTTAGCTAGACGCAATTAATTTGTGCCTCTGATGAGAGACACTTGGTGCGTCACATAGGACACTTCTCATTTCCAGGTCAAGTCAAACGCGGTCTGCAACTTCGTCAAAGGCGTTTGTGATATCCGAGATGTTCGAACTAACAATATACAGTTGATTATTACTAGCAAAAAACAAATATAGTTCTATACAAATTAAAGCAAGAAAAGTAAATTCAAATAACTACAGTATGCAATACATGACATGCAATTGATGTTCCATTCAAGAGTTTTCTTTAGTGAGTCGATGAGTTACCTATATATAACTAGTGCCAGAGGCAAAAGTGTGCCGGTTCTGCCCTTCTTGTCATTAGTGTCCGTCTATTCTAGTACTTCGATGAGCCCAGACTATCACTCAAAACGATTGTCAGAAAAATATTTTCGCTTATCGTACACCGTGTTATAATTTTCTCTAGAAATATTTCACTTCATTTCCTATGTGAAGGTGGCTCAGGTATCTCCCTTACCTTTGTCAGCCCGAAGCACAAAATGTTCTTTTCCGAAATACCGCCCAATACTCTCGTACTGAATCGAACTACTTGGAATGCACTTAGTCTTGTTCAACCAACTTCTTGATCTCATTTTTCTGCCCGATCCTGACTAAAGCTATGTATAATATTTACGCCTCGCCAATAGTCAGAAGCACTTAGCCCTTTATCCTGCTATTATTTATATGATGTATGCAATATATTAGAAAATATGATTGACATGATTGTAATATCGATGATCAATAAATACTCCAAGTATTCTAGTGAAATACTCTTGTTTTGACTAGAGACTCGCGTAGAGGTGCGTGCGTGTATAGATGAGGCATTCTTATTTGTAATATGTTGTTGGGTTCGCGTCAGCCAGGATAGATGTTCAATGGACGAACCATGATGAAAGTTCGAGTCGAGTTGCAGTTTGTGGCCATTTAACGTTGAGTCGTGTGGGAGCGAATACCACAATATCATATAAATACGTTTCCATATGTACCATTGAAGGTGACCCCTGTGTCAAGGGGATGTACGCATTCGGGACATACTGTTCGTCGCCAATGCGGCAATCCTTAGTTAGCGGGAGCTTCAAGTGCAATTGGCAAAAACTGCATATGGAATAGACTAGTTCGCCTTTATTTATTAAGTAGTGAACTTTACAATTAAATCAAATCTGATTGATACTGCTCAAAAATAAACCATTGCTTGAAACAGGAAGACATATAGTAAAAATAGATAATCCAACGAACTGAATATTCTTCCCCCCATGTTTAGAACTTAAACACAATGATACTCCGGAAGTGAGTCAGCATCGATATTACCCCATGCTGAAATCGGAGGTGACCTGCACTCTTTTATATTAGATTCCAATAACTATTGAAGCTTGAGAGGGTGGTGCTCATTCGATTGGTCTATAGTCCCTCGTACGCGGAAAATTCTCCTAGTCATTTTCACCAGGTCCCATGCCTCTTATCTCGGTCGGCTCCCTTCTGGCTCTACGGGTCGGCAGGAAATCTATACAAATTCGAACGCCTCACCTAGTTATAGCATAGGTGTCCATTCGAGGGCCGACCAGCCGAACGCACGGGCGGCAGGCACCGAGTTGAAGGGTAGTGTGTACTCGTAAGTAGGTACGCTGTCCTCGGAAAGACGCCAAATAGATGAGGGGTTATGGGTATCGGTCAGGGGTGAGAGGAGCCTTTGCAACTTGTGTATCTCTTCAGTCCCTTCTTTTTCCCCTATTAGCATCACAATGAGGAAATCCGGCCAAAGCTCCGAATTGAACGCACTCGACTTCGGTGCCCACCTACGCGGCGGGTGAGGACAGAGGGCGACACCGTCGCCGTAAGCGATCGCACAGTTGCATCGCCTGAGCATCGTGGATTTTCGCTTGTGGTACCGCCTGGAGCCTGCGTGGTTCCGGTGGCCGCCAGGCTATCCAGAGCCTTCCTCGGCTCTGAACTCTATTAACTAAATGAATATTTGCTCAGCCTCGTTTTGGCTCGGCTAGCGGTTTTCCCTGGCTTGTGCCGCCGTCGCGAAGCAAGCCGCCTGAGCGGACGCCTCTGCCGGCTGTCCCGTCTCTTCGGAAGCCCAAGAACTATCGAAGGCTTGCTTGAAGGATCCGAAAGTTTGCGTATATTTTTTTCTCGTAGAAGGGAAGTTCCCGCATTCGCCTTTTTCGGCTTTCGTCATTTTTTTTCTCTCTTGGCCCGGTTACAGTCGGCGTCAGCTACAAATGGAAAATGAAGTCCGGAGGGATTTGAATCTGGTGATTGATTGACCGGCCGGCTGCTGGGGCAGTGGCAGCAGGCAAGTTCTAACGGATAGATTCGTCGTCGTCTCGCTCTGAAGTCGAACAAACTAGATGCGGTCCCCCACATCTGGAAGCAGTTAACGCAACGTCACAAGCTACAGGTTACGAGCAAGATCTCTGCCCTGCTGTTTTTGTTTCTTTCTTTATTTTGTTTTATTCAAGGTACTTGTGTAGTCTCATCAGTAGATGAGTTTAAGGCAGCTGTTATGAGGCCAGTCCCAATGTACGAATTAGCCTTTGAAAATACCGCACCTTCCGCGTACAGAACTAACAAGCTTCCGGGAGAAACCAGACCTAAACCGCTCTTCGTAACATAGACGTTCCCACATGGCTTTTCCACAAGAGCGTATCCAGCTTGAAGATGGAGAAGGAACTATATCGCGAATAACGAGCAACAGCATTGAAGTGTTGAATTCAGTTCCATTGGTCAGTCCCAACGACGTTCTGCATAGTTGACTTGATCTATGAAACGCTACTTTATCATTCCCTATCATGTTACGTCGTACAAGACGAATAGCTCACTTTACTCGACAGACAATCATAGTTGTTTCGTCTGCAGCAGGTGGCGGTACGCAGAAGCTGCAGCTCGCTTACTTGCTTAGAGGAAAGCAACGCTATCAAATTAATTGGACTTCTTTGCCTTTGGAGGGTGCCGCTGTGAACGAAGCCTCGTGATCATTGAGTAGAACAACAATAGCAAAAAATTCAGAAAGGAATCGACCCGTCAATCGATTGATCGCTTCCCCTCACGTGGGCATCGCGTAGACGATGCAAAGTGAGAATCTGTTTAATCTAGAAACGAATATCGTTGTCGGATATAGATGCCTAGCTCGGAAGGCACGGCCTGTTCCTGTTTCGAAACGCGTCAATGCACCGAGTCCGTGGTTGAAATAATGGTTTTGGATATCGGTGTTTCATTTCCGGAATGCCCATATCTACACATAGTCTCGATCTCTTCTACTATATAATAAATGATAACCAATGTAGGCAGTGCTGTTGGGTCGATGACAGATGCTGAGAAATGCAGTAAGATTCCTGTTAGCGTCAGACATTGATCATTACCCAAAATGGTGAGGACACGTTAATACAGAAGCGTGATAATGACACTTACTCACTGTAACACTAAATCACGAGAGGTTTTATAGTATACCTTATTATTTAATTTTATCCACAACATATTATATGTATAATAATTATATGTATACGCATTGATCCATATCCGAATGTGTTTTTATCGTGATCTATCATTGACCAGCGGTAATGATAAGGCCTGCAAAGTAACAGACGTGGTAAGGGCGGCCGACGTCGTTCTCCCTATATTCGCCTTCGATGTTCTGCCAAGAAACACAACGTCACCCGAAGCAGCTGGTGGCCCAGGCCCAGCCCCGCCACCCACATCGCTGGCCACGATTCTGAAGAGACGTCGAGTGTTAGAAAGGCTGGTGTTAGTACGGACGAACGAAGAAACAAGAAGATCCGAGACGGGAGAGCGCGGCACCACCCGCCACTGAACCTAATTGACAATGATGCATCAATGTGCGACAAATCTGCACCCTATTCCCCCATTTGTACTACGCACCGCCGTGACACGCCCGGCTGTGCAGACTGGGCAAATCTGTCCAATGGGGTTCGCTAGCAGAGGGGAGCTTCTCGTGCAGCTTCTTGCAGTCCCGCCCCATGGCCGGGGATGGCAGTTGCTGGGAATAATGGGGGCCTATACCTCGGCTTTGCTTTCCACCTCACCCCCAGAGGTAATTTGTTTTCATTTGAAGTCGCTCGCCAAACCGTATCTCTAGCGCCCTGAGTCGCTATCTTGGCATAGATTCGGTTCCCTCGATGCGTTGCTTTGCTGTGCTTCGTTCTCTAGCGGCAGATTCTCTTCGACCTCCCTTGTGAGCCTCCGGTGAGTTTGCCGTTTGCCGGGTTAGGGGTTTCGCCGTCCCGGCCACTCTCATTGCTCTACCTTTTTCCACTGACACCACCATTGAAGCTGTAAACAGCCGCCCGATTCCTACGCTATTGTTAGCCCGCCGGTCGATTCCGTTGAAGTAACGTTGACTCGATACGTCCAATGGCCAGATGCTCGAAGGCAATACTGATAGCACATGCGTACAAGCCGGACAAGCAGCGAAGTACAGAAATACCGGCATTGGAGAGGAGCAGAGTCGTGCGTAATGTGAGCTGGTCTCCCACCCCGATTATCTGAGCAGGGAAAAAAATCATATGCAGGTACTCGGGAGGGGAGGACGCTTCAGGTGAACAAAAATCAACCACACGTTTTTTTTCGCAGATTTCTAACAGCGATTTTGCTGTGATGTGATTATCTCCCTGTCGTGTGGACCTCTTTCTGCGAGAAAGCCCAGCTTGACAAAAATGATAGGTCGTTGATGTTTACATATATATATATATATATACAAGTCCGTGAAAGAAAACAATGATTTATTTTTTGGCAACCTTGGGCATTAGGTGAGCATTGATCTGTAATAAAAATGAGCTGCAAAGCCATATCATCATTCCAACAAAAACTTGTCTTATTTGTATTTTTTTTCTATTTGCACTGTACAGACAACAATATGAGACATATTGTTGTCTGTTACTCCCAACATGTTACAGTACGATATATGTACAGTCACATTATAGTTTCAATATCAAATGGCCCATAGAGATCACACAAGACCGTGAGGAAGATTCAAGTAGCATTCATCAGTTGCAGTCGTATGGCTGAATCAGTCAGGTGCCGGGCGACGCGCATTATTAGTACAGTCCCATGCCACATAGATATTAAGGCTAAACTCTGTTCGAAAGTTTATGTCTCGCCCCTTTTTCTTTGACCTGGCGTCCCTTCTCAAAGTAGTCGGCAGCTGTTGGAAAGTGTATTGTTCCCACGCAGACTTCACGCTGCATCGTGACATATATATATATATATATATATATATATATACATATATGTCACGATGTCACGATATATATATATATATATGTCACGATATATATATATATATATATATATATATAACAGAAAACTTTACAATCAGGGACGTATAGGTCTACAACAGAGCCCATGCTTTTCTTTCTTCGCAAAGTGGTCATCACTCATGAGGAGCTGACTCGTATGAGAATTTGCTTTCAACCCGATGTGCTCAGGCTTCCGCACCAAATACTCTATGCAAGTCCTACTAGGCGTTCACCTTTCGTGGGTCCGAGAAAACAACGTTACTGCGGTATCATTTTGAAGTTGGCCGTTTAGTCGAGAGTAGCCTGCTAACGTTGTGCTATGTAAAAGATCGTGATCTGTACAACAATCGAGATATGATAACGCTTGTGTAGCCCAATATACCAACATATACATATTTATTAATATATATATAATAAATATGTATATATAGATATATATTATATATATAGGGTCTTATAGAGTATTTACTATATAGGATCCTAATTTAGAATCTGCGTGCTTCATATATCGTGTTTTTTTTTTTATCTCCACAGCAGTATTAAATATGGTAAGGTAAGGTAAAGGGAAAGGTTTTATTGGTTTATTAAAGGAGCTGCAATTTTACAATGCTTAAGCTCTCTTATATGTCACGCAGCGGGGCTCGAACCTGCGGTCTCTGGCTTCCGATAACCAGAGACTTAGCCGTCCAAGCCACCGCGCTGATGGTCGATGTATTTTTCGACCTTCGAGATATACATATTATATATATATATATATATAATAAATAAAGGTCGAAAAATACATCGACCATATTTAATACTGCTGTGGAGGTAAAAAAAACACGATGTATGAAGCACGCAGATTCTAAATTAGGATCCTATATAGTAAATACTCTATAAGACCCTTTGCCTGTAAACAATTGAGCTCGTCAGTCAGCTGTGAGCTGGCGTAGATCCCTCTAAGAAGGTAGAAAGCTAATGGGTGTTGGGCACGGCCGAGGTGGCCACGAAGGCTTCGAGGTTAGCCAGGAATAAAGCTCTAAATGGAGAAAGATGGCCCGAAGAGAAAGGTGAGGAAGCCAGCTCTAGGGCCACACGAATGAGGTTGGGGCAACGTTGGGGGTGATATGTCTGAACGACGAGGGTTTAGCGAGAGACACAGCTAGAGGCCACAAGCTAGCCAGATGTGAAGGTGAGACCGTGGCTACGTAAGGAAGAGAGCGGACATTGGCGAATTGATTTGATACAACATGGAGCGCTGAGAGAACCCAATCTGTGCAATGTCAAAGGCACTCTCTAACGCTAACTAATTGGCGGTACTCGCGCTAACGCCTGTCATACAAGCGGTATTACTGGCTACCTGGTACCCCTCGTGCATTTGTCAATTGTTCGGATGAAGTTCTATATATATTGAATTCCAAGCATTTGGGGTCGCGTAGTTTCAAGAAACTATATCGGATGAAGAATGAACTATGATTTAGCATATGACATAAACCTGCGTTTTGTCATCTGCTGGGGGACCCCGCATCGTAAATCATAGTTTAAGAAAAATAAGAAAAATACAGTTTCACATAGGAACGAAATTAGCAGAAACGTAATGGTAATGCTTAGATAGGTAATTACAAAATACCTAGCATAGAGCATTTCTCAGAGCAAGATTGCAGAGCAGCATACTCAGCTGTATGATGCAGTTCACTTGCGGCGACAAGGAAAGCCGAAATACTTTCGGGGTAGTCAGGGTTCTCAGCAGAAACGAGTTCGTCCATTCTGCGCGAATACGTTATGTGTGATTGAACCATTGCATACATTAATGGAAAATGGCACGACAGGCATGCTAGTAATCATCTAACAAAGAACTCACTACTAGTTATCATCTAACAAAGAAGTTACTAGTTAGAAGTAGTTAGTTACATTAAACGTTAGTTAATACATTTAAAACGAAACGGAGATTTTCAAACAAGAACGTGCTGGGAAAATACGATCATTTTTCAAGCATCAGATTTATTTACGTCATTCCTTTGATTAGCGTACCCATTCTGTACTAATCAGTCTTATGCATTTGTGGAGACTGCGGTCATTCACCAATCGTGGATGAATCCGGTTGTACTAGTTGAGCGAATTGCGAATAAAGTTGAGCATATCTTCGCCTGTTCTGAAATTGACGACGAGTTTCTTGGGTCAGCTTTCGGGACTCGGCGACAGAGCTTCGCATATCTAAAATCCTCTTCCGTGCTGCCTGCAGCCGGTGAATTTCGCATAGGTTTTTGATAATCTTCTCTAGACGCTCGTTCTTATCGTTGCCCTTATCCGCCATGCTTGGGAGACGCCTGCACCGGCGACCGGTCGAAAGCAAGAAAAAAAGTTCGAGAGTCAGAAGTCACAATTATCTGCATTGACATCAAAGTAACTCGGCAAAGTAAAGGAGAAACGAAATTGCGATATATGCGATATATTCATCATTACATCTTACATCCCTGTATCCATGCTGATCGTAAAGACAGGAAATCCTCATTGAGACGCTATCCGGCATCTCCTGGGGCACCCGTTAACTCTCTTTCTCTGAAGGGCTGAAGTATGTGGCAGCCGGTAAGTTGAGCGTGAAATTTAATACCTCGAACACACCGTATAAATTACCAACCAACTGGACTAATTACCACGGAAGCTGGTCATTACAAAACATCATTATAAGAACACCTTGTAATCTTGAATTCGACAGAACCAAGCTAGAGTATCAACAACAGACAACTCCAGGGGTTCCCGCCCATTTCTAAACGCAATGAATATCCACTATTAGTAGCCCTCGGCGGATCACAAGCGACTCCATGTGTGGACAGATGAGCAGATGGACACGTAATAAATAGTCACTACCGGTAATATTCAGAGTTTTGACACGCGAAATCGCTTCACTTCACCATCAAATAACGCCCGGAGATGGCAACATGAAATTTGCCTAATGAAACTTGTTAATACTAGAATCAATCGAATCGCCCTCGCGACGATTCACCCAGCTTCCGACACCTACCTTTGCTGGATATCCTAAATCTCTTATACTGTGTGTTCCGACCTGAGAAGTCACCAGCCGTTACCTTGTTGGCTTCGTCGTATTCAGGAATCAAATCAGATCGTTTCGCCAACGTACGAGATATTATTCGCCTTCGGATGTGGCCCACGGCTACGCTTTAAAGCACACCATCCGATTGCGGATTGGTGTTTAACGTTTACAGATTTCATGGACCACATGAATTTAGTGAATGAACACACAAAGCAGATCATTCTTGTGAAACAAGCATGAAAGTCATATTCATGATTAGTTTTTGATCGATTTCGAATGAGATTATTTTGAGAGACTATTGAGACTATTTTATTATTTTGTTTTTGCGTTTGTTGTTCTCTTCTGTTCGCTCGCCATATGCAAAACTGCGGCGTTAGCTTCGTACTGTTGAGGAGGTGTCCAACGAAACTAGTTAGCTCGGCTGAACCTAAAACGGCTATACCTTCAGTGCCTGCCATATAGGTGGACAGATGGGGGGTCAGCGCACAGGACCTTTTTTTTAGGATTCCCACATTTAATGAAGGATGCACCCCGATTTGGTTTAGCTACTGTTGAACGCGACGGTGTCATTGATCGTACATCCCCGACGGACACTGGGCAATCATCGACCAACCGTTCCTTTAATAAATCAATAAAGCTTTACCCCTTTACCCTTTACCGTGAAAGGCTTCGTTAGCGGATTTGAAATCTTAGGACGGATAAATCGTCGTATTTAATTTAGCCTATTTTTCCAGTTGCAGACAAGTCGTAAAAACATCGTTCAATTAAAATCGATGTTAGTATACGTAATGTGTTCAAGAGACAATGATTTTTTGAGTTATTCTGTGTATTTTCTTCAAAAGCCATAACGTTTTTTGAGTATTCTGCGTAGAACACTACCGTTGGACTACAGGTAGAACCACTTGAAATGTAAATATGTATTTAGGTCGTGTTACAAATCGTCAAGGTGAAATATGAAAATAATAGGAATAATAACAATTATTATTATTATTAATAATAATAATAATAATAATAATAATGGTAGTTTTTTTGCACAGTGTCTATGATGCAAAAAAATACCCGCTCAATTTCACAAACTTCTGCATTACAGTCGCGATCGATCCAGTCGCAGGTAAATAAACTCATTTTAGTGGCGGTACAAGCCAATACATATATATATATATATAATCTCACCAGAGTCGTATTTTGTTATAATAATAAACGCAATTCATCAAGTGTTTGGCCTGTTTGTACGGCTGTATTTGCCATTACTATTTGTGCAGTCTGCAAGCATAGGTATCTCCGCAAAATAGAGCCTCAAGCGAACTGGCTACCATTGATTGTGGCGACAATTATTTATTAGGATCAGAGAAAACATATGAAGAATCTCTGTACGCAAATCTCACCAAGTAAACGATGCTACAAATGGGAGAATAGTGCAATTCAAACACGGCTTTATTGACCCTGCACTATTCTCCCATTTGTAGCATCGTTTACTTGGTAAGATTTGCGTACAGAGATTTCTCACATGTTTTCTGTGTTCCTTATAAATAATTGTCGCCACAATCAACGGTAGCAGAATTTGAGAATATACTAATTCGGTGAAATGTATCATGTACGAGTCTCACAAATAGTACGCAATATTTATTTCGAATTCAGTTAGGTCGTTCCGTTGGCCAGAGATACATCGTGGGCTCAAGTTTATACTTATTCGCTAGTCTTTTTAGGTCCATTTGATACCATCCCCGTTGGAGCTGTTTTGCTAGGGACCTCCGGACGACCGCGGCCATACTTCATATCCAAATTTAGCTGTCGTGATTCCGCCATTATGCGCCGCTTCCTAGCGACAATCGAACGCAGTGAAGAGGCATTGTTTCGCGCTTTTAGAAGTCGGTGGAGATTACGAAGCTTCTTGTGTAATTTTTCGTTAGACATCTCCACGTGCGTCTGTAAAGTACACAGCGCCAAGAGAACGTATGATCAGGAATGAATGAATACTTACGGTCTTCTGGTGAATTAAGGCAGGCTGATTAAATCTAGTATAATGGTTTCGCAAAAGAAGATCAGCAGATCAAAATAATCAATGAGTAGAAACAACAAGCCGCAATAGCAAGGTGGCCGCCAACGTGCACCATACGACCGGCTGTATGTTGAAGCTCTCCGTGGGCAATCTCGATACGTTTGAGAACCGAATTCGCCTAAGGAGTTCCTTTTTGGTCAATACGGCATCTATCCATGTGTCTCTTCATTTTTTGCTGGCCCCCAGGCCGAAAACTTCACTTCGCCAAACACTTTTCAGCGCGTATCCAATCTGGCCTTAAATACAGCGGTCATACGTCGACAATGGGTCAATATTTCATGTCATTCAAGGTTCGTCTGAATCAAAATCTGTTCCATTCTTTTACCAGGTGCTCACGTGCAAAGAATGGATGGCGGATAGTATGCTGCTGCTGCTGCTGTTGTAAGCTTCGTTAATTCGGCTGTTGCTCTCGGTAATCAGCCGCGTTGTGCTACACGGGCTGCAGCTGTGAAATCTCGATGCTTGACCACTTCGTCGTAAATTGGAAACGACGGAGCTTTGACAATATCACATCGATCAATTTCACGCCGACGGCCCTGCGTTTCTTTGTGGTTTGGGTGATTTTTTTTACAAATTGAACCTTTTGTCTCCAGAGGTATCCATGTATGTATGTCAACCAACGAGGCATGCAGTATTCCCTGCCCTATTCAGCGAACGGCGTTTCCGTTGCGACTGAGGGCACCGTGGAGCAGCTTATGTGCTCTTGCATTCTATTGTACCGATATTGACACTGACCGTTCTAAGCAATTTTTCCGGGCTGACTTACGGCCAACATTTAACGTCCACGGTACTGCTTTCGGCATTGCTTCATAATACGGACCCGTTTAACGGTAAATGTGCAACGGTGGGGATCGAACCCCTGCATCTACGTCCGTCTCTTCCGACAGCACGGCGCACACCCGAATGCACCACCACCGGGCTCGACTGTGCTAGACCGCCCCTTCGCGGAGAGGTCTACACAGACTCTCAATTCTATGGAAAGTAAGCGAATCGGTGCTCTGACTCATGGCCAAGTAGCGCTTGGTGCCGTTGCTGAACGCGTTGCTCTTCGTACACAATGTTTCAGCCGTGTTCGACTGCATGCCTCTGTAGTTACAGACGTGACTGGGGAGCCACAAATTCAGTCCTATGTACGTGAAGGAAATTATCCGTTAACACGTATTTTGTTCCAGAACGCTATGTAATTCATTACTGCCCGTGTTTACAACCTGCTCGTTTATGAGAAATGCTATTGTTGTTGGACAGGTCAGAGCGATACTGGTCACCCTGTAATATTCATGCATTGCGGGCGGGAATATCTAATAGCTAACGATCGCGAATGGCTATCACCGCCTACGACAGCACCTGCTGCTGGGTGAAATTTGACAGGAAGTTTGGATTCGTCCTCCAGACAATTTATTCTCATTTGTTAATGGCATATGGTTAAGTGTACAGAAGGGGCCAGCGGTAAAGAAAAACAAAAAAAAAACGAAAAACAACAGCTGTGTTTGAAGATACCGAACAGATACGACGAGGGTGAGTGCTCATGAATCAGAGAGTACATGTTCCATTTGGATGCACCCGGGGAGGGATCCAGAGGAAGTCACATTGGAGGCCGATAACAGAAAGCTGAAAGGTCAGAGTCATTGATCGGCTGTCCTGAGTATCGTCTCGTTAGTTGTAGATCAAAATCACTACGATCAAACTGCCAGAGTGGACTTGTATGTTTAATCAGTATCCCATGACGAGAAAATATGAAATTGTTGGTAATTCGCTCACGACGACAATCATCGTCATATGCAATACGACTTTCGGGGCACCCTACGCAATTTGATCTGTACACACCGCTACATAAGATCTTCAGATAGAATCCAAGCTTGAAATAGCGGTAATATTTGACCGCTAGTAATATTACTATAATGATACCTTTCCCCATTCTGCGAACAAAACATTTCCTTTTTCCAGCGACAAAGCAACTCTCAGCCCATCCTGCATCATCTATCTACATGAAATGTGTATTTTATAGAGTACCCATGCAAATGTTCAGGTTCTCCGGCCCGAGTGTGGAAACGCTGTGTGGTAGTGAGTTGAGTTCGCGCTTCTTCTAGGTCGCTCGCTCGGGATGGCGTTTTTATCTTTCTCTCTCTATCCCCTCTTTGTTTTAGGTTGCCACACCATTCTCCCTGCAGCAGGGGGTGACTTCAGCTAGGTGTTGACCGCGGTCTCAGCGGCGCGCGTTGCTCGCATCCCCACGGCCATCGTCTAGTCCGTTCATAGAAATGCACTCCTGGCAAGCAATGGACCAGCCGCGACAACGCAGCCTGGCGCGAACTGCTCGCGTCGTTCGTCCGCTCGTTCATGCGAGCTGCCGACGCGGAAAAACAATATGGCCCCCTCCGGTTATTGGCTCCCCCGTCCCGAGCCGGGACAGACGGACGGGCTGAGTAGGGCTGGCGGGCGAGCTAAAAGAGAAAATCCATTTATTTCAATTTCTTGCTAGCGGTCGCTTTTAGCTTGTGTACGGCACCGCAACGGCGACCTGCAGCCGCGCCACTCTGCTCCACTCCTGAGTTTGGCCTTCGTTCGTTCTTTCCTTTCTCCTTAGTTTCGTCCTCATCGTTTCCTTTTTCTTCATCTTTCCATCCTCGTTCGCCTCCTCCACCTACGGCCGCCGGAGTCAGCTGTTTACCTGCATTCGCTATTTTCCACTCATTTTCATCCAGGCTGAGGCCCCTCAGACGCGCGCGGAAGCTCTGCTGGCTGGCGTTTGCACCAGCCAGCGAGTGTGGACGCTTCTGAGGAAGGCGACGGTGGTGGTGGTGCCGGTGGCGGTCGTCGTAGAGACGGAGACAAGCTGGACCCCCAGCGCGAACAACGTTTAAGGGGACAACGGCGGTGAAGAGTGAGCGAGACAGGGCGCTGGGAGTAGCTAGGCAGGTACCTGCCCGCCGAGCCACTCCCACGAGAGAATGAAAGAATAAGTGAAAGAGAGGAAGAAAACGAACGCCGGAAAAGACTGCATGAGAGAGAGAGAGAGGGAAAAAGTAGACCCACAGGAGCAGCTGGCTTCACAGTGCTTCCTTTCATGTGCAGAGGGAAAAAGTACAGAATGCTGTCATCGTCGTTCTAAAGAGCCCACGAGCAGCTCAAGGTTTCATCAGCTCGGTGCGGGTGTGTGTGGATCGGCTGATCGTCAGTTGAACGAAACGGTATGCGAATCAGAGTGACTGGCTTCGTTCGTGCTAGCGTAACAGTTCCCCATGCGTTCTGGAGGAAGAAGGCAGAGGAACCTCTTTGGCCTCGATAGACAGTGCGTTGCTCTGCCTGTTCAAGAAGAAACCTTGACAACGACTCTCTCTCTCTCTCTTTCTCACTCTCTCGTAGATTCTGCTTCAGCCAGCTTTATAGTTTGCTTAGGCATCTCAGAAGTATTCCCATTGAGTCGTGCATGCCTTGGGGCAGACGCCGCGCCACTCTTGCACGATGGGCAACTCGCCCGTAGGAGTGGGTTTGACTACCCCTTCTGGTAGAAACGGTACAGGAAAAGAGAGAGATTTTTCCCTCTGTTTTCACACGAGGATTTTTACCAATGGTAAAATAACCCGTTGGCTGCCAAAACGTTTGCTTTTACTTCGAAGTCCGGGTATCGCCCGCTAGGGTTTTGCATTTCATTCAGTGTGCATTTACAGTTCAGCGCTAGGTGTACCAAGGTGGCAGACTTCTGCGGCCTAGTCCAAATCGAGGCACGCTGAAGAGAGAGCGAACTCACGAAGTATCAGCACCTAAAGAATACGCAGTATGATCAGAAATAGCTGGACCCAATGCGAATAGCAAATACATCCATGATGTGCTGAAGCTAGCCCCGGAAACGATCTTGTTCTTCGAAACGATAAGGCGAGGCCTGGAGGACGGGCCTGATAACAGTTGACGCAGCACCGGAACAAGGAAAGATGAATGATAATACAAGGCACTCTCGGCTAAATCGCCTTTAAATTTGATAAGGATCTATGAACGTCGGTAGTGCTGCGTAAATAAAGCTTAAAAACCGAGTTTCTGCAGCAAGAAGCAGCATCGGCGCTACCCTGCGGAATAATGAATCATAGCCAGGAGAAAATGATCATGTCATGTCGTAGAAAATGCGAAGACTCTTCGAAATAAAGCGGAATCGATGACGCGCATGAAATCGTCACAAGCGTTCACTGAAACTCGTGCAAAACAATGGCACGCTTAAATGAATTGATTGTACTTTTCGGTCAGGCTAGAGTGGAAGAAAGGTGCTATCAAATAATAGATGTCTGTGAAACCATCTAGCATCGGTGTGATACATTAGAGATACTTGAACGTGGAAATTGGCATTATACGGCACACGTAAGGTGGATTTCGCAGGGCTGTCGACACCGAAGCGAAATTGTGTTATCAGAAATGTGTATTATTTGTGAATTTGCTTCTCCCGAGAGTGACAAGCACCACCGGGCATTGGCGAACACTGGAAATACTCATCGATGTTATCTATAATATTTCCAATGTTGGGGGGGTTATGTCTGTATGTAGAGGAGGCTGGAAGGAACTCGTCTCTCATGGTTCCTTCTAAATAGTTAGATCACATTCCGCTTGGCAAATCAAAGCGCGTACCCGGCCTGCCGTGCTTGCTAGTGCAATTGCACTGGTTGACTCTATCTCTGGCCTGAGATTCCTCTCCTTCGTCTGTCGTTCGATGATGCGTCCAATTTCGACGTGACTGGGACCACCTCGGGAGCGTACTTGCGCGTGCGGTCGGCGATCGCACTTCTAGCGGTGGTTTGCCTTCCTTGGTGGTGCTCGGCGAGCGTTTCCCGGTGCCAGCCACCAGCACTGGAATTGAGCACTCGAACGAGGTCAGTAGTGGTGGACGCGGACATCGCGGTCTGCAAGCCGTTCCTGCATGCTGAAGTCCATAAGTACGCGGACGGGCTGGCTGGTGGTCAGGTAGTATGCTGTGTAGTATCGTTTTCCCTTCTCTCGCTATCGTCTCTCTGCTCTGTGCGGGCGGAGACTTCTCTGTGTCGATCTTTTGGCGCCGTGCTCCCGGCGGCGAACACTCGCTGCCATCGAATCACACGCGCACACCAGCCCAGACACCCGCGCACAACCCTAACAACACGATCACGGTCTAACGACGACACGATCGAGCGGCAGGCGTTAGATTCCAACGCGGTTCTTCGTACAGCATGAGGGGGTTAGTCAGGGTGGAGGCCGTCGTTTAGCGAATCGCACGCGGTACGGTCGCACCCGTCTCCATCTAACTCGCCGACGGAGCAGCTCAAACGAAAGCAAAACGCGAGAGAAGGGAAGTGTTTGCTCGGGACAGAACAGGTATTCGCAAACAGGCGACCAGGAGAGGTAGAGGAGAGAGAGAAAGAGCTAGCGTGGAAAAGAGCACTGCGGCTGAATTGGCAGTAGTTCGTCCGCCTCTTCGCCCCGTTCGTGGCGGAAGGGTCGGGGAGCGGAGCTGCTCGCCGGGGCGATTCGTCTGTCCGCTCATGGTGGCGCTCATGATAAGTTTCAATGGGCCGCAAGTCGTACGGCGACGGGGGAGGAAACGTCGGAGGCGGATCGCTGTGACGAGGTAGGGAACTCGAGGGAGGCGCCTGTCGACTGTTCGAGGCTGTCCAAAGTCGACAGGGCAAGGCAAGTTCCCACACGTGGATCTGCCGGGAAGATAGGAGAAGGGCGCGGACGGCACAGACGCGTCCCTGCACAGCGGGAATAAGCGGCTAAAGTGGCCGGAGCAGCGGTGGCCACCAACCGGGCCCAGCTAGAAAATCGTTCGATGCTGCATATCCAAACGTGTGACGATCGTCTAAGGCACAGCCAGCCGATCAGTACGAGTGAGGCAAGGCGTAGTCGGAACCTGCTTGGGCCACTCAACCTCGCAGTTCGCACAGACCGAACGGTAGAACGCAACGGATACGTCACATTACCATTGAAGGGTAATCTTTCTAGTTAGGTTTAGCTGCCGATGCTGATAGAGCACAATTTCTAGTGACGCCAAAGTATTCAGGTTACCCTGTTACGAGCCTCCAAGAATAAATTCTAGTTGTATTTTCTAAATCAATTCACGGAACATCAACCGACAGACTGAGGGCCAACCGAACCTTCTCGATACCAATTTATTTGAAATGACTAACGCTTTCATCGATATAATGACGTTCTGTCTGCAAGATAGTGATCGACATTTTACGTTTGATCAGAAACGTTGGTTCTACTTTTATCAAAGAGTTAAACAAGACTCGAATATTGATGGCCTTGGGTATCTCGACAGAATACACAATGCATGACCTGCGAGCTTTTCGAATACCCAAAAGATTCGTCGATACAGCTACATCTGATGTACCCACCTGAAGTTCCATTGTAGAAACGTGATTCTGTTGAACCTGTGGCTCGTGTCGGCAGGGGACCCTCTAGTCATTGGCACTTCGCTCAAGGTGCTTTTTCTACCGAAATTGTTCTTCTGTCTTTATTATAAAAGCGGCTTTGTCGCGAAGCCAGATGTGTCTGAAACTAAAGAGGTCTTCATCACCAACAACTTAAAGTACTTGCTATAAATCTATGTGTCAAGCTTTATAAGACAAGTTGAATTAGAACGAATCTCAAGTTACACGAGTTATTACACAAATACGAGTGCAGTTCATGTCAGATGTACTATGAAAGTGTCTCTCTCTCTCTTTCTCTCCTACGTAACTATATGTAGATATATTTGGCCAATAACCACCCATATCCGTTGTGTTTGTCATCTAGGTGAACCCACTATTCGTTCTCATTTCCAGCCATCATAAGCTTCGCCCCGACTTTTAGATACTAAATGGGCAGAGAACATAAAGTCGTTGTGTGAGAGGTGTTTTGGCGGCCGTTGGGCACACATACACACAGCTTTCACACAGATACAACAGCTTGGTGTTTTCCTGTTGAAACTAGCGCACTACCGATAGTTGGTGCACGGCCGGCCAGCAGCAACGCCAGTATGAGCAGCCCATGGTCATCGTCTCGAACATCTAGTACCTCTTATCTGGCGTTCGAAGGATAACAATAGTGGCCTTCGGGTATGAGTGGTAGTCTGGCAGCGTGTCTCAGAGTGGTAGTCTATGGGCCTATGGGCCGTACGTCGTAGTGGTCGCAGAACGAAATCGGGGCTTTCGGAGGTGACTTGGGGTTGATGGGGGCAGAAAGAACGAATGCGTTCAAATTAGTTCAGCGAAGTCATAAGAGCGCGACAGCGATGCGATGCGGGGAGGGGGTGGTCGTTCAGGGGGCTCAGTCACCCCTGGGGAATCAATAGGTAAGCTCCATGTGAACATCTACGATAGAACGAGTCAAAGGGTGTGCAGAGAGATGTCGATGGGTAGACGTGGAAGGGGAGTGCAGCAAGGCTGGGGAAAAGCAGGAAACCGAGGAGGGTCCGGTCCGGTGCTCGGCGTAGACGCACTATCAGACCTCCGAGCAACTACATAGACATTGTCCGATTGTCGGCTGACGCTACACGGCCCAACCCCGGACGACTTTCTATAGTACATATAGTGTGGGTTATGTTATCTCTTGTCGCGTCTAAGTGCTGCCCCAGCTACGGGACGACGCGGGGCAACAACGGTTTTCTCCAGTTCTACCAGTCCACGCTGTGGCCAAGCAGTGGCCCCGTATTGTTCTCCCCGCCCACATCTCAGTAGCGGCTGCGTTTCTCGTCGGCACCACCATAAAGTCATCTTGGCGCCGATAAGACGGCCAACTCGACTCGAGTCGAGTTGGTGACTCGACTCTGCTTGAAATGGCGACTCTGCAGGGGTACGGCCGCCCTCTGCCCTCGGCGATCGTCCCACGATCGCCCCTTTGCTCAGGCTCGCTATACGATCGGAGCCGAGGACAGCTTGAGCACCAGATGGCGCAGGTGTTGCCTGTCGACGCGTTGCATGCAGTGTTAGACAGTGTTGGCTGCGCCCCTCGTTGAGTGTCCAAACGCCTGTCGCTGACCCTGCTCCAATGGCAACTTGCTCCACCACCCAGCGACGGCCGAAATGGCCACAGCGAGAACCGTCGACGAAGAAAAAGTATGGGAAGGGGTCCGACCGACTCGCTCGCTGGCCGGTGCAACGACCTGACTCCGCCGATCGAGGTGAGTGGTGGTAGCGAAGCGGCTGGCGACGGCGCCGGCAACAACGGGGGCGGCCTCGGAACGAACAATTGTGTCCAATGGGGACCGGTAGATTTGCTTGTATGTCGCTGCTCCGTCGTCGTTACTATTGCTGCTGCCGCGGCTGCTGTGCTTGATACTGGGTCGACCAAGACGGCAGCTCCCGCGGGTCTCAGTTCGGCAGCAGCTCTTTTAGGGGCGGGCGTCAATGAAACTCCTAAGGAGTTCGTCCCGTAACGACTGACACAGGTCTCCAGTGTGCTGGTGGAATGATCGCTGTCGCGGTGGAGAGACGCATTGAAGATGTGAGCGGGGGTCGCGGAGGCCTGGCCGAGTGTTGGTAGAACAGACGTCTACGAAGTCGGGTCCGTCGTGTAGCGCTTTCGGGCAGCGATGACACTACGCCGTGGACAGCAGCAGAAACAGATCAAGAAAAAGTCGAGTTCACGTTTCGTTTAAAAACATTACAAAAGGCACCACTAGGAATGTGTTAAAAACACCACACGATCTATGGGATTGTATAGTATAGCGACACATATTAGTTCCGGTAGGATGTCCAGTGTAAGAAGGTGGCAAGCAATAGAGACCGAAGATGTCAGTGAAAGCGAACGATGTCACGATAACCTTGTAAGGCCGAATCGTCTATTCAATCAAGCAGAATCAATCTATGCTATCCGTATTAAGCAACTGAGGAAAATGACAACAAAAATACATCTCGTAGTGAACCTTGTTGTCAACTTGGACTAGTTAGGCTCATACACTGTATTTGTGCGTTGTGCTCGCACCTGAGACGAAAATTTCAAATGTGCACTTTTGTATAATAAGCCTTTGTTCAAACTATCGTTGTGGCGAGCGGTAGCGTCTGGCATTGCCAAACCTATAAACCTGCAAGCAATGCTGAAAGCAGTACCGTGGACGTTAAATGTTGGCTGTGAATCAGTCAGGAAGATTTATTATTATTAAGCCTATAAACATAGAAAAGCATCGAAAAAAAGGTATTGCCATATTCGGCTACTGCTGTTGCTATAAGCTCGCTTAAGTAAAATACACGAAATACACGGATAGCGTTGGGAAACCGGAAACAGAATTATGACCGTTCCCAGGTTAGCCGTATGATGCAAAACTCTGTATCGTCGATAATAGTGATCGCAGTCAATGATGACTTGTCATAACGGAAGAGTCTGCAAAAAATGTTACGTAACTGATGGTTGTTCTTATGATTTTGCAGTTGAATTATATTATTAGCATGATAAGGAGAGTGGTTTTGTGAAAGCATACCGCTATGTCTGGTTGACGTGGTTATGTTTTGATGCGACAATCTGATTCCGTATATGAACTTGAAGACTTTGAATGAGATTGCAGTGAATACTTCGTAATGCGACATGTGCCAAGTTAGCTCAGTTTACAGGTTACATTAGAACAAACACTTAATTAGATATATGAGACACATGTTATTTACTCGATGTTTAGGAGGTGCCGTTCTTTTATAGAAGCGATCTAGAGACCTCGGTTCTAATAGAGAGAACCGTGTTTGTGGAAACCTGTCTCATTTGGCAATTGTCTGCATTGTCTAACACTTGCTCTGTTTAAGGCCAGCTTCTATGCACTCTGAAAGCTCACTCAGAGGTTTGGGGTTTACAAAGGAAAATATATTACGCCGGCCAGTCAGTTATACGACATTATGACTTTTTTTTATGATTATTGTGGCAGTTCGTAGAATTATTGGATAATTTAAATAGCGATATCACTACCATTGCAAGGCAATCGTGTTTGTATTGCATGACAATATGGAGACAAAAAGACGGGCTTTATTATTGTCAAAAATGAAAATCTTTAGCTAGGACAAACACATAATGGCCAAAAATACTAATACAATAATGATAATCAAAAGTTATGTGAAAAGTAATAGTTTCCCTCGCCATCGCCTCCCTCATGGGTGACGGCCATGACGCCCTCGGCCTGACACCCAACTGACCCCAACTGCCTCTGAGTTAATTGTTGCATATTTTAAGACGTAAAATCATAGTGAATAGCGGAAATGAAAATGAAATGTTACTTCAAAATTTTCACAAGATCCAATAGTAATGGCCACGTACGATCTTTGTGTAGGCAGTAGGGAATATATGCAGACGGGCTCGAATAGCCTCTGTATACTTAATACAACACCGTATCAGCTCCCTCGGTCATGCGCAGCTGGATAAAACCGACAATGATTATCGACTATAGATGTTATGCGGGCTACAACAACCGGCCTGAAAGGACAGGCCTATAATGGTCAGTTGACCAAGGGACAGGTACGTGCATTGTGACGTCACTGCCTGAAAATGAATTAGCAATTTAATTACGAAGTGAATAATTAGTGGGCGAGAGAGCCGTCGATAGATTTACCTCGACCGGTTCGATACAAAATTATCGTTGTTTTTTATTGTTGTTGTTGTTGTTGTTGTCGTAAAGGATGCGCCATTCATTCAATATTGCTGCTGCGGCCGCCACAGCTAGCCAGAGCTACTCATCCACCTAATCGGAGCTGAGAAACACTGGCTTTAATATGAACCCCCTTGGGCCGGGGGTGAGCTTTGGGTGTATGTAGGTACATCGGGGTGATGATGATACCACGCTCACTCGTCCACATAATGATACATGTAATACATAGCAGCAAACTGCGTACGGCGGTGGCGGCACGCATAAAGGGCCCAGCAACCGCCCCCCCCCCAAAGCCCCGCGCGTCCTGCCCGGGGGTGCCTTCCCCTCTGGCTATTGTGCAGTCCGCAGCGGTATCCGGAGAACCCGAGACATGAGGAGGGTCATAAACATTTGCTGCTGCTGCTGCTGCTACTACGACGACTACTGCTGCTGCTGCCGCTGCTGCCGGCGCTACCGCTGCGGCCACTGCCTCGTCGCCGTTTAGGTCGTTCTTTTCCCACAATAATGTCTGAACATGATGGCGTAGGGCGACTAACGGCGTGCTCGCGCGCCCGGTGCAGTGGTGTACTTTCAAGCACTCGTATGGCCAAGCGAGAGAGCCGTGGCTCTAGCCTCGCTGTACTGAGCTGCTGTTTCTGCCGCTATTCCTGCGAACCATGAGGAATCCATCCCTCCTGCTACTCCGTCACAGGCGAGGCGAATTACAAGGGATACGTTCGCGTAGGATTGCTTAAAGACCTGAGCAATGCAAGCGGAATGGCGGGCCGACTGGGGGCCCGACTGGGGGCCGGAGATTTAGGGCTTGTAAACATGTACCCACCCCCCTTGCCGCCACGAAACAGCGGACTAATGTACGATAGCTGCGTCAGTGGATTGTATGACACACCCTGGCGCATAGCAGCCGCGTAAAGGACGGCGGATTTGAACGCCGGAGAGCTGAATACGTGCGCATCTATGGTGGATGTCGTGTGAGCCTAGATAACAAAAACAACGAGAGAACAATGAAGGACAATCTCCTTCGAGGATTTTCGGGGTGTCGAACGATCTCCATCGCGTCAACAACTGGCGTTATATTAAAACCGCTACATGTTTATCTAAATCTGTGGGTGGATGCGTGGGTGTGCGTGTGTGTGTGTATGCCCAAGTGGATGGAGGAAGCTTGTGGCTCTATAAAAGTACAGCAGATAGACAAGCCTTGTTTTTGCCTCGTGCAATAGGGGTTATACGCTTTGTAGAACTTGCCACAGGCCCGCCAAATTGAAATCGCGGATGATTTTATAGCGGACTTAGTTGTGCATGACAGGTGACGATAACGAGAAGAGACCTGATCTTTTACGACAAGGCTGAGTGCAGATCCTGTAAATTATCCCGGAAAGCGATCGCGATGGGAAGCGACACCTCACGAGATGCTGAAATCGGTCGACGAGAAAATCGACGCCTTTTCAATGTTGCATCACTGTGAAGTGCCGAACCTAGCGGCTGCTGAGTGTGTTATTGCCACAGGTTTCTCTACTTACACACTCTACCTCTAGTTTAACTATTTTTTTTCATTTATTCTATTACATTTTTCGTTCGCACAACTAAGGTATTATCTTATTGTGTTGTGGTTCATCTGGAATCAGCTGGATAAGCTAGCAATAATAGTAAAGAGCCAATTAAACATCTGACATATTGTTGTTCATTTGTTTGTTCAACAAGTGTTCTAGCCTGACACGGCTTGGGGGGGGGGGGTTCTGTGGTTTGGCCAAACTTAATGTAAAAGATTAGTTTAATGCGAGCACGCACGAATTCGAAGTATGGACCATAAGCTAAACAAAGTTCTAGGTTGAACAGTCTGCGTTTGGTTAGCGTTTCACCAACTTTAGCTAGCTAACTCCAGCGCCAAACAACGGGGCCCCGGGTCTTCCACCGTGACAAGGAAAAACGGACGCCATGCACCTCTGCCATCTTTATCAACTTCAATATAGCGCTCAGAGAAGACAGCATATCCGGACAGGGCAAATATGATAACTCACTCCTGCACTTTCACAGCCAGAGGCTCCGCTTACTGAGTCGTGGGCCGAGAGATCGGGACGCTCACCACCGCGGCATCATGCGCTTTATCCAGTTGCAGTACTAGGCATACACGTGAGATGAAAAGAGCCTAAAAATAAGGTTACGAACAGACAGCTGGAATACAAATGATTCTAATGGATGATGATGATAAACTTGTTCTACTTTTTGTATTTCAAAAATACAGCACGTGACCCCCATATATATATATATATATATGTAAACTGATACAGCTATACCATGCATTGCCACAAGCCTTCTAAGGGCATAGTGACAACTCATATACACACACACACAAACGCTATACAGACATAGGCGCATAGGATATCTCTATTTTATTCACAGGCAAATATGGAGATAGACGTTGATCTTGGTTTATGTAAATCATGGTACTGTTGCACCTTGTCTCCTGGAATCGGTCCTCATTCCCATAGAAAAGGGGAAACAAGCGTGGACTCTTAGTTTTGGCACGTTCATATATCAGTATCGATATCAACTCGACGTTACTCAATGCCACTGCTGTAATAATGTACCGGGTTTACCTGAAAATTCCCAGAAGTGGCACTCAATTAACTTCACCTTTCACATTCGATGTTATTAAGAGAAAACACTGCACTGAATATTTTGAACACTGGCTCTAGTTTTGTATATCTATTATAGTAGGCTTGGGGGCGATATTTATGATCGTCTCTGACCATCTTGAAGACGTACAGCATTGAATGCTATGAGGTCGGAGCGTAACTCAATTGTCAAATTTGACCTAACTAAATGGTCACATTATGCATTGAAGCCTTCGTGAGCATCGGGTAGCGCTGATATGAGCACACGCTTCTACACCTGGACGTCCAGTGATCTCTGGCTAAAGGAACACCTATTATAATAGTATAAGCAGTCAGCCTTTACTGCACCTCTCAGATAATCTAGCCAAATCTGATACTTGCTCTCCAAACTGATTTCGCGTAAGCTATGGAAATAATTAGGTGGTCGACGTCCAAGCACAACCCACCCATAAATTGTTCAGCGTCTGTCATTACTTCGAGCTCGGTGGTGTAAGCAATTTTAAAAAATGGGTCAATGGATCACCCCAAACAGTGTCGTTCGCGTTTGCCGCAAGCATAAATTTGATTCAGTATCGCTTTCCTGTGACTGGGAGGAAAGCCAACCTTGCTAAGTCATTATCGGAATAACTATTATTATTATTATTATTATTATTATCTCAATGTAAAAATTACAAACAACTCTCCATAACCGCACAAATTTTCAGCATGCCATATGTACATAACGATATATTGGAACTCTTCGATTGCTTCTCAAGCTCCTATCTGCGTCAGATCCTTGATTAAGGTGACGTCCCGATTTCCCTGTGCAGAGAAATAATTCGGAGTCTCCCGACGTTCGGATTCGGTTCATTGAACATGTCGACTATCCCGAAAGCTCATGGACATGCCCAGATGAGCACCCATCATCGCTGCTTGACACTGCAATTTCCATTCGCGCCTTATCTTTGTCACAATGATGTTCACTTGTCAAGACTCTATTCTTGCTGCCACTTGGGGCTTTCACCCGTTAACTCGTTCGATCGATCTTACTGCGCACTGCATACGAGATTAGAAAGAATCCGTTTACTGACGTAGCGAAAAGTGCTGCCGCCCTCAATCATAGCATGGATATTTTCCCCTTCTGCCATATGCTTAACTGCATTAATGTATATTGCCACGTTTACGTAGAACGGCACCGATTACGTGAGATTACGTTGTTAGTGGCACTTGGCCTTGTCTTGTCTTGCTTTATTAGCCACTGTGCGTGGAATCGAGTGTGGTCATTGTCATTATATTAGATGTCTGTGAAAAATGTTAGATGTCGTAGAAAAAAACGAGCTTTGGTTTTGTGAGCTAATATTTGACTATTTTACATCTGTGTGTAATTACGCTGTGGGCATATTTCCGTGGCGGTAGTGCCGAATAGTACACTGCAAACTGATGACTTTTGCATGAAACGAATGTAGTATACTATACATGACTACATCTAGTGTCCGAACTATATTACTGTTTTTTCCAGCTGACCCTCAGCTATTCCCCTGTGCGACAGGCCTCAGCTCTTAACCTCCGAACTATATTAGTTCATATAAATATACATATATATAAGTATATATATATATATTTCATTATAAAATAAAGTCCATATTATATTTACTAATCCGTTCATTGAGCACGTATGCTGGACACACCATTGTGCATGTTTGCTGTTTCGTGTGCACGTGTTCATTATACGCGTTGTAGCGCACTCTTAGAGCTACTCTTGGTGCTAACTGGGAAAGCGTTCCTCGCGAGAGTTCGGTAATTATGTATGAACGATCAATTCGTCCACGGAGCTCGGCCCAAGGTGTCCCTACTAATCGTTCTTTAAGACTAGGTTACATTTTGACCGGTAGATGAGAACTCAACTTGTGAGCAGAGTCATCGCTTGTGTTCTGTACATTTCGACGTTACTGAAGAAACGCTATGTAGCATCGCCACCTTATACCATGGGTCACACAGGTAGCATGACTTTTAGACGACGCATACCCGAATAGCGGCTGGTAAATGTCCACGGAGAGCATCTATTATATATTGTAATGATCTATCTACAATTTGAATTTTTCGTGTATAGGTGCTGCTATAGCGCTACTGTTAATTACAGTTAACTAGAATATATAATACGTATGGGTTGAGCATTTTGGCAATTTCAACATCTAGAGTGCTTGGAACACTTTGAACACATCAAAGTAGTCCGCTATTCAGTAACAAATAGCGGACAAGTGATCTATACCCGTCCCGTATGATCATAATTCCATCAGTTACAAACGTACAGACGTCACAAGCGTTAGAATATGCACAGTGTTTTGTCCGATAATTTTCTCACCCGCTTCCTCTACCCATAGCGGTATCATAATCAAGCAGACGTCATCAACGACACCACTCCTATGTATCTGTCTCCAGCAGAACGCCGACTTGTCCCAGTCAACGAAACATCAACTTCATGACGTGTTGCATGCATACGCACATACTGCCGATTTCTTGTCTATTTAATATCTCTCAAACCTTTCCCTCATCAGCAGTCTCTTTCCTGCATCGCCACAGGGTCGCGTTTCTCCACCCCGGACTCCAGCAATCCTTCCCAGCCCGGTGCTGCTCACGTAATCATCTCCAGCCACCACCAAAATCCCGTATTTCCTTTATCCTTACGAGTTCTGTCATCTTTTTCCCTTCGTGCGATTCTGTTGCGCTTCGTTTTTCTTCGCCTCTCTCCTTCCTTCGGTCCTTTCTTGTGGTGACAACGATGTGTATGACAACTTTGTGTATGTGTGCTTCATGGGTCTCTCTCTCTCTCCCTTCCTCTGTATCTATCCTTATCTTGCTTTCTCTCTCTGTCTTTCTCTCTCTCTCTCTCTCTCTCTCTCTCTCTCTCTCTCTCTCTCTCTCGGCGTCTGAGCGTGCGCATGTGTGCGCGCGTTTGTGGCACATTTATCGCCCCCGATGGCTGGGTTTTGCCCATTGGAGCACATTTTGCCCTGTTCCACCCCGTGCTTTATTTTCGCGGCCACTGCAGAGGCCAGCCCCTTGCGAGGAACTTACCCGTTGCTGCTGGCTCCATTGTGGCCGGGGCCAGCGGCGCGGGGGGGTGTGGGAGGTGAACGGCATGTCGGGCTGCCTTGCCACGTCTGGCTGGCCACATATATCAACGACGGACTGCTAGACGCGCACGGACGCCGGGGCAGCAGCGAACGCCTCACCAGAGTCGGCTTAAGGCATCGTAACGGGGCGGGTCGGCCAGCGGGTAAAGGGGAAAAAGCTATGGAGGGCTTAGAGCAAACCCAAGCCAAGCCTCTGGTGACGCCGGCAAGCAATGCCATAGCAATCGTACTGCCGTCGGTTGGTTGGTTGGCTGGCTGGCTGGCTGCCGTATGAGTTTGCCGTTCGACCGCCCGCCCGCCCGCCCGCCCTCTCACCCGCCCGCTCACCCGCTTGGTTGGCTCGTTCGAGCCCATGGAGGTAATCCCCGTCATGCCACTTGCGATTCAAAACGTGCCGCCTACGTCGCCACTAGCGACGTCGCCTTCAACGCCGCGGGCGGCAGGCGGCAGCTAGCGCAAGGGCGCGCGAGACGAACAAAGCGGAAACGGAAATGTAGCCATTCCCCCTGGTTGTGACACTGTGAACGCGAGACGTTCCGAGGGCGAAGTAGGATAAGGACTCGGAGCCGACGGAGGAGCACAACGATACGAAAGGTGGCGGCGCTTGTGGGAAAGAGAGCAGCACAGGAGAGAAAACGCCACGACGCGACGGTGGTTGTAGCGCCACTTAAATCATAGATATATTTTTAGCTAACCTCTATCATCTACCCTAAGGCCGCAGTGATGTGTCATACGATTACTAAACTGGGCTTGCTATTATCCTACAGAATACCGTATACGAGTTCGTGTGGAGGGTGGTGAACCAACTTTTTTTGTTACTGGTTGGCCTTAGGTTTGTATATTAGAATACTTGTAGGACGTTGGGGAAAACGTGGACTAGAATAAGCGCCTTTTACAAGGCAATTATATGTGTAACTATTGCGTTGAGAGATCACCATGATGAGGTAACAAGAGATAAAAATAATAGAAATAATAGTGGAGGATAGGATAGCTACGCTTGGTGCGCTACCGCTCAAAGGCTTCAGCCGGAGCCGCATTACGATTTCGTTCATGTTTTGAAATTCTGAGTAGCAAACAAGGTTTAGGCTATCTACTTTTTAAAATTCGATATCGGCCAATGGCGCCAGTGGAGGTTCAGTTTATATGTGTAGAGGAGTCGGTTCACATCAGCACTGTTAGCTTAATACTGCAATATGCACAACATCTCGAGACGACGATCTCTGTAGATGAATTATGGTTAAAACTCTAAAGAGCGCATGGTAAGTCCCCGTATGTAATCTAATTCATTAACAGTATATACGCATACCTCACGTACTCTACGACTGCGATACGTGCACTAAAAAAGTTGGAATCTTTCCGTCTAGTGTACACCAGTATTCCTACATTATTTCATCTTTAGTCACTTTCCTCTCGACATTTCGTCCGGTTTACGTTGCATATGGCTTCGCGTATACGTAAGCACAAGATGAGCGGGGAGCACGAAGGCCGGGGTTGAGCAACTCACATTGCATACGCTGGCTATGTCTACAAACAGCGCCCCTCATTAAGTAGAATAGAGAGGCGCGCGTTGAACCATTTGCGTGTTGTACGAACCTGAGTTGGCGACGCCTGACTATACCCCACTCGTTCGCTGTGTTTACGGATACTCTACGTAGACAGAGAGGGAGACCTCATTTAGTTGCTTAGTTCATATCTATGTTGGGGTGGCCGAGCTGGCGGCAGGGGTACATTATATCGCACCTCTTTTGTCCCGCACTCCCCTGCCCTTCCCGGGGGTGCACTAGTACACCCGAGCACAGACAGACGCACACACGAGCTCCGTCTGGCCGAGCAATGCCAGGCAAGTGCCCGACCAGAACTAGCAGCACGGGCAAACAAGGGAGACAGAGAGAGAGAGAGCGAGAGAGAGGAACAGCGACAAACACCACGAGATAAGGGTGCGTTTACCAAACGAGGCCTGAGATGACCTCCAAGTTTGTTCCAAGTACAAGGCACACGAACGTGGAATAGCCGACAAAACAAATTGCTTTCCACCTCCGCCCATTCGCTTTGCGCGCTCACTTGCTCGCCGTCCCTCTCGAATGTCGCGCTGGCCGTGCCTGGCACCGAAGACACCCAACACCAGCACTCGACATCACGGACGCCTCGTGGTCCCACACAGACATCATGTGGACGTATCATGTGTCGACTGGCTCGAAACCCATACACGTATTTCGGCAGTTCTCGCTGACGCGGTGAACAATGTCGCCGTGTTTTGCGGGAACAATGTTCGGTGCACTGGAACGCACGGCAGTTTGCAGCTGATATGGGGGGCGCGGAGAGGAGGTCGGGGGTGGCCCGATCTCGTTCTTGTTACCATTGTCCAGCAGCAGCAGCGGCGGCGGCGTCTCCGCATCGGCCCGCCGGTGGTGCTGCCTCGTTCAGGCTTCGGCGCCACGTCGTGCTTCTTCGTTCGGCGGACGACAGCAGGAAGGCGGAGGGGATTCGTCTAGCTATTAGAGGGCGCGGGGATCAAAAGTTGAATTGGCCTCCTGTTTCTTGGGGTAGCCGACGGGCTGGCAGGCGGACCCTGTCGGATCCTTCCCGCAAGACCCGTCACATCGTGCCAACGGGCAAAGCTGAGGAAAAATGGTCTCGACAAGACATAGTGGGCGAAGACACACATGAGGGCCTGACCAATAGACGAACTCTTAGCTCTCGGTCGCTCCCACAACTGATTGCGTGAGTAAACGATGTATCGCCCAAGCCTCTGGCCTCTGATCGACATCTAAATACATACACATATGTATATATATATAGCAGATTTGTTTGGTTTTCGGTGTTTTGACAGGGACAGAGCAAATTGTTCGTGGGAACAAATTATTCTCGGAAACGAAGAGAACTGTCTGGAAAATATTTTCTCAATACAAACGTGAACTATATGACTTGTATTCATACGGACAATGTTCACATTAACTTACCGTGTGTGTGGATGTATACCAAGCTCAGAATAACTTATATGGAGCGGCGATGGTGCTGGCTGGTCATACCGGAAGCAAGGTGTTTAGAAATTTATAATAATTGCTCTACAAATACAGCGCTTGGGAGCTTACGCACTATCAACTCAAGTATCAATACATTGGACTGCACTTTATACTCACGAGGAGCGCTCAGCATGATGGATTACTTGAGACGCTCTGACTAATCGCTACATTGTGGCATGAATGAGAAATTCCTTACGTCTATTATTATAATAATTCAATTGTAGTTTCGACAACGCTTATAGTAAGCAGGTAACCGATGCGAGATGTCTACGAAGAAATTTCTGGAAAATTTCAGTTTAGTTGTCTGTATTTTATGATAAATTATTTAGATATGAACACGAATAATAACAAACACTTCATTCAAAGGTATAACATAATATAGTGATTACAAGTCTCACATATGTGCATATTCTATTATGCTTCCGGTTGCGCACGCTGTGTGCACGTGTTGTGCGCGTGATAGTCTCCAGGGGAATAAATCATTAACACATTTTTTCGTGGCTATAAATTTTGGGAGTATACTCCTTTTGGATCTAGTCGTGATTTCGACAATATCAAATATTTTTGCAACCATCGTCGGTTTTTTTCAACACCATTTTTCAAGCAAGACTTTATCTAGAGCATGCTGAAGGACATGTACAATATTTACATTCTCTTTGTCACATTTACATTCGTATGCCACTCGTCTTATAAAATTTTTAGACACTTTCGTTAAAAATTCCTGATCTCTCAGCCCAGCATAGGTTGTCACAGGTTCGAGATAGGTTCTGAACAGTATTACGTATAGGTTTGGATCGGTAATTGTGAACGTACACATTGTCCAATTACTTCCCTGACTAGCTTTAAGAGCAACGTCTGCAATATGTTCAGAGTATTTTAGACTAGTTGATGTGATTATACCTAGATCTCTAACATCTCTTTGTGATTTAAATTCTATGTTACCTATGGAGTACTTTTGTGTAGTATTTTCGTGTCCAAAATGCAGCGCGGGGCATTTCACGATCGAAAGCATGAGATCTAGCCGTCCTGTCCATTTTTATAAATAAGGTAGTGCCTTTTGTTGCCCGATTCCTGCTGAGACGTATCTACGGAGGCGTATATTTTAGTATCATCCGCATAGACTTTAACACATACAGAGGGAGGGAGAGCGTATGTAAGAGAGTTTATATGCATTATAGACATTAAGGGTCCCAGAATCGTTCCTTGGGGGCACCCTGATGTGACGCTTGCTCTTTCCGAATACTGTCCATTGATTCGAACTCGAAAGGTTCTGTTTCGAAGGAAGTCAGTGATCCAGTTAACGAGAATTTCCCCGACTCCGAAATATGGAAGCATATGAGTTAGTTTTGTATGTGTGACTCATTCAAACGCCGATTTGAAGTCGAAGAGGATGGCATCAAAACAGCGCGTTTTTTTCGCTAGCTCAATCGGATTGTGTGTCTATCAGCTGGAACACCGTACGATATTCTGGCCTGTACCCATATTGAGTTTCACTGATGAGCCCTTGGGCATTGACATTGTCGTAGACAGCCTTAGATATGATACTTCCCAGAAGTTCACATGCTATAACCGTTAGCGAAACCGGCCGGTTATTTTTAGGATTGGTCTTTCTTATATACTGGACATACTGTTGCTGTACCGAGAACATCTGGAATCGTGGCCCTATCGACTGACTTTCTAAAGACCCAAGAAAGAGGGACACAGACCGATAGCCCCAGTTTCTTCATCACGAAAGATGGTATGTCGTCTGGTGTGGAACCCAACTTCGACTGTAGTTTTCGTAGGTGATGGTGGATGTTTTTCGCACTTACATCTACGTCGTGAACAGTGTACCTTAGGGGTCCTTTAGGCAGAGCGGGTGGTTCTCTGGTTTGACGTCGCTTTAGCTCATCGTTGCCTGGATACGTTCCTTCGAAATGTCTATTTAGTATCTCCGCTGTTTCTTTGTCGTCAGTGAAAACTACTATCGTTGCGCTGCAGTGAGCTGAGAGTATTGTTAATCACGATCCGTTTATGTACATAGTTATGGATGGCCTTGTTGCTGGGGTTGCGGAGGATGGCATGTTCTCTTATGATTCGCTCCCGTTTCGACACCTTGGCTATTTCTTTCTGAAGAAATCCAGTCGTCCTCTCGTCTGTGGCTTCGTTGAGGGAGTCGTGGAGCTTCCGTATTTGTGCTGTAGTTAGATTTACATGTTTCATTCGTATTGGAGTATGTTTTACTATCAGTTCACGTATGCACTGTGCGAATATGTTGTACATCTCATTAGCGCTTGCACATCTTGCAAAGAAGGGCATTCAATTTGTGTGGTCCAATTCCCATTTCATTCGACCAAAGTTTCCTATTTCATAATTAAGCCCAGGGGTCTGTGATACGGCGGTCTCAGAAGTGCTTGCAACAGCGAATTGTACAATGTGGTGATCTGATCGTAGAGGATTCGGGAGAACCTTTGCCTCTTAGACAGAATCATCATTGCATAGAACGATGTCCAGAATTGTTGATGTTGTTCCGACTCGTCTGGTGGGATCGGTTATAAGTTGGTCAGTCCATGTGTTGCACAGAGTTCCAATAAGGGACTTTCTTACGTAGTTTCGTCGCTAGCTCCCGGCTCATCAAATGTCTCCCACTGTATTTGTGTCTGATTGAAATCACCTGCTATAACGACTGTGTGCTCTCTCTCTCTCTCTCTCTCTCTCTCTATCAGTTTAGAAAGTTCGTCAGTAAGGGGTTTCATACGATGTACCAGCTTGGCGGATGTCTCTATCGGCGAGAAGCAGACTGATATCATTCTGATTGTTCTGTGTGAGAATATCAAGTCACATGCGACTATTTCAGATGTCATCATGAGCATATCAGCCTCGGCACTGGGAAGATCCTTTTTGATTACCAGTAATACTCCTCCTCCTCCTCGCGTAGATCTGTCTTTACAAAATACTCCAAAGATACCTCCATTACTTAACTCCACAGAGGTGACCTTTGGATAGCCACGATTTAGAGATAATTGCAATATCTATATTTCGCTCTCTTAGATATGAGTGGAGTGTATATATGGCGTCTTGCTTCTGGAATGATCGCGCATTCATACAGATATCACTAGCTTTTGTTGTGGTCGGTATTGACGTTCTATTCTGATATTGATTATAACAATGATGGGAGTCGTCGTTGTCTTTATTAGTGCGGAGTCATGCTTTTGGATGAGATGCCGCTATCGATGTTTCTCGTAGTTCGCCTCTGAAGTGTGAGATCTCCGTGTCCGCTTCCCATAGGTTGTCGTCGATGACATTGTCGTAGGCTACATCCAGTACCTCCACGTAGAAGCTCGAGTTGCTGAAACGCCCGTTTAGTCTCGAACGATTTCGAAATATAATATATGTTTCATTGATTTACGCGTATCCGCAGACAACGCGGATGTAGGCGGGTAACGTTTGACGGCACCGTGAGCTCATTTTCAAATTTCAATATATCACTAAGTACCGCAAGCGCAATTTTTCAATGCAATTTTTTTTAAATGCTCATTGAGCAATTTATTGCACATTATTGTGCATTAATATCACACAATAATTAGTGACGCAATGATTATTCGTTCAGTGGAGAGGCATGTCTATGTATTTGGAAAAAAAATTGTGGCCATCCGACTGGCCAACGGCATGTAATCATAATCGTTATGGAGGCGAATCCATATACTCTAAGCGTTCATATACCAAGCAGTCATTTCACCCTAGGGTGTACTCGGCTTCGCATATGAACATTCTCCCGTAACTCCCACTCATAACTTGAAGGACGTGTTTGACGTCAAAGTGGCTATCTCGAATAATTACGAAATATATATGATAACTCTCAAACTTGGGTATTATGATATAATTAGCAACGTCAAAAAATGACAATAGCTATATAGAATCAAGCAATACATTTTAGCACTTTTACAGGACTATCGATGACGGGAAGAGTGGAGAAGCTATATTCTACTGAAAAGATTGATCTTAAAGTCAATCATGGTATGGCGGTATTCAACTCTGGTAATGAGGCCAATGAGATTTACCTCGTGTCTGATCTGCTCTGGACCAATAAGAAAATAGGTGTTGATTAAGACAGCCAAAAATCAAACCAATTTCGCCGACTACTTTCGCCACGGACATCGAACGTCTATTCGAATTCACAAGTCGAAAACAACCGTGTAGTGAAGCCTATATATATATTCCATCCAAATCAGTTATTTCTAACATATAACTTCATTTATTTAATCGCTCATGTTGAGTAGGCATATTATACTGCACTGCAAATTGACAATTCCGCAGTCGATATAGACGAATTCCAAGAAGACACAAGCTAAAGGCACGAAAGATTGATTTTTGTATAATTCACTATAATATCGAACATTTTGCTTAAAGCTGCCTATAGAGCGATGCATTATCATGATCAGTATTCGCTCTATCGGTTCTCCTCCGTTGCGTTCACAATTCCAAAAGAAGTCAACAATTAAAGCAAATGCTTGACGTTCAAATGCAGATACTGATCGTGCTTTGTCTTCATTCATCGGTGACGTTTCCACCTTAATCTGGCGTACCCTCGTATGCATACGGACACTCGTTGTTTTCAAGCAGAACATAGAATTAAAAAGATCTCGGTTTAGCAGCTGCCCCGTTGGCAACGATCCTCGCAACGCGTTGGCGATTCACAAATTCGTTTAGCTGAAGTCGTAGGTACTGTGAGAGTCGAGACCGACTTTGCTGTTGTGTCAATGTGCATGATGGTGCCGTTATCACGAATGGAACAGAATTACAGGAGCTATACAGTACACGTGTCCGATTTACTAGTGAACAGTCTCTCTCTATCTCGTTCTTTCGTCGGCAGATGAGAGCAACAAAAAACGATCCCCTGCTGTTTCTGCTTGAAATTAGGCAAACTCACCACATATGTTCATAAATATATGTATACATGTATGGTGTAGATCCCATGCCGATCTGGCCGCCAGTCTATGAGTGTGTGTTAGTGGATCAATTGCTGTAGTCCGTAGCGTGGCGTACTCGCCACTAATTATTAGTTCGGCAAATCACCCTTCGTTCGTCTGTGTGTAAGCGAAAGTGATTTTTGTGTGATTCCGTTGTCAATTCATTAGAAGCACGTGAAACATTCCGGAGCGGCTCAAGTATGCTGTACGTTGGACGCTGGCGCTGGGCGTGCTCTTCGCCCGCCAGACAGTCATACGCCACGTATGATGCGCCGGTCAGAGACAATAGATTAATCAACTCATCATTTATGATATGTTTGTAAAGGGCACCGCGGGCTCGCAGGTTGGATATTCATTCATACACGTCGGCAGGTTGCAGACGGCCAGACAGTATGTGTGTACGTCCACTTAGCGAATGATTCGGATGAGTCTTCCTTTGCTTGTCGATAAGAAAATGATCTCACCACTGTTAGTGCAATTGACCCATAGGTTCATCTCATGCAATGATAATGTAATGAAGTGTACTTAGGAAATATGCAGTAGGAGAAATTCATAAGCCTGAAGATAGCAATATATATCGTTTATTCAAACATACAGTAGGTCGGTATTTCCAGGGATTATGGGGGGGGGTGAGGACGACAATGTCCCGAGGAAGGCGATGGCATTGCCTCTCTGCACAGCGAGGGACAGGCGCTGCAGGAGGAAAGAGCCAGCGCGCTTGTCCCCGGTGGCGCGGATCAACCTGTGGTAGACCCCCTCGAGGAAGTTCGCAATGATAGCAATTCGTCCGGGAATCGAAAATATACGTGTAGTGCTCATTCGATTGAAATTGTCCGGTTATAAATGATGGGAAAATAAGGTGTTCAGCGTCAAAATGCCTAGCAGGTAGGTTGGGTTTTTGCCTCCTCAAAGCTGACAGTGTGCTTTTTCTTTGGAAATATATGTATTTATATATATATATATTACTGTCAGCTTCGAAATACGGCGTTTTTCAGTCGAACTAAGTGAGCGACAGTAATTAGCCTAGATAGTTTTGTAGACTTGAGTGACCGGATGTAACTTTCATCGCTGCTCCGTTGCGCAAGCGCACATCAGTCACTTTGAGCTGATATCAAAATACCATTCCGTTTACATGGTTTACTCTCATAGAGTCTAGCACGGCGAAGATCAAAGTGTAGCTGTGATGAATCTATGATTTAAACATTCAGTGGATGCCATATTCTCAAGCGAGTAGGTCGAACTTCGGAGCGATGCCTGATTGATTGGAGATGCAATTACGACGAATCATGAGCCAGGGTTCGCCATCACTGTACTCGACCGCCAAGCCGGCTGACCGTCGACCTCAATATCTCGATCTGCTGTGAACATACCGTGCTCGGTTACGAAGGTTATCTGGACGTTATATAATAAATGGATTCAACGATATTGCCCATAATGAGGGAATGATTTGGCCACTTAATTGGTAGGCCAATTTGCGACCCATGCAGCCACCTAACTTCATCTCGACCTCACATCGATAAGGTTTACACGCTCGTGAATATTTTACTAATGCCATAACGAAAAATTAGGAAGCCATGTGTGTATTTGCTTGGTAAAGCAGCGTTCTTGAAAGCATTGTCAACCTAACTCAATACAAGTTCAGTGATTCCTTTGGGAGTTGGTGGTGACGTTTGCAACCGGAGGAGACACGTAGGTATTTGCCTTTACGGGTCCTTCTTACGAAGCAATGCATGGCCAATATCGCAGGCGTTAAATATTGGCTGAGAGTCAGCGAAAAAACTATATATACGTCCTCTAGGAAAACGAGAGGCGTTGTACGTTGGCTATTGCATAATAACGTTAGAAGAAAAACGTCAGGCGGTTAGTTTCCAACTCGACACGGCATCAAGGCCATGGTTATGTTTTCTTTGTTTGACGCAAATTACGTTGAGACAAGCGGCGGTTGATTAGTAACACTGTTCAAATTATGTAAGGTATCGGCCGGCAGAGAAGAGCACCAAGACCTCCTTTGAGCTCGTTCGCTGCCTTGTGAATTGGTTGGTCGAGTAAGACTGAACACTTCTGAAGGACGCTTGTAATTAAGTTTCTGCCACATTAGGCCTCACACATAGCAGCGTAGAAGAGGTAAAGCTCAATGGAAACAAGCATTAGAGCCCGATATACATTGTTGGAAACAAGCACCAACCTGTAGGGGCTGCAAGGACTAAAACAAATGACTAATGCACATATATATATATATATATATCAGACAGAGGTATCCATTTGGACGGGACACTACCGTAGCACAAAGCTGTATAGATTTATATGCGCACGCCGAGCTGAACCTACATAATAAGCAGGGGCCGACTTCGAATCAAGACCTGCTTAAGAGCACTGCCATCATTCGCAGATATTACAATTGAAAGTGATACCCAACGAAACGAGAGAAACGGGGACACTTGAATTTGGATTATCGTCCCTCGCCACGAGTACACCCGAACCGACCCCAACTCTTCACCCGTTTAGTATCGAGGTTAGTGTTCCGTGAAGGGTAGACAATGAAAAGGCAGGGCCATTCGAAGGTGACGATTAAAATGCGCAACCGGTGAAACATGGAATGGGTGAATGGTACAGCTTCAAGTCATTCGTAAGCTATCCGCAACAGCCCGAGAGCGGCCCATAATAGTGCAAAGCCTGACAGCTTGGCGTGGTACGGCTGCATTCGAGGCAGCACCGATCCTCTCGACTCCTCCTCTTGTTACCCTGTGTGTCGGCGTTGTCCAGCTGGCGCAACTTGTCGTCTTGTCTACAGCTGTCGCCAACAAGGAGCAGAGCGAAAGGCAATTGAACTCGAGGTAACCTGCAGCGGTGGGTGAATTGAAGCGAGGGCGACGCATGTCAGAGACGGTCATATGACGAAGCTGACTGGTGAGGTGTAAAATTCTTCTTCTACAATAATAATAATAATCATATGGAGCCTCGGTCATTGTGTAGTGGGAGAGGGGGTGTATACCAGATAGGTTTTTTGTAGGCAGCAATAACAATTCGCGTAGCGTGGGTTATATCTGTTTAAGCTTGCTGTTTCAGCTTGCCTCGATCTCACGATACGTGCTTGAGGGGTCATTTGGTATGGTTTTTTTTTGCTATGCAAACGGACGCTGTGAATATCGTCTTGAAGCTAGAATTCGAATGCTTCACCCAGGAAGCACTTTTTGAAGACAGTAAACGTGTTTTTTTCGGTATTGTTTCGGTAACACCGCTCTGTTTCAAGCATTGCTTCGACGACCTGCTTCAGGAGGCGGTGAGGTGGTCATGGGGTCGGGTTTATTCATGCCATTTTTCTTTGTTTTGGCCTTACGAAGGCAGTCGATGATTCTGGACTTATCTGAGCTTTGTATAGCATGCCTATGTGACGGTATGCTAACAAGTTGGAACGCTCTAATGATGGCCGCATGTTCCGGTTCTTCAATTTATATACTTTGACAGTTCAGTCACCGCACGTGACTGACCACTTGGCCACGACTGTGTGTATGGAGCCTGCCAGTAAACGAACATTGTGTTATGCAGAAGAGGTGTTTGCATCTTCACAAAGATTTTTGAATCGCGAGCATACCCTTCAGTTGTCTTTCAGGTATTATATATATCTGGAGAACTGTTCCGCAATGAGTCGCAAACATCACTCGTTTATTACCAGCCAGCTTGTTGTGGACCCATAACATGACAGTTACAGATCTGGAGCAGAAGAATTAGTGCTCACCCGACAGATTCTTATACTTTGAATGTACTCTCATAAAACAACACACGGTGTTGTTAAACAACACACACAATCTCTGCATAGAAAAAAAAGATGCATAGCGCATGAAAACAATGAAAATAGCATTGGGGTTGATGCGGGAGTTGTGAATGCCTCAACTCCACCCTTGCACCTTAATAGTTATTATTACAGTGTATCAGCACATCTAAGACAGACATCCGAACATGGATATCTGGCAAATAAAGATATCGATGTCTTTGCTCAAGCCAAATCTATCTCTGTTCCTAATATAACATCCTTTCCCGTTAATATGCTGCAGGTGCGCGACGTTGCTGTCATTCAAGCAGAATATATTTTGCGGAGATGGATGTCGGCTTCCGAAATTGAACAGCAAATCATCTACACTGGTCTTGTTTGAGGAAACGTCGCTGATGAGACACTGTCCACATTGATACATTCGTGACGGTTAGTGATAATTCGAGCTGAATTCTCACGTGTTTGAACGCAACATCTGCTCGTTATTCAATGCTACTCTATATCTTCGTTCATGCAATGAACTCAAGGCAAATGCAACGATTGTCGAATAAACACTATCGATGCTGCAGTTTCTCTCTGCAGAAGACCGCGGCTCTACAGTCCGATAGTATAGATCCGTTCTGTGTACAGATGAGCAAAGATGTCTAAGCCGCGAGCAGTGGCAGCAGTAGAGAGCGTGCTTACCGACGTTCTTACCATCCGATATCGGTGAATTAGTTCGAACAGCCCAAGCCCCACCATGACTGTATCGATGACTGTGGCGAATGTGTGGCGGCTTAAACAGTGGTGATACTAGAGAATAAATAGGAGATTAAGTTGGTTTCAGGGCGGTTCAGAATAGGGCTCGCTTGGGAGGCATATATATATATATATATATATATATATATATATATAGCAGTTGAAGAAACAGCAGCAGTAGCACCATCACACCGACCGACCGCCACCGTCTCTATCGTCTGCGACCAAGTCAGCTTCGGGGATTAGCACAAGTTTGACTTGCATCGTCGTTTCGGCCCCAGCGGACCCCACCTCGTCCATGGTTGGTGCCCTTTGGTACACAAATGAGCCGGTGCCTGCAATGGTAGCACCGTAGCTGCGGCCGGGACACATTGCTGATTCATGGTGTATTCCGGTGGAGAAGGTGAGGCCAGCCGTGATGGTGGCAGCTGTTAGGTGTTCGGTACCGCATGATCTCCTTCTTCTTCCCCTGTGTATCTCGTACTTGTGAATTTTTCCTTGGTTCGACTACCCGGTGGCAGTCCCGAGCTCGAGCAATGCAAGGCTAACGCTTGGTTTTCCTCCAAAGAATAAAATTGTCTCCGCAAGTTGCCCGTCTCTGAGTAGATCGCGAACGATCGTTTAACTCAATATTACACTACTAAACAAATATGCTTGATAAGTTACTTCGTTATTTTACATCTCATATCATATTTTAGAGTAAAATACTAAACATAGCAAACATAAGTATAGAACCCATCGTCAATCTGGAAAATCGGGAGCTCAACCGCAGAATATACACATATCAATGAACAATCCACACAAACGAATAACAAAATATGAACTTATAAACTCGCACAGCCACAGTGAACCCACCGAAAGTAACCTAGCGACGAGGTCAAGAGCTTGGAACCTAAAAGGTTAAGAGCTGAGGCCTGTCAGATAGGGGAACAGCTGAGGGTTAGCTTGAAAAACAGAGTGAGATCAGGAACTATTGTAGTACCAGCCCGTGCATATAGCTTGTGAAGCAACGACTCTATACACTTGTCAATGAGCCACAAAAGTAAAACTCATCGTATTTATATTTGTCTTCCAGCTTCTTCTCATATGTTTGGTTGACCCAAAAATAATGAGACCCATATTGTCGTTCCGAATTCTTATTCTTGGCCGGTTCGAATTCCAATTTGGGGGGTAGTGATACACAACAATTAGCAAGCAGACGGCGCTATAGTCGTTAGCATTCGGCTCTCGTTAGCCATTCGAAATGGCAACCGGCGGACCAGGTCCCTCAAACTTGCATTCTCAGAACAAAAGTGTCAGGTTTATGTTTCCAGAGAAGAAATGTCCAGCTGAAATCCATCAAAGATTGGTTAGCGTGCACGGCCATAATGCCCTAAATCGACAACAGGTGTGCCGTTTGTGTGCGCAGTTTAGTTAAGGCTGCTGGGACATTAATAAACATCGAGGGCGCCCACCCATTCCCGAATTTCTATTCGTCGAACGGATCGAGATAATCGAAAAAGCTTTTGAGCAAACTAGAGCTTGGTCATTGACGACTTTGTCGGCTAAAATTGGCGTGCTTGGTGAAACATGTCGTCGAATTATTAAGAATAATCTGAGGATGCAGAAAAAAATGCACAATATGTCCCTCATTAACTCGGTCCTGGCCAACTGAAAATGTGTGAGGAGTGTTCGCGAGATAATTTGAAGATATATAGGCAGCAAAAGAGTCGCTTAGAGCATACAGCAGTGGACGACACATGGGTCAGCGTGTATAGGGGACCGGAGCAAGATCAAGTGAAACAGTGGCTACAACCAGGTGAACAGGCAATGGCGGAAGCAGAACCAAATAGATTCGAGCCTAAAGTAATGGTAGCACTTTGCAAGGATTTCAACGGAATTTGCTACTACGAGATTTTGGGCCTAAAAGAAAAAATGGACCCAGCTCAATATCCCGAGTTCTTGAAGAGACTCACGAATAATTGGCATGATGACAGGAATCACCGAGTGTGGCTGCTCGATGACAATGCTAGGGTACATCATAGCAATGAAATTACGTCCTGGCTTAAGGCCAACATGACTGGGCAAATGGCATCCCCCCCCCCCCAATTTTCCCAATTTAAGCCAGTGTAACTATTGGTTGCTTCCATCAGTTATAGAGGGCCATAGGTGGCAAAAGGTATGAAAACATCGATTTACTCAGAGAGGCCTTAAATAACGAAGGTGCATACCTCAAGCTCAGACTAAAAAAATCTTTGTTTTAACTGACTTAGTTTCGCCGGTATTGAAATTTATATACGTCTCATTATTTTTGGGTCAACCTAATATATACAGTGCTGAGAATAAACTTAAGGCACCCCTATATTTCAGCAAATCGTTGCAAGGAGCACACATTTGAGGAACTTATTCTGTATCATATTAATGTACGTATCAAATAACACACACACCACAAAGAACAGCGCATATAACGTCGCATGCAGTCTGCCACAATAAAATGTGTCATCTTTCGAGTGTGCAAAATGATAAGGCACACTCAGTTATCGAGTGTTCTCTCTGTTATTAAAGCAATTATTACTGCTTTGCACCAACCAGGAAAGACCCACGCTGCAATTGCCAGAGAAATTGGCATAAGTCGTTGCGTTGTGTAAAACAATTTACGCAGCCCGTCGACGTCTGCTCTGTACTAATAAGTCTAAAGGACGTCCACGAAACATGAGCCAGCGAACTGCCATGCACATTTGTCGATTGGCCTCGAATTCAACCATAAGTTGTAAAGCAATCAGGCAGGGGTTAAACCTTCAGGTTCATAGATCAACAGTTTTAAGGACAATTAAGCGTTATCCGCATATCAAACGGACGCAAATGAAAACAAGACCGCGTCTTCAATAGCACCACATGACTGCCCAACTAAACTTCGCTCGAAACAATATGGCCAGAAACTGGAAACAGGTGAGTATTGGGGCAACGTTTTTTAAAGAGTATCTTGTGGGTGCACATCAATCTAAAAGATACTGTGTTGTTTCAATTTGGACGGACCAGATGGATTTAAGGATTACTATCATGATGTTTATAATGAGCCGCGGTATTTCTCAAAACGCAACTTCGGTGGCGGGACCGTTATGGTTTGGGGAGCTTTCACCTCTCTTGGCAGATTCCCACTCGCTTTCGTCTCATCTCGAATGAATAGCGAGGACAATCAGCAGATGCTGACCAACAGCCTACTACAATTTAGGAGCAGATTTCATTGACTGCAATTGTTTTCCAACACGATAACGCTTCAATTTACGTCAGAGCTAGTACACGTGTGTGGTTAGGATGGCATGACATTGAAACCCTAGAGTGGCCAGCATGTTCTCTTGACGTCAACCCGATGAAGAACCTCTGGGGCATTCTTGTCCGACGAGTATATGCGTCTGATTAACAGTATACATCCGTGGAAGCACCAAAAAAGGGGTTGTTGGTGGCCTGCGGAGGTGTCAGGGACCCGACCCGCTAAATCTCGTTGATAGTATGCCAAACCGAGTCTTTAAAGTTTTAATTAGCAAGAGCGGTGCCACACGGTACTGATTAGCACAAGAAAACAAGAATTAATTCGGCAAGACTCGATAACCTAGGGTGCCTTATCATTTTACGCACCTGAAAGATGACACATTTTATTGTAGCAGGCTGCATGCGACGTTATATGCGCTCTTCTTTGTGGTGTGTACATTATGTGACACGTACATTAATCTGATATAGGATAAATTACTCAAAGGTGTGCTCCTTGTAACGATTTGTTGAAATATAGGGGTTTCTTAAGTTTATATCCAGCACTGTATATGAGATTGGCTTTCTTCAGTAAATGTAATTCACAGGTGTAAGGTCATTTTTATCTCCTTGTGCTTTCTTTGTCATATAGTAAGCACCGCTGGCCATTAAGTTATGTTAAAGACTCCGTAGAGAAAAGCGCCCGTATTATATATATATATATATATATGATGCATTCATACAATGACAACGTTTATTCAAACATACAGTAGTTAGGAATTATTTCTATGATGCATTTGCTACAACCAAAGAGTCAGAAAAAATTATATATCTTATACATATAAAGAGTTTATAATTTGTTCTGACTCTTTGGCAGTAGCAAATCCGGTTTATATTGTCCATGATATCCAAGGCGTTACCCATGAGAAACAGCTGTACCCTTTTATATTGTTTACAGGACATACAAACCTACTCCATCATTTATTCACACGCTATCGTGTTATACACACCAAAGTACCTAGTAAAATCGTACAACGGAATGAATAGTAAAAGCAATGAAGTATCACAGTAAGTCATGTGATGTCGAATTCGACAGATATACAAACACGCGTGACTTTGTGGTCCCGCACAGTGTATAAAAAATGTATCTAGACCACATTGCAATTTACATCGAGCTCAAACCGCATTGCAACAACGATAACATCTACACGATACGCTACTACATGACGTTTACCATAACTATATTATTTCACCGTCAATCTCCGCTCGCTGCAACTGACTCTCGGTGGTAACTGAACAGCGCCTCCCGAAAGTTGCGTATCCTGACATCGTTTTAACTCACAGCTTCGACGGACGCGACGGCCACGTCGGGAACATACACGGAAATTCGTTTCTTCTTCCCTCTGGCCCATTGTTTTTCTCCGTGTTTCCTTCGCGCTTTTAGGTCTTTAGGGTCGACCTCGTCGTTTCCATGCTCGCCCTTTCCGGTCCTGGCCCACTGGACGAACAATGTTTAGATGGATAGGCTTCTATTGATTTTCCTCTTCTCGATACACAATAGAACACAATGGCGCATCTTGTTGTCTGTCGAATGAAGGCTGGAGGATAACAGTCGTCGCGTCGGGCATAGGGGACCTTGACGGAATAGAGCTGCCGCGCGAGTTTACGATTAATAGCTTTGTATATATATATATATATATATATATAGTATAGTGTAGATACACGCTCTGTGCGCCGTCTTGTCTGAAAGAGGTCCGACATTACACTATCTGCTGTCTAGAAATCAATTCCCGGAGGGAACATTTTTCGAAAGCGGTGATGGCCATCAATTTGTTCTCTGGATGGTCACACTGTGCTTACGTTTCGAACCGGGTTTTGCCTGTATACTTTTCGACTTACCAAATTTGCTAACCTTTAATAAGGTGAAGAAAACGGTCTGAGTTTCTTCACCTTATTAAAGGTTGTTTTTGCTGACACTTTTTATGCACTTCAATATGAATTCAATCAATTCGGCCTTAACCTTCACCAAATGCAAGTGAGAAACCGAGTAACGACATTAAACACCAGTGAACGATTTTACTCGAGTTTTAGTCGTTACGGCCTTTGAACGGTACCTCCACGCATCAACCAGCACATGACATCAACCAGAACGTGACACCAACCACAGTTCAGTGAGAACACCATACCATTGAGGCATATATCAAACACATCCTCTTTTTCAAGCTCCCTCTCCCCTATATCTTATTCCGTTAACTCGTTCCTGATCATCACCATCTTCTAGCCGGGTCCGTAGCTCGCATGACCATGGGTTGAATTTCTCCAATATTTGCCTGGCATTTGTTTTGCGCATTCTCGTCCCCTCTTTCGCCAATTACTGCTGCTCTCAGCCAGCTGCAGTCGGCAACAGGCCAACGGCAACAATTGGAGATAATTTCTTCCTATAGCTGCCTCAGAGTGACCCTTGCTACCCTCTCTGTCGTCGTATTCCCGTCCACAGCGATCGTACCTATATCCTCCTTGACCTGGTGCCAACTTGTCAATACACGTTCCATCCTCAAGATCCCATCTTCATCTCACAGCCTTTCTATTCCTGATCCGAACCGAAAGAGCTTGCGGTAGATTCTCTCACACTTGTAGAACAATCTACCGTGTAATGTATTATAATGAGGGAATGCGCATAGCGGAGGTCAGCGACTGAGAGGGAGGAGATGGTCCAGAAATGGTCTCACAGCACGAGGACTACTGCAGACGTCGGGTCGGCGTCACCTGTCAAGCGCGCTTCACTACCGCGACCGACGAACGATGCTCTATGCTGTTCATTCAGTAGCCGACACGCTCTCATTCATCTCGTTGATTCTCTCCCTCGCTCTCCCTCTCTCTCTTTAGTGGCCCTGCCAATCTTTTGCGTTCGTCTGGTCTGCTTCATGCGAGCACAAACAAGCACGTCGTCTGATTCTCCGGCTGACACGACACGGTTGTAAGAACCAGGGTCGGGAAGTCCTGCAGGAGGCGAACGCGTGAAAGGAGTACAAGGGCAATACGCGTCTGCAACGAGCGGAGCCAACATGGTCAGGAAGATGGGCGGAGGGGGGGTCGGTCCGTTGTGCGCTACCACGCTCCGGCTCTCCCACCAGGCTGAGCGCAGTTACGGTAGCAGCGCGCGTGTTTGCGAGTATTTAATATGTTTAGCTAATCAATTATCTAGTTTAGTTTAGCTAATCCGGTTAGTTAGATGGATAGCGGCAGGACACAGGACGATGGCAGACACATCGGTGGCGGCACTAACAGCCTCTGCAATAGCGGCTGCTGCTGCGGCGACAGCGGCGGCGGTGGTCTTGGTGGCGGTGGTTGCTTCAGAGCGGTAACAACGGTAGCGATAGCTAGCTGGCTGGTTGCCACAGCGCACAATTATTCACACGTTGAAAGATCAACCATCCCATCTCGATAAAAACTTCGCAAGGTGGCGTTCGTTTGTCAATATTTTGACGCGTTATTATTTCAGTTATGAGTATGTGGAAAAGTAGCCGAAGAGATCGATGTATACCGGAAATAGTGTGTGTTATTATATTCATTGCGTAGGCGTGATTCATGATTGAACGAACAAATGCCATTTCAACTCAATATAGGCTTCATCAATAGGCTTCATTGATTCCGAATCACATTCCCCGACTAGCATCAATTTGTAGTTCTAAGGTACATCTCAGTGGCGTGCAAACCGTTGTCAGTAAATCCTGTCACTCAAGTGCATGACTCCAGTTCCTCTAGAAGTGCTTACGCAGTTGAGCAGTACTGTAATTCATTGGTACAGAGCAAAATTGAATCGGACAGCTGAACGCCCTTAGCCTAATTAATTCATATGCAAACAACGCTTTTGTTCAACACTGAAGGTAAACGATTGTCTCTATGTTCGTTGTCTCCATGCTGGGACATAGAAATAACGGCGGCAGCACTTCGCTAATCAGCCATCTGATCTACATATAGGAGGAAGATCTTGAAAACGTGGTGGGGACCATCGAATTTTAGAAATAGTGCCTATTATTAAAAACCTGATTAAAAAAAAACACCTCTGAATGCAATTCCATCCGCGCAGATAAACTTCAAATCAAAACGACGCCCCAAATACACTGTACGCAAACAATCTTTAATCGACTTATCGCATAGCAGTGAATAGATAGATCGATTATAGTAATGATCGTATATAAGGTATAATTATTATATACATTGAGAATATAAGTTCACCAAAAATGCTTTCATCGTATCCGCTATTCGCCGACTTTCACATTTATTTCGAACGTGAGACAGAATCGAACAGTGTCCGTTCGATTAATTTCACGAAGTCGCCCGAGAACACCGCCGACCCAATCCTTGATATTCAGCCCGATTCAACGAAGCTATTTGTCGAATCAAGTCAAAGATTCTATTGCTCCTGTACTTGCATGCCTCTAACGGACTCTCTATACTTAAAGCGGTCCCCAAGGCTAAATAGTGAACTCAGCCCTCCGTCGCCCTGCCGAGCTGGCCCACTAACTGGAGACTGCACCACGGGACAGAGTAGCTCTTCCTCGCTCTGAAATCCTAGCCTTTGAATGCTTTCGCAAAACAATTCCTATTTTTCGACGTTTCCTTAAACCGCGTAAAAGTCGCTCAAGCCGATGAACTCGAGGAATTTCGTGGAGTTGGCGAATCAAGTTTTTCTCTCGCGAAAAAGAGAGCTTCTCGTCGTGCGTGGTGCAGGGTGAGTCGGGGAGATCCTCACTAGCCGGCATACGATAACACCAGCTGAGGCACCTGGGCCAGCCAAGTCGGGCTGCGGAAGCACTTGATCCTTTGCAAAAACGACGACAGCTTCGATCCATCGCTTTCTATGGCGGCAATGCGACAGGAGAGAATCTCCCGAGAGGGCTCAGTTGACATCTGAGTGGTAGCGCAGCAGGGTATTTAGGCCAACCAGAGGAACGTGGCCGTATTCATACAAATAAGACAGAAATCAGCTTACGAGTCAAGATCCGTATTTCGATTCTTCCACACGGTTGCCTAATGGTAACATAACGCAGGTTGGATGATCTTATTGAAGTTCCAATGGGGAATACGGATGGGATAGAAAATCAGTACGAAATGTGAGATATTTTTATTAAATGGTATTTTTTTTTGTGTATCGAAATGGCGCTCTAGAACATATTTATCAAGTAAAATAGTGTATAACTATTACCTTGATTGAAGCTAAGCCGCCGTACCTGCAAAAGGCCATTTGCAGTAGTGGCGTCATTGCTTTTAAAATAAAACTGCGGTTGCGGATTCACATATCTGGTGAACGGTTGTAGACTAGCCTTGACGTGAATTAAAGCCAATTAATTTTAAGGGAGATTTTAAGAACAAATAACGTTGTCTCATTAAATTTGGCGTTTTGCAAAAGCACAGCGCTGGCCTAATCCACTCAAATGGCCTAGTGGACAACTGAACGTGTTTGATGCACTGATCCCTGCGCTCGCTTGCTAGTCACACAGAACTGTTGTACTCTATGGCTCAGCGCATTGTCACGGACGATCTTGCGCGAAGAAGATTCTGGCCAAATAGGTGTCTGTGCTGCAAACAGAACTTAGATTGTCATTCTAAGTTACAAAAGTGACAGTAGCGTCGCTCACGATTGATGAGATATGGGTCAAATTGTGCAACATCCAGTCGAACAGGAGCCATCGTCGCCAATATTTGTATCCAAGTGAAACGACTAGACTGGGGGCGTGTGAACAGATTTACGGTGACAGAAGAATGCTGATGATGGCCATGGATTCCGACGGAATCCAGCCCTTCTACCGGCTCCAACGGCCGCAAACCTCTCTCACCGGATAGGCGTATAAACATGTCTCAACGGGGATTCTAGATACGTGGCTTGCCGCAAACAAGTTTGTGCGTGCGTGGCTTCTCCACGGCAACGAATGCTCCCCAAAGCTGCTGCTGTTGTCGAGAAGTTTTTTGGCCGAGAAGGGCATCGAGTTGTGGAATCAACCCAGTAGGCACAATATTCTTAGTTATTCGCATATTTTCCTGATCAAAGCCCGCTAGACTTCTGTTGTTTTAGCCAACTCAGAAGGAGACTGAGGGTTAACAACCGCCAAAATTGGAACGATCTCTAGCAAGTATTGTGAGAGGAACTGTATATGATCCCTTGCACGGAGGTGGTGTGAGTGGTATGCACGATATGAATATATCGACCAGATATCAAGATATCAACGGGTAATTAACTCAAAAGGATCCTACTTATGATATACAAAAAAATTAATTTCATTAATGCGAATAAATAATATTTAATTTAAAAACTTCGGCGGTTTTGCTTCAATTTCACCTAATAAGTTATCTAAATGGAGCATATCTACGCGTTACCTTCACTGCACGTGACATCTGAAACACTACGGAACAATAGGTCACAAGCAATTTGCAGCCCTTCGGGCTGGCTATCGATGATCGTTTTGATCTATTCTATTACAGTGTTCTGGGACGGAAACGCTCCTTGCTTGTACGATAGTTTGCTCTTTTATACTTCCATTGGTTACTTTCACAATATTCGCATTTGGTTTCTTGTCAAAAATTAATGACGCATTCAGGGGTAATGTGGACGCGGATAAAGTATCAAGGTACCGAGGCGGTCACGAGGTCATCCCCTAGAGATCTGATAGAATTGCCTCCCTGCCGTAGAGCTAAGCAAAGGCGCTGCAGAAGAAGGGACCTTGCGCGTTTGTCACCGGTAGCGCAGACGCATACGCACGTTGGCAGCTCGTCTCAACAGCCTTAAACGTCGGACACCATTCCCGTACACTTCGTATTGACTTTCATAGCAATTCTATTTCGATGATATAGCACTTTTAGAAATAGCGGAAAAATAGTAACCGGTATATCCTCGTTTTGTTCACGTGCTGTGAGATCAAAAAGAGAGGGATCCATGGCGTTGGGCTGATGTGACCTGCGATGTCAACGCTCGATCTAGCTGTTATTGCTGTTGTATTCGTCAAGTTTGTTCCGACACCTCCTACAAGGATTTTGCCCCATTCCAATGGTGCGTGCCCCGAAGATTGGGATGTCCTACCGTCAGGATAAAGGACACGTGTGACAGCGTGAAGAGCAAAGTTTTCCCCAAATGCGAAGCGGTCTTGAGAGACCCATGCCACTTTTCAACTGGTGGCTTCAATCAGTGAAAGTGAAGAAATAACGTTCCAAGATCTATCTGGTTGGCGAATTCACCATCCGTAAGAAGTGGCGTCTAAGTTCGCCAACTGTCTAAGCAAGCATGTTCCCGGCAGATGTCACGGTGACAAGGACCCCGATAAAAATGTGTGTCCAATCCCAATACTATTGAATTATCAGTACTTTTACTATTTTTGATACTCTTTTGATGCTATTGCAGTATCCAATTAAATTTCGACCGTACACCACGAGACGAGAGTTGGCCTGGCCTATTTACTTGGCCTGCGTGGCTTCTACGAAGGCACAGCCTTCGTAGAGTACGAACGCCCGACGAGGGAGGAATTCTCTCAAATTGCGGAGCGACCATTTTCGCCCGTTTCGGGGCTGTTGTTATGTGCATCTGCCTCGTTCGCTTCACGAAGAAAAACAACGCCATGGAAGCATAACGGGGCGGGTAATTAGCTGGCAGTTACTTTTTAATTTTGGCTTCGGGATTATAAAGAAGAGCTGCTCATCGGATTCATGCCCCGTGTCGCCAAGAAGGCGCCCGAGCTTGTTTTCGATGTATCTAGCAGTTGAAACTTTTGATGAAGTCAAAAGTCCCTCTAGAGCTGGGTCGCAACCAGCACCAGATGTTATCGTGCACCCCACTGGAAAGAAGCGTATATGGACTTCTGTTTGACGTTGATGCTTGGTTGTCTTTGCCGTTAGTTGCTTAATGTGTCGGGCTAACGTCGGGGACTTAGAAGCATAGAGTCCCCGGTGCGAATCCCACAGGGAACATACGAATCGACGGACAAAATAATTCGCAGCCAGTTGCAGAGACGACGAATATGACAAATGTCCTGCCAGTGGAAAGCTGGAACAACTCGATTATCGTATGTTTGAATAAACACTTGCATTCTCAGTAGTCACTCGATGGAAAAATGTGCAAAGAACGCAGATTAAGTGGATTCATGTGCGAATTCCATCATGACACAAGCGCCGGCGAGAGCCTACAATGGGACTGGTGCGATAATAGAGACTTTAGATATATCCACATTTATATTTGAGGGTACGATTGTTGGAATTTCTGTGGTAAAGAAAAATTGATTTAGGTAGTTAAAAAGTTAAATAAAATATATGAAAGCGGAGTAAAAATATATGAAAGCGGAGTACTGCGATGCCACGATGCATACACCTCTCCATCGTTCTCAGTGAACGTATTGCGCCTGTTCTCTGTGGCCGACAGGTCCTCATAGTAATACCTAAAGGTTAAGAGCTGAGGCCTGTCAGATAGGGGAACAGCTGAGGGTCAGCTCAAAAAACAAAAATAGACTCGGTATTACTCGTTAGAAGACAGTTGTTGCCGGCGACGAGAAACGAAGCTCTCTGTCGCGGCATTCTATGCTAAAGATGACAGAGATACCGGAAGTAATAATATTATAATAACAATAATTAAACATTTTAGACCGACTACAGATGCTGTGCTTGTAGACGTTGAATGTAAACTAGTTTATGAGGGTACATAAAAATGAAGAAGGCCGTCTTTCCCTAAAGTCGTTTCGACGCATTTGACTGTGTCATTCAATCCATTCGTGGGGTGGCGTTTAGCAGAATCGAATTGTCTTTGGACAACGCTCTCGGCCTATCAAAAACTTGCCGTGAAAATGTAGCCCGAGCAACATCGGCTGGCAAACGTTGTCCCACAATATTGTCTGATGTAATATTAAGGTTGTGATGGCGTTGAGTTATTTTTTTTTGCCTTGTTTAGTTGCTTGTGCCGCAACGCAATCTATTTGATAAGTAAGCACAGTTGCTCCAATGCAGTGAGTTACAGGTGGGCAGAGAATTGCAAGTGCTCTTTGGGGTCCCTCGTTTCGTCGCTGCTCCGGGCTCAGCCATGTGCTATCTATCGTTCGATTGTTCCCGGCTCGCCTAACTTGGACCACAGTAGCAACAGCAGCAGCAGCAGCAGCAGCAGCAGCACCACGAATGATATAAGATCCGGATAGCGGATTCGGCCTGGGCCCTTCCCTACATTCAAGGTATAGCTGTACCAACAATGGCGTCACAATGAGTCACACACATACACAGACAAACGGACACAGACATCGACAGACGTCGGAACGTATAGAAAAAGCAATTGACTGGCGTACGGCTGAGCTATGCTTTACTCGGACCACGCTAGTGCTTCCACTAAGCGTGCAATACGAACGGGTACAATGTACAAGAACAATTCCCCCTCGCCGAGCAATAGGTATTGAGAGGCAGGGACGGCAAGGGAATGATGCACCGGCTGGCGCTTACCAATCGAAATGGACAATCGAGATAGAAGATGTCTGGTTAACAAGCCGATCAGCAGAAGATGCTCAACTGACGAAGCTTCCCTGGCCGGTTAAACAAGTAGCCGTCCATCGACTGTGTCCAGTGTAATTCTATTGTAGAAACATTGTGGCAAGCGGAACCCAAACGGAGCCGTTCTTCACATTGTTCTATTCTCGTCTGAAAAAGATTTCCTGGATGATTTCTCTTGATTCTCTCTGATTTCTACGCTGTGACTATGCACAGGAAATGTCGCTGGTCACAAAAACGCATCCGTGGGTAAAATATGGCACGCAGCGATTATCCTACAGATACTGGCTGCTTCAACTACTATTTTAACCTCTCGGCAGGCACTTGTGTCGTTTATACAGACCGGCAAAGTTGTGGTCAAGGCAGGCTGTCTGTCGTTTGATAAAAGCTGCGGTGTAGGCGAAGTTGTCTTCAGAGAGAGAGAGAGTAGTGAAACGAATCTCACCGTTGACCGCTCCTGAGGATACTGCATCGGGTAGGTACACGAATATCTCAGGACCGAAGCATGTCTATGGCGGTCCGGTAGGCTCCCGTGTGCGTGTCGACAACGACATCAAGCTCAAATCTGTTCGTGTTCTAGGTTTCGTATGAGGCAACATTTGGACAGTAGCCGATCCCGAATATGTTGACTTGGTTGATACCTGATCGGGTGAAGCGCTGATGTTAGCGTTGTTGTTGCCGTCGTCGTTGTTGTTGCTGTTGTTGCTGCTGTTGTCCATTAGTCAGGATGAGCTCCGTGGATCGTTCCTGCAGCTCTCGAGGATGAGACTGATCCTCGTCTCGCTGACGGCCTTTGGTTCGGCGCTCGCTTGTAGGCTGAGGCCTGCTTATCGCTGCCGGCTGGTTTCACGGTTATCGCTCGGTGCCAGCCGCTCGCCCGTCTGCCCGCTTCTGAAAGATGAGAGAGAAGCACCAGCAGAGGCCCGCGCAGTCTCGTGGAGTCCACGTCGTAACCTCGTCCGCTTGTGCTCCGGCCAGTCCGTTCGTTGGCGGGCGGTCAGGCACAACCCAAAGTCGACGCTCTTCAGCTAACACAGGATTCTGCTGACTCTGGCACGCCTATTCCTATCCTGTCTCCATGCTATCCCACGCAAGCAACGCGTAAACGGGCTCGTTTGCCGCTGTGGTTCCGGAAGTGTGACTCCGAGGTGGGTTGGTATGGGTTGGCTATTTCAAATCTAAGGTATTATCATCATTATCATCATGGCAATATTTGTAGTAGTAGTAGTAGTGAGTTCCACCTCCCATATGCCAGTAAACGCAGGAGGCCAGTAACGGCGTTTCGCCTAATGTGTTGTCGTCTGTGTTGACCCATTAATAATACCTAGGTATTATAATTGTTACATACCCGCACGTATACAAGCGTGTTTGTGTGTCCCCGTTGTCTGCCCACATGCATAGTAGTGAAATTGCTGATAGCGTCCCGTGATGGCTACGCAGAAAATCCGCGCTCTGTTCAGATAGGTCAGTATGTAGATCATACAAACCTGGGGTGAGCTCCGCGCCAAATCGAACTTGCGTTTTTAAGCTTCTATCTTTTGACAGGGTTATCCCCGAAGGTCCGCCAGCCAAGCTAACCTCTCCCGTGGAAAACCAAATTCAACATCCACAGACGGAGATGGCAGTGACGATCAAATTTGTTTATCAAATCAGAAAGGGTTGATGCATAAGTCCGTAGCGGTCCGCTCTCAGTTGTCTTTCCCCTCGCGCATGTCTCGCATATATCAGATTAAAGCTGACATCTGTACCGATATTTACGAGTACAAGGTTAAATTTCATTTTGGACATGGAGAAAAAAAAGGCATTTTTCAGTGCATTTCGCCTTTTTATTTGCTAAAAGGCGGAAACGCCCCACAATCTCACAAATACATTTGTAATGCGTACGGGAAGAAGGAGTGCTGCGAGTGAAATTGTGTCTCTGTCGCAAGTGGTTTGCGAACTTTCATTGCGGAGCTTTTGGCCTCCAAGATGCTCCTCGGGTAGGTCAGCCTGTCGCTACTGAAGTCGGTCAAATTAAGGTCCCGGCCAGTATTTGATGACTTGAGAGATCGGACACGAAATTCAACATTCACCAATCAACTGTTGTAAGATATTTTTGCGATGCTAAACATGTTTGCAGCAAGACAATGCCAGACCACGTTACGTTCCTTTGGTGACCCGGCGAAATTTATTGCGGCTTGGATTGGATGTTTTGGTGCACCGACCGTGTAGCCCTGACCTTGCGCTTTCAGATTATCACTTGTTCCAGGCGAACTTGCTCCGGGCTCTTTTAGCTGGCACAGTTTGAGTAATCAAACCCTTAGTCATTGTACACACTCAAACACACCTTGGATGATAATTTTATTCTTCTATAGATTCCTATAAAAGGGCAGCAATGAAGCCCGTGAAGCGATGACGGAAAATCATGGAGGGACGACTCAATCAACAGAATGGAACATATGTAGTTGATGAAAATAACGTTCGGGGAAATATTTTGAAGTTTACTCGATTTTCGCTACGGACTTATGCACCAACCCAATGCGACCGGTTCACTGACTATGTATGCTACTCGCTCACGCATCTGCATAAAATTGCGATAATCTTGTTTCCGTTAAAAGAGACATCTGCTCTCCAGGTTCTCTTCATGGCCGGATTCTGATTTTTGTCAAAAGTTTATTCAGAGGTTTTACTGGAAAGCGGAGACTGCGCGCTTTTTTGTGCTTCCTATGGTTTATATCTTAGGCAAACTTAAACTAGCATAGAGCTAGTGGATAAGAGATACATACGATGTTTTGGGAAAGAACTATAAATTTGAGTTAGAGGCATAGATATTGAGATATCAAATACAGGCCTTCTTGTGGGAAAAAATAGGAATCCAAATTGCCTATTTTTAGCATATATATACGTATAGTGGGGTGGTGTAGGCAGCAAACGAAACATACAAGTGTGCAGACGATTGCCCACTTAACGAATTGTTCAATGAGATACACTTGGTAGAAACCGAAAAGTCTATTGTTCATACAGACATACAGTCAAATATTAGAGAACTACTAGCTAACATTTTTAAGATGAAACAAAGGGGTTGATGGCCGAAGCTCTCATCATGTTTAGGTAGAAATTTCGTGATTATCTTAACACAGTGTTCGCGAGTATGATACTCTTAAAAAGCTTCTCGCATACGTCTGACAAATCTGTTTCTTTTTCAAGGTGAGTTTACTGGACGCACACTGGCTCGCTGTTTCTTTAACCCAGAGATTGAATGTGGTATTCAATCTAAAGCTTCGCCGATGTGATTTTGGTGAGATAGATCGTAGATGATAACTAGATTTTTACGGCTAGAAGCAGATGGCCCGACAGTGCGAATGTGGTACATCACTGCTTGCGCGAATGTGTGACATCAATCTACAGCCAGATGTGAACACGATTATTTCAGGACGACGCATGTCGAATGCCCATGGACTTTGGGTGTCGTTCTGTTGTTCCTAGTTTATATGCCAGCTCAGTTTTTCCCGACTCGCCACGCCAATATTATCGATAAAACACATAGCGATAGCATCGTCGAGCAAATACGATGTCCATAGAATCGGACACAACTCGTCGTTGAAACTCTTCGTCTTCATATTCGATGCCCGCGAGCCGCGTTATGTCGGGCACGTTCGTCGAGACCACATTCGCCGCGAAAGATCCGGCAGCCGATCCCAACTCTATCAATGAATCAAGACGAGTTTCCCTTCGACTCCTTCGGCAGCAACTCCTTAACAACTAACTTCATTCTTGTACGAACGGATATTTGGGGTACCGCGCGTCGTCGCAGCGTTCAGCGAGCAGCTTCGTCGTGTCCGCCTCACGAACCACGATGCACGCTAGGACCCCGTCGCAGTTCATTTCTTGTCTCGATTCATGGACACGCCGATGTCGGCCATCTGTGTGTCGATACATAGCCGTAACGAGAAAGTCTGGCCGGCCCTGGAGTTCACGAAGCCTCAGAGAGGGACATATTAAACACAACTGGTTGTATGTTTGACTAACGGGCCGATGTTGGGGCTCTCTGTGGCTAACGAACTGATTAAAGGAGGGCAAGTTGAGTTTGCCGACTTGTCGACAAACATCGTGGCGGCGCGGAGAGATTGGGTCTGGCCTGCAGCAGTCGCCCAGAGCGGAGTGAGTGGTTAACTCGGGGGGTATGGCGGTCTAGGTGGGTGCTGGTGCTATGCGGGGGCAATCGTTGTTCAGCGGGCAGTTAGGAAAATGCTCGAGCAGCTGACTTGCACTGGCAACAAGTACGACTTCGCAGGTCGCGGGTACACAGGTTTCGATTCGCACTTTCTCGGCGAGGTGGATGGCCTGCTTTTCGTGTGCATTTGAAAGCACGATCGTATGCAATGTACCAGCCATGGAAAATATACGATGGGTTTACAATACGGCGATGATATATATATATATATATATTAGGTTGTCCCCTTCAAAATTTCGCCTCTTTAAATGCCAATAACTTTTGAACTAAATGAGTTAGAATAAAGATATTTTGGTATGAGTTAGAGGCGTATAAGTCTTCAAATTAGATGTCGAATACTCCACACGCATTTTCATCTGCTCAGCACTCAGTATGTGGGGAACCCATTTTGCATTGATTTTCTTCATCTTCAGTATATTGGTGACAATTTTATGACATGTCACCCGAGGAATCCCAGTTTCAGCCTACAAAGACCTCATGGACCAAGCTCTAGTTTGCTCAAAAGCTGCCTTGATTCTGTCAATCCGCACCTGATTTGTGGTCCCCGCCTCGGTGGTCATCGGTGTCCATATCTCCACTGTTAAATCGCTTGCACCAACTTTGCACCGTTCGCAGGCATAAGGGAGACCTGCCGTACGCGTTCACTAATTGTAGATGGATTTCAGCTGGAGGGTGTTTTTGGAGAAACAAAAACTTGATGTTTTCCCGTTGATTTTTGGGGGAATTTGAACTTTCTGCTGCAGTGTCCATCTTTCTGATCGTATCGAAACCACGTAGTGTTCGTAAGGAAGCCACGTTCCTGCCGCGTGCCCACTCCAAAAATGAACGCATTGTATCGCGTAATTCGGATTGTGCGCCAATCGAAAGGCGCTAAATTTTGAAGGGGACAGCCTAATATATATAAATATATATGTGCGTGTGTGCGTGTAAAAGCAAGACGTCATATGATTTATATGAAACCGTATAGTTTAAGAGGTATATGAAATGAACGTTGTGCGCTTCCGAGGAGTTACACGGGCTAAGCTTAGAGACAGGTACAACGTTGGAGGCTTTCTTGAAATAATCCAAAGCCGCCGTGGGAAAATTGTTGTCTTGCTAAATCTTTTTCACGGTTACGTCATGAAGGGTGCCGGGCATTTGAGTCACTTTCATTTTTGTTTGAACCTGTACGGCCGTTTCGTTCATACTGGCCCAGTTAGTTTGTTCTTGTTGCGAATAAGTTAAGGATTTTATGAGGATATTGCTTTTGACCAGTAAGTTCGGTCGGCATTTGGTCTTTAAGTAAAACCAACAAAATAACATCTACGAATTTTATCTTAATAATCCTTTTCAAAGACGCCTTGGGTATTTCGTCAGAAACGTTTATATAATATCATCCAAATTTTGAGCTTCTTTCTAGCTAAAGAACTTTTATGCCGCAGCCGTAATAGGCATAATAGTCCGACGGGCAAAGGCAGGAAAAAATCGAGTAGTTTTTTTAGCGGATGTGAAAGATACACGTGGTCGGACGTTATCGTGGTGGAAACTTATGCCCCTGCGCTTGCCTGTTGTTCTGAATCCGGCTGAATGGCCTACCTCAGGTCCAGCTATTGCGAAATAGCAAAGCAATTACAATGTGGTTTGCAGTCTGCCTGTCAGTGGTTTTTCGAACAGTCCGGTATGCCCGGTACCTTATAGTGAAGTGACATCGGCGCCGAACGGTCCTTCTTGACAATGTACTATATAGTGTTATATATATACTTTTATTTGATCTACATGGGTCTTTCATAGCCGCCGTAAAGCTGCAGTGCCAGTGAGTTTTCGAAAAGAATTCAATGCATTCGCTCACCTGTACAAGTTCAATGTTTCCCACCAGAGGCTCGTTAAAAGCATTTTTCTTGTGCAATATGCCCGGTGTGAAACGAAGGCATATATATATATATATATATATATATATATATATATACAAGCGCTTCTTCAGGAAATCACAAGTGATAAAAAAAAGAGCCTTAACCGGATCCTCAAGCAACCTACGCAATCCTTGCTATTCGACCTTTCCCGCTAAGGCTATATAAAAAGGTTGATCTCAATACCGGGCCCTCGTCTCCGCTTCGACATCAAGCAGGGCGCACCCAACTCATCTATACCGCACAGCGTCCACATACAGATACTCGAAGATACCCACGAAGTACACAGAGGCCTAGGCATAATAGAAAGTCCCGCACGGGCTTTAGGCGACAGTGTACCACCAGCAGCAGTAGCAACAGCAGGGTAACGATGGCGACATCGGGCAACACTCCGACCTTTCCTTATTCCCCTGCTTCGTCCTGGTTTTGTCCGTTTTTCGTCTTCTTCTTCTATCCGTCGGCTTCTCCACCAGTCGCCTGCTCCCCCATCCGTTCGTTCGTCCGCTACTACTGAGAAACGGTGGCTAAATTCAATTTAATGCGACGTGTCTTCCTTTTTAAAGCTACTCCTCGCTATCCTGCTGCTGCTGCTACTGCTATTGGCCGATTCGCGGGGTTGCGGCGGCGCTGGTGGTTCCACTGACGGTCGGTGACGACGCAGGGCTCCGCCAGGAGGAGAGTCGTGGCCAGCTGAAGTGAAAGCAAGAAGGCGAACGAATAAGAGAAAGCGCCGGCTGGCTTGTGGTAGGGAACGTCCACGTCAAGCGAGGAACCGTCCCGCAAGGCGAAAAGAGAGACAACGAGAGGAGGCGCAGAGAGCGAGTGGCAAAGATAAAGGGACGGAGGGACGGAGGAGGTTGAGGAGGAAGAACCAATCTCGTAGTGGGCAAACGAACCCGTCGTAGGAAGGAGCTACACTACACACATTACATTGCGTTGTGTCCATCCTTCTCACTATCTATCTGTCTCTCTCTCTCTCTCTCTCTTCTTACTATGTACTAGTACTACTGCTGCTGTTGTCGCTGCTGCTGCTGCTGCTACGACTACCACCACCTCTCACCACTACCAGCGCTCTGCCGTAGCCTGACGCTATGGAGCAATTGCTTTTTGTTGAACTCGTATCGCGAAGCTAGTTCTGGGACACGCTGCTTGCGGAAGCCCCCCTTCGCCCCGCCCGTGGTAGAGGTTGGGGCCCCATCCTGGTGATTCCTTGGTTCTACCAGCCCGAAAAGAGACGGTGGAAAGAAGGCCCCAAACCTCCTCCGCTGTCGTCAGTCGGCGGACGAGCCGCTGCTGGTCTTGCTGTTCGTCGTCACATATATGGACGTGCTTCGGCATGGTGCCGCTTTTGCCGTTAAGGAGCTAACGGGGAGTGAGCGAGGGATAGAACGAGAGTTAGGAAGAGGCGAATCTGAGGGTAGACTAGCAGGAATGAGTGTGGGGGTATGAACGGGAGGCGGCGGGGGTGAAATCTCTTTTTGTCGAGCCAGAGAACGACGGTGGACAGGGAATCCCGTAGCTATGAAGGAGCAAGAGAAGAGAGAGAGAGAGGAAACGAGAGTGTGTTAGGAGTCATAGGGAGCTCCTTAGACCTTGGCTCGCCGAGCCGCTAATCAAGGAGCTTCTGGAAGGGAGCAAGAACGAACTCGGAAGGAAGAAGCTTGTTCGGGATGATGGGGCCAGGAGCTCCGGGTCGGGGGGACCGGAAGGATCAGTGGGAAGCGCACGTTGTGGAGGCCGGTGTTGGGTAGGGCGAATGCAGGGGGTGTGACGTGATGCCACTACCAATCCGCCCCGGGACGAAGCACTGGCTGGCTGCTATCCGAGCCAGCCGCGATACTGGCGGTGGCCGCGCTAGCTGCTTCGCAAGGCCCCCTCGTCGACTACCTCGCTCAACGACGAGGGTCGAGACGGCAGCGCGATGTTGGACTGACTGAGCGATGCCTACCCTGGCCTGTCAACGGAACATCATAGTGATAACGGGCAAAGGCAAACAATTCGTAACCAACGGACACCAATGGAAATCTGCTCTGTGTTATGACCGGGTGACCGAGTGATAATTAAGAATAACGAGACTTTTTATGTGGTGGATTGACTGGGTAATCTATGTATGCAGAGATATCTTGATATCTTTTATATCTTGTATTTATATGATATCTGGTATCTTTTGATATCCAATCCAATATTTAATACTTTGATTCTTTTAGTATTGGGACCCAGATTATTTATTAATGATAATTACAACATTCCTCCCCTTCTCATTTCGTTTTTCCTGTCAGTCATATGATTTGTTCTTGAAACTGACATTTAAACGTGAGGGTGGACGACGGTCTCGTTTAGGAGATCGTCTTCGGATTGGAGTGATATTAGAGGGACGAGGAGGTGAAGAAGTCGGTTCAGTGGAGTTAGTGATCGGTTAGCATGATAGATTACCTTCTCGGATTTGTCTGGAAGTATATGTGAAATGGTAGCGCTCCGATTCCGTATTGGCTTGCGTCAGCTGCTACGATAATTGGTAGTTTAGGATCGTAATGTGTGAGTAATAGATCCGATTGAAGTATTGATTTGATCTTGTCTAAACAAAGTTGATGTTGTGATGTCCAGATAAATTTATGTCTTTCCGTAGGAGTGTATCCATAGGTGCTCTGTACTTCCGTAAGTTAGGAACGAAGCTGGCGTAATGGATTATCATTCCTAATAAAGAGCGTAGTTCGGAAACATTACGTGGTGATGGCACGTTCTGGATGACTGTTATTTTCTCAGGGTCTGGTTGTCGTCCTTTCGCTGAGATTAAAAATCCAAGGTATTTAATGGTTTCTTTAAAGAAAGAACATTTCTCTAGTTTAACCTTGAATCCATACTCTTGAATTCGTTCGAATAATTTAAATAATCGGGAATTATGTTCTTCAAGAGTGGCTCCAGTGATTATTATGTCATCAAGGTAAGCAGCGACTCCTGTGAGACCAGCAGTCATTTTGTCCATTATCTGTTGAAAGATGGCTGGTCTATTTGAGAAAAGTATTTTCCCCCGTTAAGTTTGGAAAATATATCTTCAGGGATAGGTAGTGGATGATGGAAGTCCTTTAATGTATCGTTTAGACCTGTTTTGTAATCTGCACAAATGCAGACTTTTTTTAATGATAACTATGGGTGCAGCGAAGTCTGAATGGTTTACTGGTTCAAGCACTCCATTTCGAACTAATCTTTGTAGTTCAATTTCTAGCTTTGGTAGCATTTCGTAAGATACCGGTCTGGCTTTACGAAAGATAGGGGAAGCTCCATCGTTGAGTTCTAAATGTGCTTTAGTTTTTAAGCATAATCCATATCCAGTAGAGAAAATTTTAGGAAACTTTTCTTTTAGGCTTTGAAGAACTGGATTTCGATGATGTGCTTGGTGCTATGGCTTCTACCGTGGTTGGTGATTGTTTAATCGGAACAGTTTTGTCAGCTGTTTGAAGAGCTTCAATTATTCCATTCCATAGTGAATGGATCTTCTTCAACCAGTCTGTTCCAAGTAGTAATGTGTTGGAATCAACGACGAAACATTGTTACTACATAAGTTAAATTTGCAGTGGAAGAAGCCAAGGAAATTTAAGTTTTGCATGTTGGCTGCTTTAAGATTGAATAAAGGTGTTTGTAGAGTCGGAGAACCAAGCAAGTTCCAAGTTTTCTTATCGATGATGGGTACGTCAGATCCAGTATCGACTCGAAGTTTGACGGGAAATGAATTGATGTTGACAACTTGATATAAGCGATTCGAGGTAATTAGGTAATTAGGTAGTCTATTTCCTAGACTATTTGTAACGAATTCCTTACCTGAGGATCCATGTTGTACTGAGATTTGAAGGGCAGCAACAGAGTTTTGTAGAAGTTGTTGACTTTGTGTTTGGATTGTTTCGGCATTCCGTTGAAGACTTTGGCCTAATGTTTCATTCATCTTGAGAAAACATTTATCCAAGAGTGCCGTGATTTGTTCTGCGTTCATGATTATGAAGTGTGGTTATCGAAGTTTGATGAGCGTAATATATTTTTTTTTATATGCGTAAGATTCTACTCGTTCCTCGTCGCCAATGTTATGACCGGGTGACCGAGTGATAATTAAGAATAACGAGACTTCGTTATGTGGTGGATTGACTGGGCAATCTATGTATGCAGAGAGATATCTTGATATCTTTTATATCTTGTATTTCTATGATATCTGGTATCTTTTGATATCCAATCCAATATTTAATACTTTGATTCTTTTAGTATTGGGACCCAGATTATTTATTAATGATAATTACAACACTCTGTATATGTGCATGACTGTGACTCTGTGTATGACTACGCATGTTAACGGATACTTTTAATTTTTTTAAATTAAAAAAAAAAAAAAGCCGAAAAAGGAATTTTTCGGCCTCGTTTGGCTTTCGCTCGTCATAGTTGGGTTCACCAGCTCGACTAAAGAACGTAACGAAACGACATATAGTGTCTCTGTCTCTTCCCCAAAACGAACTGTAATATTTTCCTCGTCGTTTGCGGTCGGTGTTTACGGTTGCCGAAACTCAATTGACATAGGACAATCTGATGAAGATTTCCACGTATGACGCATCTATTCATGCCACCCATTTGCTTTAGCGGTAAAGACCATGACATTCAGCACAGTTAGAAGGTAAAGGTAAAGGTAAAGCTTTATTGGTTCCACGCTCCAACCTTAGAAGAGTCATTCTAACTCAACTTGGAGTTACATAGGACGCATGACTGACAAGACATGAGATTAAGACGAGTGATTTTCTTTCAACTGCATACTTGCAAGTGCCAGTTAGGGTGATCAGTCAACGATATATATTTAATTATTCAACGTCAGCAGCGGCATCTAGCGAGCATTCAGCAAACTGTCATCAAGCCAATTACAAGTGGCAGCGCACAAGTTTTAACAGAAGCCGGTCAATAGTGTGTCTGATTCCTCAACAATGTACTAATCAATCTGTATTACTTACCACTGCTACTAATCAATGTATTACCTCATAGACGTACTAATCAACATAGCGGCAGTAGTGAAGGCCCACGAGAGAGGACGACCTTCGGAATCGCGACCTTCACCTTATATTTGGAGCAGTTTAAAATTGTTTATTTTCTAGCCAAGTTTCTGCTAGATGGTCTCTCAGCGATTTAACTGCCTCAGTCAACAACATGGGCGCGAAGCTGCTTCTTACATTATGATGCTTTCAAGGTTCATTAGGTATTACAGGGGCCCTTATATGGTTTCAAGGAGGAACTGAGCAAGGGATATGATTTGTGTTGACAATAGCTCACCAAGTTGCGTATATCTTGCACCTTCAGCTGGTTTTGAATCAGGCGAGCACCCTGTACTCGGCTTCCGATACAACCGAGCATGCTGCATGTCATTGGCTCCCTGATCACCTTAGTGCATCGATACATTTCCGAATTCGGAAGGTTCTAAATCATTGTGCCACCCGGAACTCGTTTCGATTGACTGGAGGTTTCAGGATCAACACACACTCGGTTTCAAGATTCATATGTTGTATACCTTTTGCTCTACCAAATGGGGAATGAGCGATTTTCGGGCATATCAAATGGATGGGTTATTGTCATTCTGCTCTTAGATAGTAAGGGACGGGTCATTGTGTATCATCGATCGCCTTTGTCACCATTGTCTGGTCACTGGAATGGTTGCTAGCCTGCTGAAAGAGAGGTCTTTGTCATGGTGACCACAAAAGAGAGTTCACTCGTTGTCCGGCCTCTAGGTCACACAGAGGGTTAAGAAGTTACGTAAGTTATGCAGCCCTATGGACGATAAGGGATTTTTCCCGTTATTTTTTTTTGGTTTAACATATTATCTAACGCTAGTTTAACATACTATCATAACTGTCTAGATATGTGTTGACCGCAGAGGATCAAAAACATCACAGGGGAGCTTAGCCTCGAAGCCTTCGAAATCAGTTTTCCATGTGATTGGGTAACTTTCCGAGCAGCCGGTGTGTAGCCATACCGCTATCTCGGATGAACTAGCTTTATTTATTATTACCAAGCCCCCTACTCAAGATTCATCGGGGTATACATTTTGACATTCATACCGAAGGTCAACGATCCCGTTACCGTCTCCCAGCCTGATCAACTTGCCGATTCTTTAGGCATATTTTATATGCCATCTCATTGGGGCACCTGAATAATCTCACTGCTTCTCTGTGTTAGTCTTATATATTGGGGAAGATTCTGTGGGAGAATTTTTGAAACGAGTGTGATAGCTGTATCATACCAAACATGGTATAAAGCCCGAAATTCTACTCACGTTTGGATTGTTTTGCTAGAAACATATCGCCTGCGTGCATTTGCGACTCGGAAAAAATCGTATGCGGTGTTGACGTGCTCAACTTGCCCGGGTGGAATCTCTTCATTCTGGCTAATAAATGGATACGACTGCCTTAACATCTCTCTCTCTCTCTCGCTTTCCTCATCCCTAAAGGTAAGCGAAGATTCATGGCGGTTCCCAAGGAGCAATTTACCTTCCTCAAAGTAATACCTAAAGGTTAAGTGCTGAGGCCTTCTTTTTTGGGGGGTGGCATGCTAATGCATGCCAACACCATGACCGCCGCCCCCCTGATGGAACTGTTGACGATGTTCAACAGCACTACCCTTCCCGGTATTGCTTAGCGCATTCTTCAGTACGGGCGGTGAGATGTGTACAAGACCAACCACGAGCACCACACATTCTCCTCATCGTTCGGTCATGACGTGATTAGCTGACTCTCAGCTACTTCCCTTCTCTCTCACGACCAGACTTAGCCTCAATACCTCTGTCCACTTTCACAGACCACATTAGTTGCCACTACTACTTAACAAATCTTATTGCGGAGATACTGCCCATAAAGTAAATATGAAAGGCCCCACTCAGATTTGAACCTCAGACTCCACAAAGTTCCCTTTTTAGGTAGTGCCTACCTTGCCCACCACGCCATGCCCGCCGGCAAGTGCTGACGCCTGTAATATAGGAAACCAGCTGAGGGTCAGCTCGAAAAAAAATGAGCAATATACCTTTCTATTGATCTGTCCCGCTTTCGTACGAGAGGTGCTCAATTTTAAGGCTCGTATGATGTTGACTTTTTCGCATTAACATTTATGCGGTTGTCCTCCTTTTTCAGCCTGTCCTCGCAGTTGCGTCTCAAACGATCGAACAAAACTGGCACTAGATGTATCAAAGCGTGCCTATTCGATAACAGTGGAAGAATTTGAGTTCACTCTTGAAGTGCGTTGAGGTTCTGTATTCGTAGCAACACCCTCACCGTCGAATGAGAATCGTAGTGGACTATAGCTACTGCGGGAAGTTGTAACAGAACATTCATCATTCTTTCAAGAACCGCTCTAGCTGTCCTGCTTTGGTAGGGGTATGCATAGGCTGCCTCTAGCGGCACTTATGGTTGATAAAGCACCAACGCAGACCGCATTGGTAGCAGTTGTGTACTAGTAGTGCTGGAAGCACTTGCGTATGAATGCCAATGCTGGTCGTGGTTCTGGTCGTTGCTGCACCAGCGGCTGTTGACTCGTTGCCAAATGTGTCATGATTGCCAGCCTGTTGAAAGAAGAGATATATGGGATATGCGCATGTGTGAGAGAAAAAAAAAAACACGAATCGAGTGCTGTATGTTCTGGTAAGGAGAGCAACCAATCGTTCTAGTTCTCATAACAGCTATGAAACGCGTATGAAGATGTGTACAGGTAATGCCTTATCTCTGGCGTGCCTTTGATCTGCATTAACCATTCCCATAGCGATGGCTCATGCAGAACGCAGTAATGACGAGACAGCACGCGCTTATGCTGGTAAATCAATCTAGGTCAGGTAGGTAAAACCCGGACAGAGCGTGACATTCACATGCCACATAGTAAAGGCGCATTGGAAAATTGTACCGGTGGTATCAAGTTCCAAGGCGAACGCTGAATAAATGAACGCCAATAGACAACTGTCTTGCATAGAAGATCTCCGCGCAAAGTGCAATTTCCGGGAGATGGTCGCATACAGACCCTTCATAGAGTTGCACCAGGGGAAGATATTCCCTGTTCTTCACTACACCAGCTATGATTTACAGCAACTGGATGCTCCCGAGTACATCAAGCAGTCGTACAACAACCAAGTTTGTGGTTAACGACTTCCACCAGCTGCTATACGGGACGTAAACCTGTCACGACGCAAACCCACAATACCATTGTAAATTAATTTATGTGTAGTGTACAGCATTTCTAAGCTTGTTATGTAAACATCTCAGGCGAATATTTATGTAAATACGGTTTAGTACGATATTACACAAACCATGGGAGAAACAACTGAAATAAACTAAATGGAAAACCCGTCCTGTGACATCACTAGCATGTAATCGAACACAATGTAATTTACCCTTGAAGAGGCGGCGGAGCTGCACAAGCTCTTCGCCCCTCCGAGGAATCGTAGGCAATTGCCTATATCTGATCTACAGTAGATAGAGGGCCAGGCGGAGGCTCCAAGCGGTTGTCTATGTAGTATATGATCATAGTTCGAAGCTGATTTGCCGGATGAACTGACCGTATGGCTCACCACCAAAGATCGCCACCGCCTCTACCGCGTCCGTTCAGTCGCTACCAATCCCCATTCATGGTCTTGTGTATTTCGCGATGCTCTTCTTGCGACCGCCTCGGAGCTTTGCCAGTGCGCATTTCGCCATTCGATCAATTGGATTAGCATTAGGCCGTTATGTCCGCGAACGCCCGAAGCTTTGAGCTCTCTCCATCCGCTCAGCAAATAGCCTCGTAGCAACCCCCCGACACCGAATGCAAGCGAATGGGTGGCGGCCTCGCTTTCTTTCAACCACGCCAAGGTTTCCTCAATACCTCAAAGACATAAAATGAAGAGAATTTCTTCTAGTAAATATCAAGCACATGTCGCTCGAACACCGGTACGGGCCGTCTCTCTGCCACGCGTGTCCCACAGAGGTGTTCAATAGAGGTGCAGGCAATATCGAGCACTCGAAATTGAGCACACTGTAGTGTACGTTTCAAGGGAACGGCAACACTCGCTGCCGACGCTGGTGACTTTTATGTTTCGAATTCTGTGAGTGATTCCACTTGTGAATATAATGACAATTGACGAGGATCAATTTTAGCTTCATTCATTGTTAAACAGGTTAAAAGTCAAGTAAGAAGTGTCAAGCAGTTCATACTGCTTAATCAAGTGGATTAGAAAATGATTCTTGTCAAAGGGGATGAAAGATTTAGGAGAGATGCTCCGTTGCTCTGGAGAGGCGTACGTTCAAAGAGAGCCAGCGCGGAAATCATATAACAGCGTTGGCGTATTAGGTCATATCGTGACTTGGCCAAAGAATGACAGTCAGATGTATTTGACCTCTAGAAGCTAAGCCCGCAAGTAAGTCCATGTTACTCGAGGTACAAATAGGTAGAATAAAAAAAAACGAGAATTCTAACTTATTCTAACATTAATATATACCCGTCGCATACGATTCGTTTGTTTGGTAACAGTTGTGCTATTTAGTGGGACAGCCATCGTGTGACGAGGACAAGTATCCGTCTGATGTTCTCTGGTGGATCACAGTGCGATCATGGCGTTACCTGGTAGTGTTTCAAAAGCACACGAACAGCTCTCTGTACACCAACGACATGCATGGCGCACTAGACCGATCATTCGGTCAACAGCTACACGGGGACAGTTACCTGGGAATGGGTTTTGTACGCTATTTAAAATGAACACAAGCCTCATTGTAGCCATAATCACTGATCTTGCCATATCTGGCGCGATAACAATTGACCACGCACGACTGGTGTGCGAAACCGGAATTAGGATGTTCATCAACAAGTCGATGCGTGGACCAGCGACTGTTTGAAAATTGGTCAATCTATCCTGGGATGCGTCCCTGTCCGAGCCGGCATCTCGGGATCTCCAGGCAGAACTCGTGTGTCGCCATACAAGGAGACTATTAGGCAAGGCCCCTAGCTATCGGGGGAATGAGAGACGGCATTGCCCTAGGCTCGCTTTTGGTCTCGCTCGATGTTTGGTCTAGGTGGCATCAGGTAGCAAAAGCGCAACACTGGTACCAAGCGAAGGAACAGACAAAACGGGAAGAGAGAGAGAGAGGCACAGACATAGAGAAGGCAGTCTGTATACGGATAGATACAACAGATACATGACAAGCTCCTCCTTGCGGCATTTCTACTACGCAAGAGATGCAAGGCGGTATAGAGAGACAGAGAAAGATCAAGGGAGCGAGCTGGCGAACTACGAAGCAGCGGGTGGCGAATTGAGACAATATTTGCTCGCGTACAGCGTTCAAGCCAACACTGACTCACTTGTCAATATACAGCCAGGCTTTCGGTAGCCTACATCCCATCCTGGGGGCCATACCCTCACTCGTACATATGTGAAGGTGTTCGTGGACATGTGACCGATCCAGTTCAAACGAGGCATGATGCGAACCCGGCCGGTCAGGCTTTACCTTCATCTAATGCTGAATATGCTGACTAAGAGCAAACTAAGCTCACAAAAAGGATATCACACACATGGACGAGGTGTGCGAATGCTTGCAAACGACATCGTTGTTCCCAGCTTATTCCCCGTGTTCTGATGTTATTCATTAGACTCTCTTGATCAAGAATTTAGAAAGTGGTCTTCATACGAGGTTGTCTTATTACGGTACGTCTGTTGGCTCAGATCGAATCAGTGTTCGGATCATCCATTGAAGTTGACTATACTTGTAAGCCTATTCACTTGTCTAGCGGGCTTATCTATAACGACAAACTGCAAACGACCATTAAAACTACTTAGTTAAGTCCAGTCAAAAAGACACCTATGAGCACCTTAAGCCAAACACAAACATTTACCATAATCATGCCATTTTGATCGTTTTTCCTCATAATACAATTTTATTATTGTTTTGATTGCTTATTCTGATTATCGTTTCCGCGCACAATAAGAGAAGAACTTCCTAGTCATGTTGAAATTGTTGAACCTTTTCAACAGAATCTGATATCATTAAGCGATTATGACTTAATAGTTTCAAAATCATTTCTTGAAAAATTTCAGCCGATTTCTCTACAGCTTACGTCGTTACAAGTATATTAGAAATGCGAACCAGAATATTTATGTTACTTGAAGTATCCAACGAACACGTATGGAAGGGGCAAATACATGAACAACAACGGACTTTTGTTAATTTCAACGATGCGCATCTGTTACAATGAAATTCAATAAATTTTTCCTCAAAGTTTTGGAATTGAACGGCAGTTTCGATGTCCGCCAATGGCGGACTATAGCGAATTATCTCTAGCGTTCGTCTCCACTGTATTGCTTATTGACCTTACGATGAATCGGATGTTTGCCGTAGCCATACTGACCGTACGATTATACTAATTAAAGAAAACGTCAAATGAAAATGCGCTCGGAGGAGTTAATTTCGAAGCTCAGCTCGAAATTGATTGATCGGATGCGTATCTTGGGTGGCGTACGCGGCCGACGACAATATCAGCGATATCAGAGGATTCATGATGTTATAATGAATGGCCCTCGATCCGAGTCCTTCGAATGGCGATTTCCAAGCTGGGTTTCAGAGTTACACAGAAAGCTGGCCTCACTGGGGTATCATATCAATAATGATTGTCCTCTTTCAGCTTTTATGCAAGCCTCAGCTGTTTATTAATCAGATTGCAGAACTTTTGCAGACCATTGATAAGATTGCGTATAACATCAAATCAGCATCACCTGATTACGGCATCCACTGAACCACCTGCCTCATAATGATTGCTCCACCTGTGAAGACTGCACTCGGGTGAAAGGTAAAGGTTTTATTGGTTTATTGAAGGAGCTGCAATTTTGAGAGCTCCTATGAGGAGGTGCTTCATAAATGTCCTCAATTCAATCAGTCATACAATTTTCGCATGATTCAGCGCCGATCTTTGGTAATGGTGTGTACCACCGTCAACTGTCCTAAATTTTATGCCTGAAATCTCATCCCCACTCATTCCCGTCATCAGCCACCCCCTCGCCTACAGCCTACCTTCTACCTGGGCTACAATTGAATTAATGAATCATAAAATGCAATTAAGTTTGCAAGAGATGTTTATAAACGTGTAACCAGTATGCCTATGATTTAGTCTTACTTACCATTTTTTTCAGGAAGGACGTAAGCGATGTAACGGTTGTAGTTCCGTCAATAAACCACACTTTGTATTGTGATATTGTGTTGTGGCATCACTTTATCGATCATTGACTCATTATGCGCATGATTCTCGTATCGTTTCTCATGGCTCAAACACTGTACGTTCGGGACATCCTTCAGATCACTCTCACACAGGAAGACTTCGCCAATCCCCCCCCCACCAAGGCTACTAGATCACCCGACAGCAATAACTAAATGACCACTATGAGCGAAACGCCTCCCTTAGCCGTACTTACTGTTCTCACAAGTCGACGAATCTACTGACGTGGTGCTCACAGCCGAAGTTGTGCTTGTTATCGTCCATAGGATATATCAGTCGTGAGTTATCTTGAGGGAAATTGTTCGACATCTTCTATCGCAGCCGGCAACGACAGCAAAACGTCGAATGAACCGACTTCCCAAGGCAAACATCTACGCGCATGGTTGATTCGAAAACAGTTGATTCAAGATTTAAATGACCATGATTCAAAAAGTATAAGCTCAGAAGGCGTAGTTACATTAGACACTGATATCAACTAAAGGCCAAGAATCAAATACAGTGCCAGATAGATTTTAATTTGTAAAATAATAACAAAATGATAGTTTGCTGTATTGATGTGCGGATACTCTTGAGCGTCGCTGTTCACGTAAGACTCCATTCAAATCATAATGCTTCAGTCTAAATATATATTTATATATATATAATATTCGCTATTTTCATTATCGTCGACAATTATTCACAGTCGATTCAAAATAATTACACACACTTATGTTATATTTTGTATGCATCTCAACGAATGCGTCCGTTTTATTTATGAAACTATATAAGGACACCCACCCGCAAAACCACCCCACATAGCGAAACAACTCGGCATCTGTCCTTCTCAGTAACAATTGTATTTCTGTTGCATATTCGCGAAAAGTCGCATCCTCCTATCTCTCTCTCTCTCTCTCTAACATGTGTATTCATATATATATATATATATATAATATATATACCTGTGGGGTGTATATACTTTTGGTTTCTTTATTACCTTTGTTGTTAATCGCTTGCGTTGCTAAATTGAGTGGCGAGGTCTATTATAAAAGACATAGAGATAATTGTCACCAACGACCAATGGCAACACAATACCTTTGTCATCGATGCACCTCATTTGTTCCTATCTACGTCACGTGTATTTACACATTGTAGATTTAAATCACTGGAATCACTCTGGCTAGATAGTGGATTGACTGCTGGCAACGTTTGAGCAGGTTTTTCTTGTGTGGTTGTGTCGTGGATTCTCGATGCGATAACTCCTCGGCCGACCGAGCTAGTGCCTGTTGTTGAAAGTGGGAGATCAACCTGCAGTACAGCTTGTTTGCCTCTTGGTGGAGTATTGTTTGGGGTAAAATACCAGTGAATCAATTAGATTGTTCTAAATTGTCACTTTCATTATACAAGACGTAAGCCAGAAGCTGTAACAGCAACAAAAATACTGCAGGCACTGCGGTGATCGTCTATAAATAAAAACATTAACGTAATCGATCGAAAGGAGCGGTCGGTACACGAGGTTCAAAGGTGTCTATGTGTGTGTGTGTATGTGCTGTTGCTGGCGGTTAAGGCTTGAAGCTGCGAGAACAACTGTTATACCATAGGACAATAATGATAGCAATGAGCACTGGTTTTGATGACATCAGGGATGTTCTTTTTAACAAAAAAAATCGTATGTCCCAATGTAAATATCGTTCAATCAATTCCACTCTTAGTGACCCAACAACGAAATGCCTCATATTCACTCGTCAGTTGTAAACGTTTATCTCATAATCGCTCCCGTCATAGCCCCGTTTAATTTAGTCAGAACGGTCTCAGATTTGTACAAACAGAAATCACCAGCAAGTGCCGGCGCAGCTTTGGTACACACATGGTTGTTTATACACGTGTTCTTATTTGTTTATGTAGTCATGTTTCTGAGCAAATCTGCATAAATTTCCATTTGTAAGATCTCTCTCTCTTCCACCGTTTCCCAACCGTTCTCCCATTCACATACACAAACACACACACAGACATTTGTCACAACTATCAATATGATCAACGACTTACAGACATTAGCTTCGTTCCAAATATCGCTCATGCCCTTCACAACCTAGAAAACGCATCTGTCCATCGTTTCATTTCTTTCTAGGGGCGTTGCGCATCATCCACTCACTCAAAAAATATAATCTCTATAACGTTCATATAAAGTAGCCCTAAACAATTCGGCTCAATGACTTGGTCGAGAGGCAAATGATGCTATCCGCTATCTCACCGCTGACATGCGCACGCGGCTTTCAATGATAACCTGCGCGTTTTTCAACGTACAAGGCGGCTCGGAAGACGTAGTGTATCATGGTATACGTGACATCTGCACTCCGTCAACATATGTTGGTCAAAAACATGGCTGATTTTTCTCTCTCTCTCTCTCTCTCAATCCCAAAATGTCTTCGAATGTCGCCTGGTGATTGGCTGATGTTGACTGATGCTCCGTTTCACGGCTAACTTCCCCCTCAGCTGCGATAATGCCACTTCGTTCAGTGGCGCTCAAATTCACGAGCGCGTTGTGCCGCACAGTAATAAAATAACGAAAACAATTAGAGAAAAAAAAAACGATGTGGCACAAATCTACATTGACCCTGTTCTCGTCGAGAATACATTGGTGTTTTGTACCACGTCACTTTGATCGACATCGTCTATCACCTAGTCGTGCTTATGATCACAATTATTGCTAGGAATCACAAATCGCTCATGCGCGATACGGTGGTCAGGTTACTCGCTTTGTCGGTAAGCGGTAGACTTGTCGATTGTGTTTGCGTATTCCTGAACTGCTCCCAGAACTTGTTCGAGTTAGCATGCGCCAACGTGGCATGCGCCTACCCTCTCGTATTTGCTTGTACGTGTAGTCGCTTCAGCTTTAGCATGTTGAATACGAATGGGTACTCAATACAGGCACCGTATTGTTATTTTGTCCATTTCCGTATGATATGAGCCGTGACAAGTACTATACAGCAAGCGGTCCAACCCATGACGAAGTGGATCCAGTACCGCCATTGGAAGGGACTCGCGAACGTGTTTCTGATGCCGGGACCTAGTTGAGCGTTCACTTCGCGTCTTGCTAGATACACCAGCGTTGCTGGAATGACATACTGAATCATGGCACCGGCGTATGCACCTAAAAAACAATTCAACCACTTATTAGCCGAATCAATTAGCATTTTGCTAATTGATAGCACATTCTACAATTCTACCCTTGTGATGTTTCAATGAGGACAAAATCTCACCCTGCGTTATCGCAAATCGCCTCTTCACTCTGTAGGGGCAAGTATATAGAGGAGGCCTCAGCTAATTTGTGTACCGTCAACTCAAACAAAAATTGATTGAATAATAGCTTTCGGATATAATGTTTGCCTATGGTTGGATATAATTTCGCCACAGAAATTATTTTCTTTACATCGGGAGGACACAGAAATTAAATTGACCTGATCCGTCAACACTCTCTCTTAATAGTCTCTTCCATTGCAATCAACAATTATTTGGCCTTGCCAAGCTCATTGGGAATAAAACGTCAACTCACGATGTATTTTCCTGCTTTCAGTTGATCAAAACTATTTAATAAGTTACATCTATATACATAGCTAACAGAGGTGCTTAGTAAGCAGGTAAGCATTGTTTTATACAAACAGTTCACTCATCACACAACTTACCTAGATGTACAATGTAATATATATATTACATATTATATATATTACAAGTACCAACCTGTAAAGCTAACGAGCAGGTCGATATCTGCCACCAAGAGCGCAATGACCGAGGGTGGTATCAGTGCCATAACTGGAATGAACACCTGTGAGCCAAAAAAAGAAAATGCAGTCCTGCGATGAAATATGCCCGCTCAGTCAATGTCTTGCATCATCCACCTGTATTTAGCTATTTGCTAATATGAGGCTATTTTCCATCGAGAGAATAGCGATTTCGTCAGTGTAATGTTAAACAATGGAAGATGACCCTTACTATTACACTGTAAAAAGCGCATCGAACGCATCTGTGCAGAAGAAGCCTCCCATTCACAATACATCACATTATGCACTGCGCAATGTTGGCGATATATTTACGGTAGAAATAAGGCACAGACCTGCTTTAGCCACCAGGGAGAGGTTTCCTTAACGGCCAACGTTCGCAGGTTGTTTGTCAACGTGATGGCGATAATCGGGAAGTTTGAGCTAAGTGTCAACACGGGAAACAGCAGAAGAAAGTATTGAAGGTATGGGACCTCAGGAACGACAGAGGGGTCCTTGCTCGGCTCGAAGTTCAACGTGTACATGTCCTTCAGCTCGGTGAACGTGAAAACGCCTGTTGCACATGAAGTAACGATTCGGTATGAGAGGTGTTGTCGTTTATGAAGGGGCGATTGATATGATAAGGCATATATGAAATAGAAGCAGGCGGTGGCCGTAGATCATTTTGATTGTAGACATGAACAAGACAACGTGTGATAGTGAACAGTAGTCAGTTACAAAACGCATACACGATAATGCGCATGAACATGCTTACGTTCCCTAAGGTGTTACAGCTGCCAAGGTTTAGTCAGTCAATATATATTATCGGTGAGTAATAGACAATAATAATTTTTACTATTAAGACTCAAAACTAGAACAGACGCTTGCAGATAGACAATTTCATTCTGAACATATTCATATTTATCGTCATATTTATCGTAGTTAACGGCGGCGTCCAAGCCTGCATCCCCAACTCAAGCCCAATTATAACCCATTCACGTTTGTTGAGCTTCCAATACCCATTTACACTATCGTTACGTATGGCTCTTGTGCGGATACCGCTCGATATCGCGCGATTTTTTCTGATGCTCAGAAGAGGCGAAAACGCTGCCGAAGCGGCACGAACGCTATGCTTGAATATATATGTGAACTCGACCACTCACCTGTCAGCGATAGAAGATTGTAGAAGACGAGAATGAGTACGAAGTCGCCCAACATTAACATAAAGACGCGCTGAATGGGAGAGCAGCAACACATACGCAAACAGGACATAGAGAAAAATTAAATACACAATAACGATAATTTCGTAACTATCCGCAATTCACTGGCCTGCACAGTAATCGCTGTCGATATTTAATGCTTTCGACGCGTTCGAGTGCATCTGGTGTCTACCATAATAGATACACAATGACAAGGTCGACCGTGGCGACTAGCCGGACTAAAATATCTTTGAAATGTAAGCCAGACGGTACTAGCTCATGCACATAGCGATTCTGCCATCCGCAATTCAATCCATCAAAACTGTTGAGGACATCGCTCATTTGCTTAGTGACATTTTGTTGAACAAAAACAAGAAATACACACAACAGCGAGCTAGTGACCTTTCGGTGGGCAACAAAAAAACAGCTCGAAACGTGTCATTGTAGTAGGGTGGGGCAGACCGCACGTTCAGTCTTGATACTGACTACTTGAGTGGTTCCAAGCTTCGTATTGGTTATACTTATGTACGTGATGGTATAACCTGGATGCCTAACGCGGATCTTTTGGATGCAAGCGCCATGGACATCGTGAACAGCAGCATGATTTGTGATCACCGAGTCGATCCCCGGAAATTGTTTGCTCTATCGTTCCTTCCCGAAATGCCCCGTTTGCAAAAACAAGGTGAACATTGCCTTGCCGTCACGTACGTGTGTTCTAGAACGCCTAGAAAACTCCCGTTTAAACGACCGCCGGGGGCGTTCGCCTGAACATTTCCCACCAGAAACGTCTCGACACTTGTCCGTGTGATAGGATCACTACGAAAACGAGCATGAGGAGAAATTCGAACGACCCTGCTTGCAAACCAGCCTCAGCAGGATTTGAACATGCGAGCCATATACGAGCTGGTGACAATATCCTAACCTGCAATTTCACCTCACCTTCTTCGGTTGAATTGGCGTAATTAGCGACGGTAGCGAGTGGTGGCACATGAATGAGTAGACGCACACTCCAAACAACGCTGGCGTTTCTAAAAAGTCCGCCGTCTTCGGGTGGCCTTTTGCCTGCCCTCCAATAATAGCAATTAGGCACAAGATGATCATCGCGATGAAAGCTGCCAGAGAAGGAACGAGTGAGAAAAGAAAATGAAAAAATCAAAAAACAGATTTTAAAACACAATAGCAACTAGCACCACTAGACGTTAGGCCGAATTTTCTAACAAACACCCTGTATAGGTTTTCAAATCTGATACCGTGTCAAAAATCACAGTGACATACGTACATACGTAGTTAGTGATAAAGTAGTTATGATTTTGAGGTGACTTTTTATAATTCATCTTTACATTAACTAGTGGTAGTTACCATTGGTTATGTTCACCTCTTAGTTATGTTCACAGGTGACCTTAGGGTGGGGTATATGTCCATTGGGGATGATTAGATCACAAATACATATTGAAAGAAAATACTCTGATTTTGAAATATTCTTAATATACCAAGACATTTTTGAGAGGCATTCCAATAACCAAGCACGTGTTGGCAACCTTAGTCAGCTGCTTGTTTGGGTACAAGCATTAACAAATTTTACCTAACCCTATGATTCCCCTTCTGTAGATAGATAAAAGTTGCGTTACTCAAGAGTCATTGAGAATCTATTGTATGCTTCGATAAGGACAGTCTTTCTATGTTGAATTTATGTCGTCCTCCCTAACGGTCTTTCATGGCATGGTGGCCAAGTAGATCTACGAATTGCATTGTGCGAATCCTATATACTTCACTTGCGAAGTTAGTTCAACGCTGCAATTGAATGCGTTCGCCCTCAGCGATTGTTACCTTTCCAACGAAGAATGGTGGTGAAGATCTGTAAATACTTCGTCTTTTGTACATTAAAGAAGGTGAAAGGTCCTACCGCCGCAACGAAACAGGCCAGGAAGACTCGATACATCTGGAATTTCACACATTAACATGGCCACATATATTAGATACAAGGAGTTGCCCCTCGCAGTCAACTAGTGGTGTCAATTAAGAAATAAATAGATATATATGTATGTTAACAAAAGGAAGAAAATTAAAAAAACGCACCCTTTTATAGTATAGTTTGCATTGTGCTGTAAGTACTAGCCACCCTATCTAAGTACTAGCGCACCGTGCGTGATCACTCGAATTTAGCTATTTAGTTCTATAGATAATCAATTGTATAATATAGTAATTATATTTTTGCATTACGTCAATTCGAGAGATTGCCTTGCCGGACCAGCACGGTGCAGCATTCTGCTCTGCTTTGGTGAGATTGGTGTCGATCCGTTCACTGGAAGCAAATTTAGAAGAAAATTATAATGGAAACGAGACAATTGATAATTAACTGAATGTTGATATACACTTATTAATTGTAATCGATATAATTTTTGTTATTTGGTACGTGGACCGCATTTGATAATACCAGCTCATTTGAGCCCTATTCAATCATATCATTATTATTATTATTCCTATTCAAAAATTGTGATGTTTTTCCTATGAGCTGGAAGTAGGCGAGTCATTAAAAGCGTACCATGCGACATCACGAAGCGACTTGGCCACAGCTGCGGCGTAAATCGCCAAATCGCCGTAGAGATAAATGGCAATGCAGCAGTAGAACAGACGTATGCCCCAGGTGTTGTAGAACATGCCGGCCATCTTTCCTAGTAAAAGCAAATCGCAGCAAAAACACAGAAAATGATGAGTGTTATTCGTTCGATCACTCGTCCAGATAATGCTGATGACGGAATCATTGAACTGCAAAACTCTGCGAACGAAACTTAAATGGATCAAAATAATTATGCATAGATCACATCGGTAGCAGGATGCCGCCGTCATTGTGTGAAGGCCGGACGGAGAGGACTGGCCAATGCGGTCGTATGGGCCCTATTCATCTCTGTGGCAGGTCGTTGGAGGAGGAAATTACCTGCCCTCGGGTTGCCGTTCGCTGGTGTTGAGACAATGACCATCAGAACCCCGAGCCACGTAGTCTACTACCACCCTTTGAGTGGCTCCCTTGCCGCCGGCTGAAGCAGAAATCTTTTTCCCCCCCCCCAGTTCGTGATGATATTTTTGCACGTTTATATTGTGTCGTCAAACATGAAATTGTTCCTGCTTTTTGGGCAGCCAGCGTTTTCTGTGAAGGAGCAGATCTAGGGTCTGTGTCCCAGTCTGGACACCTTTTGAAAGGCCACCGGTGACGCCGCGACTACGTTCGATAATTTTAGTTCGGATAAGGTGGAAATTGCAATAAGTACGAAGATGACAAATTTTCCTCACTGCATTATCAAAATCTGTGTACCGTATTCTCGTGCAGTAATAACAATAATAATCATAATGGTACCAGCTCCGTATGATAGGGCAGAGTGATGACGAAATGGACAGATCTCTTGTTTCTCGTAGACCCGATGAAGTTATCTTCGATAAAATCATCATGGACAATTTGCTTGGAGGTTGGTCGACTGTCTCGATCGCCATAACCAACTATATTTTGGACAGTCTATACTATTTAAAATATCGAAATTTTGATAATGTGGTACTGAAGTGGCGAACGGGGTGTGGCGAATTAGCAGGCTGAACGGGATCGAAGAACTTGACGCATAAGCAATTACGCACAATCAATTGTCACCGACAACGGGTCCGCTATCGGGCGTACCTAGTAGGGTAAGGCTGTCAACCGTCAATAATCGACTAAAAAACGACCTTTTTTGAGGACAAACAGTCCGAAATACTGTGGTATCGCTATCGAGAACACGCACAGGCAGAGCTGATTGCATTTGATTGTTAAAGCGGCCTACTAGAGCTCAAACTCGCCATACGAAAGTGCTTCTTTCAAATACTTCCTTTATAATGAAAAAGTTCCCTGCCCACTTGATTGATCCAATGCCTTGAAGTCACCCCCTGCCTCGTGAACATCGACGCCAAGTGTATTTACTCTACCACTTACCCATTTCAAATCTTTCCGTCATCTCAAAGTAGTCCACGGATGAACTCTCGGCAACAGACTCCACCGTACCTGCGTTTCATAGCATCAGACAGACATCGGCAATTAGATACACACACTGGATGGACACGTTCGAATTTCTGTTATATATCTACGAAGTGGACTTCAGATGAAGTGATTTTTTGAGGGTTCTATTGGGGTGGTTTCAAGGCCAAACATAGCTTTACATATTTACATCTTAAGCCACACATATTTACAGTGGCATCGCATTTTTCATTAGCACCTTGTAACCCTGTCATAATATATCTCATTGCACAGTCACCTTCACGAGAATCCATTACAGACATGCGGCTATGAATTGCTGACCTGAGCCATGCAGGGATTTGCTTAGCAACTATCGTGCATTCATGCATGAGTCTCCCTATCATGTCTCATGTAGTATGAAACGACATTGTACTCGTAAGAGGCCTACTATTGATAAAAACTCCGGCTCGACGTAACCTTGTTGGCGATTTTCGACTTTTTTTCCTATCTGGTGGACGTCCCGATTTTGTGGACATTTTACTGCCGCCTTTGGTGGCCGCATAGACTTTTCCCGATATTTTGACAGTGTCCTTAAGGGACCTTTCGCACGATTTGCTAGATACTTCGCCGGTGCTTTAGATGCGTCTGTGGTCGATCCTCTTCCCGAAGATCTTTCCGCAGCCTTATGCTTACGACGCAGCCCCTGCTGAAGTAACACTCGATTTTGGTAGGCTGCTACTGAGCTATAAGTTGCACTTCCTCGTTACGGCGCAAATCGTACGACAAAAATGGCAAAATACCTTGCATAAACAGTAACACATACCGGCCATTTTGTTACGTTCAATGAACCGAGAAGCATTTGTACGTTTACATATAAGAGTCCCCATATTTTACACTCTAAGGGCATTTAGCAAAAACGAAGCAGTTCCACGCGACTTTGGGGCTGGCTTCGATCAAAAATCATGCAGACGAAATGTATCCGACTAGAATATACGCTCGTCTCTGTGTCGAGAGAAAACATTAGCGCAGCTCTCCCAATGAACATCATCCCGAATCGCTATCGTCCACACAATCAGTTAGAATATGGCTATCTTTTTGGTTGGAACGAATACGAAATCAGAGTTCGACACAAATGAACATCCTCGACCTCATCATCTGCTACGAGCATTATATAAAAACATTTTTTTTTGCCACTATTTTGCCGTTGCGAGTTATTTATCGAACGACAGTAATCTATATGTGGATCAGCCTATAGCTTGCCTGGATCATCGCGTGAGAATTGTATCATGCCATGGTTTTTACGTGAATAGGTGACGCTGTTGTCAGCCGCTTTGCCATTAGATCGATCATCTTCCGCATCCTTCACCAGCTTCTGGTCGTCCGGCACAACCACCTAATACCATATCATGCAGCATTGTCGTCGATCGCCACCCATAGATCGTGCAGGCGTAGCACGTAGTATAAACAGTGAAGCAAACAAAACATTTCCGGATTCCGGATATCACAACACCGAATTCAGGGCGCGGGAAGTACAGGGGGGTTGGGCGTTGGATTGAGAAACCAACAACGCGAAGCGAGTTGACGAAATGAGACGGTAGTTGGACGAGCAGAAACCACCGTCGTGGATCAGGTACAAACAAATGTAACGCATGCAACGGATGTCGACCGAATATCAAAGCCACAGAAGTGAGTCGGAATCAATGAAATTGATTGCCAGGTCAGTTACCACACAACAAGTACGTGTACCATTAAACATACACCCACAGACACAAATCATGCATTTCAACGTATTGTAAACAGTTAAGTGAATGATATATGGCGGCAGCAAGCATCAGCGCGAAGCGACAAAAGAAGAAAACCACAAATGATTATGATTGTTACTGGAATAATTATTGATATTCTTATTAGTATTATTATTATTATTATTATTAGTGCCTGAAACGAGCAATGCTAGAAGCAGTACCGTGGACTTTAAATGTTAGCTGAGGGTCAGCCCGCAAACCTTGAACCTTATTATTATTATTATTAGTTGAGCATGATATTAACCGACCGGCTCTTGGCATATTATTGACGGAAGCTGTTATTACAATTATTACAACTATTATTTATAATAGCCATCATCATTTAAGTACATACATGCTGTTTGTGTGAAATCGCATACCAGCAGTTGCGTGCAGAAACACCGAAGTAATTACGAAACCTGTAAAATGCCACATCTCCCAATATAAAGCCTAGCGGTTGCCTATACGGTATTCGGTGATCTTACAATTAACAAGAAGAGGTACCCTTTCATCGTGATCGATGTTTGGTGCCAGAGCCTGGTCGTTTCGCATCTGATCCTGAAACAAAAGCAAATCACCAACAAATCAATATGAGAATCGTGCCGTAATCTTGTGCGCAACATGTCTTTAGCACCAACCCTTCGGGGTGTACGATATCTGACATCATCTCGAATCTGTAATATCAGATAGATCGATAATGCAGCACGTAGTTGGCGTGACTGAGGCGTTGTAATGAAGTGATCGTATGGCATCAGACGAAGAAGCGCATTGTAACAGGTAGTGTGTGGTTAGGTTTATTATTCGATGCGATCAACACATTATGGCGGCAACTGATCCACTCAAACACATCAGGATTTGCTCAGATAAATCACTCCGCCTTGCTACAGTAATCTCTGTGTATCTCTAGGTCGTTACTCGATCTTGTGGGAGCCACTTACGACTAAATCGTTCTCGGCCTCCACCGCAGCAGTCGACGTATCATGCTGATTGGACACCTGAGCGAAACACACGTCACAAAGTACAACCCATTTAAATCGCGACTTCAACCGAACAGTCGTTCAGAACATCACCTGTTGGAGCAGTTATATGTTATGACCATATATTCCTATAAATATCTGATTAATCATCAGGAAGGCTTCGCAATAGTCTGGTCTAAATGGTCCAATCGAATCGCTTCAATGTTACACGAGCAAGCAAAAACCTGTCTCAACCCACCCTTTTATAGTGCTTCAGAGTTTTGAAGCGGAAGATAGCGTTGGCGGCGGCCATAGCTTCAACCATAAATGTGGCTGTGAGATAGCTCATGAAGCAAAGAACGGATACACCGACAATCGATAGAAGCCATCCCGCCTGCGAGAAGGCAAACGGCATTGTAAGCGCGCCAGTTCCTACGATCAAATTGAAGATATACACCAGGCCCACCTATGAAAGGAAAAATGTAGGAACAAACAGAATGGTGACAAAAAGACAGATGTGTTATTAATTATCATCATTGAATGTCAACGTAACTCTCGTTCAAGTGATGGACAACTCGACTGGCAGAAATGAGATTCAAAGACACGTCTTGAAACAGTGGCATAAAATCATGCATAATTGTTTACTTAATTGACTGACGTCATACATCTAAATGTTTCCGGGCTGACACTCAGCAAAGAGTTAATGTCCACGGAATTGCGTTTTGTATTCCTTCGTCATACGAACTCCTTAATGCTAATGTATAACGCTGGGGATCGAACCCGTGCAACTACACCCGTCTCCTCCGTTTGCAAGGTGCACCCGAATACGCCACCAGGCCAACGGGCTAGACGGCGTCATACATCTGAGTCCATGCGAAATATTTATGGCCTAGTATATATTTATGGCCTAGTATATATTATAGTTCCTACGATATGGTATGCCTCTCGGTTCTGTGGTGCTCACATGTGAGCCTGAATTGTTTCAATGAAGACAGGATTCATCATCTATTCTCTAGGATAATAAAATAGGATGATTGTGTTTTCACAGCTTTATATAAACTTTTTTTTAATATGACACATGCAACCGACTCCAATTTCTCTCGACCATCTCTGGTCGTCACTCACCACGAACGGCAATCGGTACTTACCACTCGGCCATAGCTATCCCCGTTGGCTCCTGCGTCGGCAGGCATCTTCCCTGTACGTGGTTTATCTTCACGTCCTTAGATCGCTTTGAAAGCACCTAGTCCTTAATTATCCTGCTGTTTCGGAACCACCGGCGCTGTACTCGAATCTCATCCACAAGATCCAATAGTTGATTTCGTCTTCTGTGCCAAGTGACTGCTCGCGTTGATTAAACAAACTCGGCGATTTGTGGTCTGCCGTAGAATCAACAGTTTGATACGTCTGTAGTACTGCCGCCAGACAGCGGAGACGAGAACGCCCTTCGACACCGCGGAGGCCGTTCACGACGATGGCACACGCTCTGCAAATTCACACGAAAGACACCGAGTGAGGATAATCCACCTAATCGCAGAGGAGCAAGTGCACACGACGTTGACGTAAAGCCGTGTCGTCGGTCGCCTGGCAGAAACGAAAATCCTATCAAGGAAAGGAGTACATTAGAATGCCCTTATCGGAAGGCGTCCTTCGTAGATTACTCCAAATGGCTACGCCGACAGCTTTTGACGAATAAATTAACGATGAAGTATGACGTATTCCTTGCGTCGCGTCATTTCCGTAACGTAGATCAAAGAGAAGCGTAGGAGGGATTCGCGGTGATCCTTCTTGAAAATTGTGGCTGACCCCCACATCTGAGTCAACGTTAACCTGTCATGGGACTAGCAAATCTCAGGCTCCTTCATGGACCTGCATTTTGTCAAGAGTTCAGATTTTGATCAAAGAGTCTGTGATCCAAAGATATTGGAGGTCTGTGGATCAAAGATATTGGAGGACGTCAGATCAAACTAAGCGCCTCCTACATATATTCGTTGTTATTCAAAATGTCACCAACAATAGATGCATACAAACATATACAGCGTACACGGCGTTGAAGTAAATGTGCCCCAAAGGACGCATGGGTCTAGACAAATTCATTGCCGACGTACATCTGCTTAAGAAAGATACCATACACTTAGTCATATCACTTCAACGGTCAGACCTGTATTTATGAGAAGCATTTCTCGAGCCACAGGTGAACCAAGATTACCCACCGATAGGTGTATAAGCCATCTGGCTTTTATGGATTAATTGAATCGGCTTGAGTTGTTGAGAGGGTGCCAGTTCTCTGTAGGTGAGCATTGGCATTTTATCGTCGGTCAGTTGGCGACTGCAAAGCTATCAGCGACTCGCTACAAGACAACCCATTCGGTACGCACTTAAAGAAATGTCGTGATTCGACACGAATTTCAGTTCCAACATCTTTGAAAGGTTTGCAGCTTTGAAAGATATTGAAATTGAAAAACTGCGTTGGTTCTTTGTGTTTCACAAATACATCAGGCTTGTTCATTTTTACTGACAACAACGATGTTTCGAAATGAGAGCTACTTCATTACCAAATGCTAATGAACGATAGCGTCTGCCAAAGCTTTTAGTTCTGCCTAACCGATACAACGGGCTTCGTGGTGCATATGGACAGGGCAAATAAATGTTGGTGCGAATACAGTTTATATATATATATATTAAGTTGACCCAAAAAAACCGGACACATAAATTTCAATATGGGCTAAACTAAGTCAGTTAAAACAAAGATTTTTTAGTATGAGTTAGAGGTATGTACCCCTTTTATTTAAACACTGGTCCCAGAGTTCTGGCGGCCTTCTAAGGGCTAGGTATGCACCATTTCTATTACCCTTTATAACATCGTTATTTAAGGCCTCTCTGAGTAAATTGATGTTTGCATACCACCTATAGCCCTCTTTAATCGATGGAAGCAACCATAGTCACACGGGCTTCAATCGGGAGAATGGGGGGGGGGTTATGCCATCGCTCAATCTTGTTGGCCTTAAGCCAGGACGTAATTTCATTGCAACGATGGGCCCTAGCATTGTTAGGGCCACACTTGCAGCCACACTCGGTGCTTCCTATCGCCATGCCAGTTATTCATGAATCCATTCAAGAACTCGAGATATCGAGTCGAGCCCATTTTTTCTTTTGGGCAAATTCCGTTGAAATCCATGGCAAATGCTACCATTACTTTGGGTTAGAATCTATTTGGTACTGCTACCGCCATTGCCTGTTCACCTGGTAGTAGCCACTGTTTCACTTGATCTTGCTCCGGTCCCCTATACAGGCTAATCCATGTCTCGTCCACTGCAAAGGTATGCTCTAAGCGACTCTTTTGCTGCCTATATATCTTCAAATTGTTTCGCGAACACTCCTCACGCATTTTCAGTTGGCCAGGACCGGGTTCATGAGGAACCCATTTTGCATTTTTTTCTGCACCCTCATATTATTTTTAGTCATTCGATGACACTTTTTACGAGGCACGCCAATTTTAGCCGACAAAGTCCTCAATGACAAAGAACTAGTATCCTCGAAAGCGTTTTCGATCATTTCGATCCGTTCGTCGAATCGAGAATCGGGAAGGGATGGGCCTCTCCATATTCATGAATGTCCCAGTCGCCTTGCCTAAACTGCGCACACCAATGGTAGACCTGTTGTCTATTCAGGGCATTACGGATTTCAGCTGGATTTCTCGATGGATTTCAGCTAGACATTTCTTCTGTTGAGATATAAACCTGACACTTTCCCTCTGAGAATACAAGTCTGATGGACCTGCTCCGCCGGTTGCCATTTCGCACGGCTAACGAAAGTCGAATGCTAGCGGCTTTCACACCGTCTGCATGCTAAGTTTTGTGTCTCACTACCCGCCAAATTTGAATCCAAACCGGCCAAGAATAACAATTCGGTGCCAGACGGTAGGAGTGCGTCTTTTTTGGGTCAACCTAATATATATACTATAATATTTATGAGTTGTTTCTGCTTCTCAGATTTTGGAAAGGTCAATACGATTCCAGCTGAGTTTCCTCTTCCAATCTACTCAACACGGTTGAGCAGGTCGAAAGTATCTTTAGTACGCGGTATCGAATTGCACCACATCCACCATATCGACCGCTGTTCTCGAATACAGCAACAATATCTATATGACCTCACTGCATATTGTTATCGCCACTCGACGAACCCGCAGCAGGAAACCTCTACGCGTATATCGTTTACGAGTGGTTTTGAGCAGAGGGACATATATTGTATACAAAGGCAGTCCAAACCTCTTGAATGGGTACAAAGTCGCGTTCGCGGCTTTCATTCCTGATGGCCACTTGGCCTCATGACTGTTGTCATTGGCAAAAAACAAAAATTACCTCGACCCTTGCTGTCCTACGAAGGATGGCGGCTGAGCAACGTACATGTTATCATGGGAACATTTACCACGCCGCTGAATCACGACAACAAGCGACCTATGTATCTTTACATTCGTCGAGGAGTCTCTTGCAAACCGCAATTGACACAACAGCGGAAGTTACAACTCGGCGCTTCTTAGTCGGACGCCGAGACTTTACACTGACCCTTACTTTAATTCATTCAGCCTTCCAGACATGTTCACAAGAAGCATCCGCTGAAATATCAAATCATCGATATCAAGAGTGAATTTAAAGAGCACCTTTTTTTCATTTACCCGCTTCACATTTTGCCCAGCTTACATAAGTCACTAAGCAGTTAATCCGTATCTCTGGTCTTGATCATTTGTACAGATTGCACATTTTTACATGCGACACTGTCGTCACTGTGTGGCAAGTGCGTCTTCATTGGGTTCACTGTTCCTACTCACGATGATGGCGTTGGGAGGTCGTTTCAAATCATTCCACATTGTCAACATTCAACATATTGAGAATGACGTTCTCCACGTTCTGCTGCCAATATCAACGAAGCGTATGACTAAACCATAAAGAATTCAATGGTGTGCGCCACCAAGTGAGAGTAGGGACCTCCTCCCCCGGCGGAGCCTGAAGTTCACTACGAGCATTGACCAATCCCACTTACCTGTCATCTGGTGATGTATGCTTCGGATCCATATGCAGCCTCTACCGATTCGAATCTATTCTAGAGACGGTGAGCATTTCCCAATTCAGCTGTGGCCACGCGACATATAGAAATTGTGATAGATATTGATCCTATTCATTGATTTCTATCTGACAGCTGATGATGAATAATGATGTATAATGACCATAATGAGTAACCTCGTCATTAATTGTAACAAAGGAACGTCACTTGCTTTTAGCTAGATAACTATAATTTTTTTGCTATTCAACGAAATTCTCGCTGTCCGATCTGGAAGAAGCCTCAAATGAGGTCCCGATGAGCATCCATCTCTCACTGAGGATCTAAAGTCAACCTCTGCTCGTCGCGTCCTTAGGGGCAATCATATACCAGTAATCATAACCACAATACCCCGTCGAGATACCATGACACCCTGTCAACGAGAGTCATAATTGCACTTATCTCACATGCCCCTACAGGTACGTCGATTGCTGACACGGCCAACCATGGATAATTAGGTGACGTTGATGAACTGTAAAGTTGCCTTGACGCAATGGCAGATTGGATAAGCAATCTGGTTACCAGAGACGGTCTCAGTGGCAAGGATTCAGGAGCTAGCAGTCCCTCACAGCAACGATCGCACTAACAGCTGCTCTCGTGTTCATCTCTGTCTAGTTTTTACAGACGTCAGCCAAATACATACGAACACTTTAAGTTAAAAGAAGACTCTGTCAACAATCGTTACCCCAGTGATTAGCAGACCATATCTAGCCAGAGCGTAGAAATCATCTCGGTAATGAGCACTTAACACTTGAACATTTTTACCCGATTCAATGGACAGCAGATGGATAAGCTACAAAAAATTCTTTTGTGGATATCTCTCAACGGGAATTGATACATTTAACAGCAAATCGCCACTGATAACTAAACACACTTCAACAAAACGAACAAGCTACACCTGTAATCTAATTAGAAGACACTTGTGACAATAGCCCCCAGTCCCGCAGCTTAACACTCCAGGCAAAACGGCTGAGTGCTTTGAGTGGGTTGTTGCTTTCGGTAATCGCGTTGCTAATATAACGGTCACATATCACCCTCATCCGTACCACAGACATGGAGAACGCCTTGATTGAATTCAATACAACGCGTTTGAACGATGTTAAAAAATATGTTGAAATATGAACGATGTTGAAAATACACGTATATAATATATATACGTGTAATATATATATATAATACGTATATATATATATATATATATACGGTGTTAAGGTAAGTAGCTTCTACACATACATAGTGTCTAAAATAATCTTAAATTTTCTCACGTTGGTTATTTTTTTTCTTGTTACAGGGATAGTGCAGCATAAATTCCCCCACTTCTCATCAGTGATAGGATTTGTGTCACAAACGCGAGCAAGATTCGAATCGCTCGACGTCTCTGGGCGAAAATTGACCGTTTAGAGCATCAACGTAGGGACGTGTTTTCATCTGTTTCATATGCAGTGTTCATATCCATCTGAAACAGGTCGTGAGCACATCGTAATGTATTTCAATAAACCCCTTAAAATAAGCTGGGTTCGATATCCCCGTCAAATCACTAATTCTCCACGAGCAATTCCACAAAGCAGAACAGCATGACCGAAAAATAAGGCTTCATGACCGTTAAAAATCTGAATTGTGGAAAAATTTGACACACCCTGTTACAAATATTCGAAATATTAGACCGTAGAGATGGCCCGCGATACCCATATTCATCAGCCTACGGGAGCCTTTTTTTCGGTGGAGGAACATCTTCCACATGGATCATTCAAGCATAAACTTTCAACGTCAACAGATGACACACCAACGCTAAGAAGAATCTGGTCGGAGACAATGTTTTAACCACAAGATTGCATGCACACTTGACATACCACGTTTCGAGATAGTATCGATAGGTAAGGGCTGAGACAGGATCTTCGTAAGCTATTCAGATAGATACGCGGGGTATTTCATGGTGATAAACATCACCACGAACACCCCGCGTTACATATTATACCCCTTAACTGTTTTTTCGAGCTGACCCTCAGCTGTTCCCCTATCTGACAGGCCTCAGCTCTTAGCCTTTTAGGTATTACTACGAGGACCTGTCGGGGCCACCTTTGCTTATTCTCTGCCTTACTCGTACCTGACAAGTAAGGCAGGCTATTGTACCCCCTGCTTAGCATATAGAGAAGCCAATTACTCTCTCTCTCTATATATATATATATATACATATATATATGAATTCCGTGTAAAAGTTTGACAACAACATACAATAGATGTATATTAGGCTATAAAACTTGTGACTCTACTTAATTGACACTTACCATTGGGTAACGGTTTAACCAACTTAGTTGTCACCGACATTCCCAGCATATAGTTTTTCAATATATACATGGTCACACACGCAAAAACGCACATTCATATCCTCCTGGACAAATGATCAGTGCCAGTCAATCATTAATTGCCAGATGTGTGGACACCGGATGATTTTGCAAACTCGTTTCTTCGTTACGATATTTCGCATCAGAGACAAGCCGTATCTCATTTACGGGATGAAATTTCATATCGAACACTCGCAATAATGCCACACTTGCCTTGTAGGCGCTGTATGCATCAGCTGCTGCTGATCGTGTGATGCTGTCGTTCGTTTGTTCGATGTTTATGCCTTAATCTCCAAATAAAACCACGCTGTAGCTGTCCACACAATATACTATACACTATACACTTCGTATAAAACATATACATACACACCTACTACAATATAGGCGTCAATTCGAAATCACTATATACATACACATTAATACAATATGCCAACAAGACAAGAGAGCTCGCTCAAGCATCTTGGGTACATCGAATCAAACGGTGCATGTATCAGAAGGCAGTTGTCACTTCCTAAGGACGTGAATGGAAGGTTTAAGGCTGAGCGGAACGATAGCCGGGAGCAAGGCAGTAGAAGTCGCCACCGGATGGAGTGCAGCTCATCGCTCGCCAGCGATCGCACATACATATATATATATATATATACACACACACACACAGAGAGAGACACACGACACGCGAATACTAGCAGCAGTAGGGGCGGAGGCAGTGGCAGATCGACGACTTGGCCGGAAATCCTGCCACCGATTCGCGAACTATGGTGAGCCGACCAAGGGGGCGGTTATGAGCGAGAGCCCCAGCGTTGGAACACAGTTCCTTCTGCTGCTGCTACTTTACTATAGGCGCTGGCTCTATTGCAGAATCAGCTGGTCGGTCGGCAGACTCTCGCGGGACTTCTGTAGAGGCTGGCGTTGCTGCCGCTGCTGTCGCCGCCGCCGCCGCCGATGATTATACGAGGCGTCGCAGCACGCCAGCGCGACATTGGCCGCACCAGCCCCGCTCATGTGACGGTACACAAATATATATATATATATATGTACATATATATTAATGCGACTGATGCCAGAGGGAGCGCTGGCTGACTGGCTGGATTCTGAACTTGTGAGACGCGCGTTCGCGGCGAGTCAAAACGAGTAGAATGTGGGTCGGCATTCGGCTGTTAGCACTCGACAGGGACAGATTTGTTCGAGGCGATCAATAGGTAACAACAACTGGACGTATAACGAACTTTGATAATGCACATATTTATGCACATGTATACAGTAGTCTGCAAATGTGTGTGATCTAAGCAAAATCATTGATATATTGCTGGCCTATTATAATTATATTCAAGAATTTCGTTTAGTTTACGATGTTGCAACAGAAATACAAGCATTGATGCAACGCTCTTTCGTTTTGGATAATGACAATGTCCATATCCATTGCTACTAGACAAGCGGTACGTTTGTCTCATAGATCGTATAATTGCACCAAACTTGCCAGATTACGTGTAATAACGATAAAGACATATGTCGATCAAGATCGTTCAGTCCAAGGAAGATTTCAGTGGATTTAAATTAAGCTCATCTAATCAATCGGAAATAATTTAACGCTTTTGTTAGCGTTTTAGCGAAATATGCTAAAACCAAAAGTCATTCATATTCATTTACAGCCGCCACCAACATATTAAGAACTTACTTGAGTATATGAACATTTGAGAAGAGACACATATGAAGTGCTGTCAGCGTACACTGTCGCAAAATAGTGGTCAGATCTCGGCGCTTTATAGTGTACGCTACCGGTCCACTCGAAGGACCGGCTTTGGAAATCTTTAAAGGTAACGGCGCGAGTGACTGTTGGGAAGGAAATCAATGAGCTATCACCTAAGGACTCGAGTCTGTCAAGTGGACATGGCAATGCCGATCATGGCAATGCCGATCTTTCTGCTACTTTACATCGTTATCAGGAGCTCTATCGTCCTCTGCGCGGTGCAAACCAACCAGATATGAGCTGGTTAATCACTGCCGATTGTCGCACCTCCTAAAGGACTTATTTGCCCTTCAAGTAACCTTGTGGTTTAATTCTATAGCGCACAGTGTGACTAACGTTTGAAACGATAACAAATAGTCTCATTAGCTAAAAATATCTAAGGATGAGATAATTAGCACTTGAGGCAGCCATGCGTTGCTAGAAGCGAACAATAAGTATCGATTAAGCAAGGTGTATGTAAGTCGCTGAAATCCTACATGCATCTGAAGTCGGGTATCGTATTGATGACGATACGATGAAAAATTCATTATATTTGTCTCATGACATGGGCATTTCTCAAACGGGGTCACCGCATCCGATAGGTTTGTTTAAAGATTTGATTTCAATTTTTCCCTTTTAGGGAAATACAACGACTTACGAATCATTTTTGAATTTTTGTCGTCTAAGCAATCGTGTCGATGTTACTACGTACTCGCTTAATACCAACGAGTATATCACCAGCATTTTTATTCTGGGGGAAAGTTCCGAGTGAAGACAACAAGGCTGAAAAACCTGCTGATGTCGACACACGTCGCTTAGTGTAGCCAGCTAGCATACACGTACACCACTTACAGCGACTAACTAATTTCAGAAATATTGGAGTTGTTCTTGCATATTTTTGAGATATTCTAAAATGTTGTTGATTGACATTATTATTATTACAAACATTTGATTTGATTGTTAAAATTCTTTTGCTTACAGTTTAATTGCAGTAATTAAATCAGCATCGGTTTTTCAGTTGGTCTACATACGCTTATACAATACTATATAATCCAGGCGTTTAATTTAATGAAATAATGAATGAATTTTTTTTCTCTAAACATCGTTTCTAACAAGTGCCTATATCAATCTACCACATCTGCCGGGCGGGACCTCATCCGGGCGGGATCACTACTACGTACACTACACAATCTGTCCTGGATACCCTGAATTTCATGATACAAACCAGACTTAGCTGCAAGTCACAAATGGCAGCAGCAGCAGCAGTCAAAGATCATCGGCTAGTTGTCGCCTCTGTTGGGTCGCCCGTGCTCGCAGAAGAAGAAAAAGTGGGAGACAGAGAGAGAGAGCGAATCTGGCTATCGTCCGCTGTCCGAACGAATCACTCGATCCAGACAAACGAAATCACAACAAGAACAGCAGCAGCAGCGGCAGCAACGGCAGCAGCGGCAGCAGCAACTACAACAACAATAATCAACAGCACTATCTCCGTAAGCGACGAGGGATAACGCGGAATCAGTGCACTACTGTGCTGTTGTGTTGCTGAAGGTGTCGAGAGACTCGCTTGATGAATTAACCACAACCATGCTGAAGTGAGCCACAGTGTTGTTTTAAAGTTTGATCGATGTGCGCTTGTTCGTCGCACAACTTCGACGCTGTTGGAACGCGAAACAGGGCGCCCGCCATTTGGTACGTTACGCGCGAGATTGCGCTCAGCAGCGGTAGTGATATAACGACGAGTACAAACAAACGCTTAGAGCTGATTAAAACACGCGATAAGAATCGATTCTTGTTGGACGATATTGATTCCGGTTCTAGGTGATCCCATTCAACAACAAGCCCCGATTAGTTGTTTATGTGGTAGCGCAAGGCTAATACTTACGAACATCTTGCTCGTATTGTTTTGAAACTGTATATCGTATCACTGAACCTTGCTATTTCATACAACTTTCCTACAGGTACCATCTCTGAAGTTATTACATGGCGATTATATTGAAATGGGAATATTACGAAATGTGCTAAAGCTCTTATGTAGAAATCAGGATCCCTTATATCAGTTGAAATCTGCAGTAGCAACAGGTAGTTTGTCTAGTAAGCCTTGAAGCGTTCGATTCAGTCAGGGGATTTTAGAGGACAGTTAGCTGTTACTTTAACTGCATAGGCGTGTGTTGTTTTTCTCGATGGACATCTCGAACGCTAACTCGCAATCAATTCGAATTGTTAATGGATGTCGAATTTATTATTATCGCAAATCGAATAGCTCTCAGATCAAATTTATTTAGGGCGATGCGTAGTTGCAAGCTATAATAGCTCAATCTCAGTGCAATAATACAAGTTTACGTGCTGCGTGAAATTTAATTGTTGAACCGCAAGCGTTATCAACATTGAAGAGGAGATTTCAACATTTGGAGAGGGTTTCCGAAATATACCTTTCGACAGATACCCTTTTAAGGTGAAACGCTCAATAGGTCTACAATACATTATGCGGCTGTTAACATCATGTAACTTTTCTGCCAGTATTGGAAATATTTAGCAAATAATCTAATCTTGGATTCTATTTGATGATGTGATTCTACACACAATCTTCCATTAAAAACATTAAGGCGTACTTGAAGTAAGCGTTAATTAACTTCGGTGTCCTAATCAGCATATAAACCATGCGTTACGTCTGAAAGTAAACATCTGAGATTTGGATGATCTGTAGATGTGCACTTTTCTTAATTCGATTGATGTATCATAAAATATTATCGATCCAGTCTAGCTAATGTTATTCGAAGAAATCCACACCTCGAACCACAAAACAGTGTTCGCCGCATTCGACAATGCCCCGATTTTTTTCAAAATATAAAGTCTTGCATTTGCTCTGATCCGTTATTCGAGTGGAATGCAGATGTGTGATTACATATTGAACAAATAACAACAAATTCACCATCCTGTTTCAACCGGTGTTTAGCAGGTCCACATTTGTTGACGATATATAATTCAAATATGGAACCTAATCAACATGTGAGCCTTAATACAGACGCACACAGCAAAATGAACGAGCTGAACAACTACGACGATTTAAATCACATCGGAACCGGTGCCTTCGGCACAGTGTTTAAAGCACGTGACAAGAAAAATGAAGGACGATTCGTCGCTCTTAAAAAGGTCTGTAACTGCTTGGTGCTATACCCGTGAATATATATGCTAGCCAATGTGGCGGTCCAATCTGTAGATTCGAAATTTTTTGAAAGTGAAGATTTTTTCCTCTTATATTTGCACAGGGGACCTGACAATAGTGTTTAGGTAGTAGTAGTAGTACTAATACTTAAAAGGTTAAGAGCTGAGGTCTGTCAGATAGGGGAACAGCAGAGGGTCAGCTCGAAAACTCTATAATAGTGTTAAGCTCGTCTGGGTCGTCCAACAATTCATTTTATATATTTCTTAATTTAACACAACATTTGTATATAAGAAGTTTGTTCCATCGTATGACGTTCTTCTGGCTTTGTCATGCAGGTGCGGATGGCAATAACCGATGATGGAGTTCCCCTGCCAGTTCTGCGTGAAATTTCGCTTTTGAAGCAGCTCGAGTCGTTCAATCACAGAAACATTGTGCGACTCTATGACATCTGCCACGGAAGGCGGGGAAACAACGATCTCGTAAGTAATTTATGTTGTACACTTTGCCCTCATTTGAACGGATCCTTGAGCAAGTTTGGCACGATGGCTCGCTTAGAGTGTAACTGGTAGGTGTACGGGTTCGATCTCCACCGTTGCACAAACGACGATCGTCAAGTGTCTCTCACGACAAGTTGATCAATATTCCTTTCATTATTTTTCATTGCAGGTAATCTTTCTTGTGTTGGAGCATGTTGACCAGGATTTAGCGACGTTCCTCGATAAGTGCCCACCGCCTGGACTAGAATACGACCTAATAAAGTCACTCTCGCACCAGATCCTCACCGGCATCGACTTTCTGCATGCGAACAGAATTGTGCATCGTGACCTCAAGCCGCAAAATGTACTTGTTACCGATCGGCACGTAGTAAAGCTTGCTGATTTCGGTTTGGCTCGCATCTACGAATACCAGATGGCTCTTACCCCCGTTGTTGTCACCCTATGGTACGTATTTTCACATAGAAGCTTCCCAATATTACAGAGCTGACGATGATCACTCCTGTACCTATATATTTGCCCTATAGTTCACACACTAAAGATATAGTAATTTACTATACGGTTGTTTCTCCACTTTAAGTCATGACGTATAATGACTCCTTAATCGGGATTTATTTTGGCTCTTCCAACAAAAAAAGGCTTAGGTAGAGATCACAACATCACTAAATGTGATCCTCTAATTTTCCTCAGGTACCGCGCTCCTGAAGTTCTCCTGCAATCCGCGTATGCCAGCTCAGTGGATTTGTGGTCATGCGGCTGCATTATAGCAGAACTATTTACAAGAAAACCGCTCTTTCCCGGAAACTCCGAGGGAAGCCAGCTGGGTAAAATTCTCGAGGTAATTTCCCTTGAAAAGTATATTTATATATATATATATATATATATATATATACCATTGTAATATATGCACTACAAGCCATTCGGCATTGTTATTTGTGTCTACAGATCATCGGGACACCATCGCGAGCAAGTTGGCCACAAGACGTCTGCATGGCCTGGGAGCACTTCAGTATCTATGGAAGAGGTATGATCATCATACATGTTATTTTCACAGTGAAATATTGAGTCGGCCTTCAGTGCACACTTATTGTTGCTAAACATTGTTGCAAACATATGCCTTGAATTAATGGAGCATTCATATGAAGATTATTAGGCTGTAAGTTGCTATGTTTTACCCCTGTATCACTCTTTTTTAGATTTTATCGATTTCCATTTTTACAAGTAGTTCTTTTTTCGTTTTGAAGGTGAGGTTTTTCTATTTCTCTAAATTTAACAATAAGATCTTTTTTTATTTCATATTTTCACATATATTTATAATATATATATATTTTTTAAGGTATATATATGCCTACCTAAACGAGGCGTCTATAGATGATCGTAATTTCTTCCCCTTTTGCGGCACCGCCTTTATTTTCTAAAATCGCTATTTCATCGATTGCTATCCTCGCCTTGAAGGTGTCTTAACTCTCCGAAGGTGCAGCTGTTAAGAAATATTTATGCAGAAGCAAGAATATACTCAGTGCCTGATTATTACGTGGTTCTCTCCAAATGAGGCCGAATCGGCCCGTGGAATCTTTGAATAGGCCTATTAGGGTACGTTAAGTTGATCGATGGAGACCTAGCCAATACGGCAAAAAAACTCGGACCGTTCATAACGTTTTGCATTCAACAATTGTGTGCACTGTTGTTGTTGTTGTTGTTATATTTTATAGGCGAGGATCTCGCTAAGTTGATTCCCGGAGCGGAACCACCTGCAATTGACCTCATTCGAGCCCTCGTGGAATTTGATGCCAACAAGAGGCTTAACGCCGAGGATGCCCTCAGGCATGCCTTCTTCGATGGATTCGAGCAGGAGAAAGATTAATTGAATCGGCCAATCAACACAGCATTAAGGCATACTGAAGTGAAGAAGGAAAACACCCCCATGCTGCTGAAATCATTAACCTAATTAGCCTGGTTAACGATCTTGCGGTTAAACGTTAGACTTCTTAAAGCCTGGTCCAGACGATCTCGGTGACCCGATCACTTCTGGATGCTTTAGGGAACGCTACAACTCGCGTTGTTGCTTCCAACCAGCCGTTAGATATCCATTTGATACCGCTGGAGAGGATAGAAACATTACCAACGACTGATGCGAAACAAGTGGCCGCATGAGATTGGAGGATGGAGTGGTGTTGTTTTTTTTATGTTTGTATAGAAACCTGTGCGAATTTCACACTTCAATGTGACTAGCATCCACCTAGCTAGATTACGCCCATAGCAAAAGCTATGTATGATACAATTGACATCTCTGTATATAAATTGCAAAAATAACTGACAAATATCTATTCTATTCTTCTTGATATCTTCAAAAAGTTGACTTCATGCCGCGCCACACTCCATCGCGTTGGGTACCTATTTCCATCGGCAAATCCTGCCGATGTAAAAACCAATTTTTAAGGGCATTTCGATTGTTGCCAATTTCTCAAACATTTTAGGTAAGCCTAGAATATGACTATTACACGTCGAAGTAAAATATCATATTATTTAATACATTGTTCACATATGTACACAACATTTTCATGTAAACTATATGTATCATTTCAGCGCTTACATCATGACTTGACGCTAGAGCCTACAGTCGCCTTTACATTGCCGACAAGAGCCTTTAGCTAAGGCCGACTGCGCTGACGTCCATCATGACTTGGGATGTATTGACAGGTTACAATGTCAAGCCAGAATTGCGTCTGCAGTTTACCAAGAGAAGCTGATTTTATATGAATGTCGGTGTGTTATTATTAATATTAAACAACAATGGTCACTATTTGGTTGAGAAGAAAAACGGTGTCTAAAAACTACCTACTGCCATGTACAATTCATATGCACTGCCCAATCGCCATATCTTTAAATCGGGTAAGTGTATTCTGTAAAAAATAATTACCTGAGTTGTTTGCAAGGCTGGTCCGGCTAAAGATGAATGCATTTCTAATAATAGCTAAGAGTGAACATGTGCTATTTTCAATTTGTACTTAATGAAGAAACAGTCGTTGTTGAAATCATTTTTGATTAGTGTGTAAAATCAACACACTAGTAAAGCGCACACTCACACTAGTGAGTGTTAAATATAATAAATACACGTTTATAAGTTCTTGTTTCATTTGTGTATCTGGTTGCAATTGGATAGGCGAAAAATTTTAATTTTTGCTTTCTTTCTTTGCGGATTGTTCCTTCGAGAAATGTGAGCATAGTAAATCTCTCTGTCAATGGCATCTTTCTTGGCGATCTGCTACCATGGAAGCCGCGTTGTTCGTCAAACCACTTTTGCTGTCAAGAGTTTCTCGAGCGATTCTATTTGTTCGAAGTCCTCTGATTGGCAAGCCACGTGAAAACTGGGGAGCTCTGCCTGGACTGCATGGTTTGCGCTCAAGTAGTTTCTGGGGTTACACCAGGGGTCCTCGAGTTTAACTGGTAACTGGTCGTTGCTCATCGTAAATGGTGGAGAATGCCCCCGACATGCGGGGTTTGTGTCGCTTTGACGCTCTTCGAGCATACTTTATAAAATCGTGAAATATTAGCTACGACAGGATTGAGGGGAGACTGGGGTTTCTCCGGTCTCTTCTCTTGCTTGCAAGAATACGTTACGCCGAAAGAGATGCTAGTCTTTAGGAATGGTGCGTGCAAGCTCGAGGAATAGCTCGGAAGAATTGGCGGCTTTTGAGATATTGAAATAAATGTTTATAGCAGCAGTTATTTTTAAGAATTCCCCTCTAACTGGGAGAGTCTTCAGAGTCGTCTTTCGAGATTAGCAGAGGCCTGAGCCTATTTCAATTGTATTACAATGGTGGCACGCATGCACTCCGATCTCGTTGTGACTTTGTTATGAAAAAAAAGAGTTAATGTCGCTCCCCTGTGCTGCACCCCGACTAGTGGGACCGACGGGCTCATCATTTGGGCAGCCACCCTGGAGCTCACCCACAAGGCGCTCACGCTAACGACCCTCGGAGGCATCCCGGTGTCCGCCCACTGTCCGGCTCGTTCGAATACCAAGGCCCGCATAACGAATGTCTGCGCGGCCTTCACCGATGCCGAGATTCTGTTGAACTCGCGCCCCTCGCCGTCAATTCCACCCGCCGTCTCCGGCTCGTCGGTCGCCTGGACCCGTCCTGCTCACCTTCAGCGGGCCGCCTGCTCCCTCGGTGTTCGTTGGCTACCGGTCTCACCCGGTCGTCCTCGAACCTGACCACCCATCGCTGTGCTTTAATTGTTGCCGGTTACATCGCGGCCCAGTGCTCATTGCCCTGGGCCTGCAACATCTGTGACAATCCCGGCCACCTCGCTGCGACTTGCGCCCACCGTCAATCACCCGAGCTCGGCGATCCCACAGTTGTTCAGTACGTTTTTAACACCTGAATGCCCCAGTGAGTTGTACGCTCCTTCGATGTCAAAGAACGCGGCAAGTACAGGCCCTTTTCTCGCTCTTGCAGCTTCAACATCAGTAGTGTGATCCAGAACATAGTCCTGTGCCGATCGAAGTTGTCGGTAGGCTGACATATTATCTATCAGGAAGTGCTTGGCTTGTAGTGAGCTCAAAAGATGCCTCAGCAGCATTCGCTCGAGTATCTTTACAACGTGCGACGTTTCGACAATAATACTTTATGAGCCGATCTCAAGCCTGTTGCGCTTGAGTACTCTCCTTCTCCGACCTTGGATTCATCCGGGAATTCACCACTGTCCAGATATTATTCATCTTCTTTAGCAAGGCTGCTCGTCCCGCTCTTGATAGCGATAGTAATTGCTTATTTGAGATACCATCAAATCCGGGTGCTCTCCTTGCATCTGCCACTTTCAGCGCTAGCTCTAACTCCCTCTGGGTGAAAGGCACTCAGAATCGCGAGTCCCGCCTAGCTCCGACTGGTTTCTCCATATGGTGCTTGTCCGCAGTCCAGTTTGATCTACACATGCCGTCGACTATCTCATTAAGAACTTCTTTTACATCTCTCTTCAGTACCATACATGCAGCGGTAAGTGGACTCCTCATCTGTCCTTCCTTTCTATTTTTCACAAATGTCTACGCTTCCATGAGCGATGTGTTCATCGACAATAGAGGTTCTTGTTGCTGCTGCCTTAAGTTATCTCTCAGGATGGTTGCGTAATCCAGAATATCCATTTTCTTGAGAACCAGGTCAGCATAATCAGCGAAAAGTCCAAATGTCTTCCAGCGAGTGCGTAGTTTCTGAACAGCGTTTATCAGGCAGGTAAGGTGAAATTCCGGAGCAGGTGTTCCGGGTGGAACCCTTACCTTAACAGTAGCTTGATGTTTAGCGCGATTGATCAGGTGTACGATAACCAGCCGCTCTCTCAGCCCGCCCTCAATTATTTCCCGATACTTAACCCAGTCAACAATACCTTTAGTTTTCCAGTCTGGGTGTCGTGCGGTTTTTGGTTGAGCTTACACATCACATGGTCGGAGGACGTGACTGTATCTTCTATATCAAGCTGGTGTTTATCCGCAATCTTGTCACTCACTGCAACGACATCCGAGTGTGACTCTACAATACCACTGGCGTATCTCCCTATAAAAGTCATTCATGATTGTGGGTTTAAGTCTGTCTATCTCTCCCATCAGCATTACACCTCTCTTGTCAAAGCGATCACCACCCCATGCAGGATGTTTGGCATTCATGTCGCCAGCAAAAATCAGTGGACTGAGAGGCCGCAGTACTCCTGATAGCTTTTTAACGTATTCAATTTTGTTTGGTGACATATATATCGATATATGGTGGACGTATTCTTTCCCAATTCGAATAGTTACTCCCGTTAGGCAGACATTTTCGACTGATGCTATTGTGATGGGCGATTGCATGACTCCGCTCTAACAACGATGGAGGCAAGCGATGAACTTCCAGATTCCGTTGTATGTCTGTCCAGTTATAATAAGTATTGTAAACTGGGATGTGGAAGTCAGCCTTTCAGTTAACTTCGTTAATGCAGAGGGCTATCGGCTTGAGGCGCTCATAGATACCTACGATAACTGGGAAATTTTTTTTATAGCCACACCCACAATTCCAGTGTGTGATTTGGTTAGTTATTTAGACCTGATTGAGACAGAAGCTGCTTCAGGCTATCCAGCACCGCTGCATTCTCAAGCAGTTCAATGAGTCTCGCCACCTCGGGATTCTCCACAAAGCAGGGCACTCTGACAAGTTGTCGTTTTACCACGCTCGTATATGTGCTCGAGATGGGTGGCGTGTCATCCACAACAGCGGGCTGTGGGGCTTCAACTATTTTTGTAACCTCAGCACACTACTGTGAGATTGCTTGTGCGTGCCTCACCTGTTCAGCGTTGGACCATCTCTGGAAAATGGGACAGGCTCGACTTTCAGACATAAGAGATTGTCTACAGGTCCCACAAGTAAACTTTTCACTCGCGCATTCAGCAATCAGGTGCCCTCCTATTCCGCAGCGCTTTCAGACCCTATCTCCCTTCCAGGTACACTTGACGGCTGTGCGGTTATATTTCTTTATCTGAAGATTCTTGCCAGGTACGAGTAAGGAAGAGAATAAGCAAAGGTGGCCCCGACAGGTCCTCATAGCAATACCTAAAAGGTAAAGAGCTGACGCCTGTCAGATAGAGGAACAGCTGAGGGTTAGCTCGAAGAACAGTTTGGTTTAGTTATATTTCAGACATATGACACATGACATTCAAGGTTACTGGAAGAATTTCGCCACATCACTCAGCTTTGTCTCTGATTTGTCCTTTTAAACAGATGTCCATTTTCCAGGTATTCCTCTTATCTGTTAGGGTACTGCCATCAGTTCCCTTAGTTAGCACATTGCATTGCATCCTTCCGATAGCAATAACCCCTTAATCACTAAGAGCCCCAGCGACCTCATCCTCAGTGAACTGGGGATGAATCTCTGGGGATGAATCTCTCTTTCTAGCGACGAATCGTCTATGAACGATTCTCGCCCTCTTCTAACTTCAAACCCGTCATATGCGTCTAAATCCAACTTCACTGGATCCGTCTATAGATGCAGGTAACAAGTTTGTGTGCACTTGCGGTTCAGGACCCCTAGAATCTAATTTTCAGTTCACGGCAGGCCAGTTGTATTGTTTTCGAGGAAGATTTCGCTATAATCCGTACGAGACTGGCGTGAAACGGTACGAAGCCAGTGGCAACGGAGCCTACACTGAGGTTTCTCTTAAAGGGCTTACGCCACAGCTAGAGTTGTGCCCACAGAGAGGCCGTCCCCGCAAAAATCCAACAACTAGAAACGGCCACAGCGGCCTGGCAGACAGAATACGTAAACGAGTCGCCGGCATCCTAAAGTCATCGGCAAAATATCGGGGAAATAAAAGTGGTTTTCTTCGGGACCCTTTCCGGAAAGCCCGCGACGAAATATTTTTTCGTCAACAGAAAACGAAAATACCAACAACCAAGACGAAGAAATAAACAACGCAAACCAACGACCAAGTAAATAAAGCCAAAGAACAAGCAACACATGAAAAACCAACCTAAGAAAATCAGGAAACAAGCAAAGACAATCAGGAGGCGCTCCAGACGAACTCTACAATGGACTACTTCTTGTTTGGCGAAGAATTCGAGGAAAAACTGGACCACTATCTGGAGTCCTGGTCAAAAACGGGTTACCACCTGGATGCGACACAGGTTGATTACTTTCTGAGAAGCGACCTCTATGACGACCTTGGGAAACAACTAAAGCTGTGGGGATAACATTACTGAAGTCAATAAATGGCAGACCTCACCAGCACGAGCCTGGCCCTTCGGCGCATGCAATTGTTATTATCTTTAGTAGATGAAATTTGTTAATAAGTTAGGTAATCTACATCGTTAGACACCTGCAGCGTTGGACAAGGCAACGCTAGCAGAGAGCAGGCGGTCGAGGCAGAAACACTTTGTAGGCAGGTCGATGAAGTTAATCTTCATTGATAGATAATTGCGGGCAGCAAACTCCATTTTAGGACGACTGCAAGTGACCATCATTTCCGACTTCTGGTAGTAAGTATAGGTCTACCCTTCTTGCTCTCAACAATAGTGAACATAAGGTTTGTGATCAGTATATGCCGTGTGTGAACTTCCTGAAGTGGTGGCGTAGAAATGCGTCCTCATTTTCCGTTGGACATATTTTTGTTCAGCTGAAGCGTCCAGCTTTATGGCCGTTTCATTTTCATTCAAGTATGTATGGTAAATAACCTCGTCTAGATCATGCTGACCTGCGTCAGCTACTACATCAATCGGTATTTCTTGATTATAATGAATAATTAAAGATTGGACTGCTAGGTCTTTTTTACTCTCTCAAAGAATCTTCACTCCACACCCTTCACTTCATCCGGACTCAGCATCTTTTTCCTGGGGACATCTAAAGGTCCACTAAGTTATCGAAGGTAACGAAGGATTTTCGGTGGTGGAAGATTTACAATGTCATACATTATTTCAGAGTCTTGTTTCAGGGCCCACATATATGCCCACATTATGCTCCCCCTCAACCCCCCCAGGGTAGACCCCCTCAACTTCCTCGAGGGGGTCTACCATAGGTTGATCCGCGCCGCCGGGGACAAGCGCGCTGGCTCTTTCCTCCTGCAGCGCCTGTCCCTCGCTGTGCAGAGAGGCAATGCCATCGCCTTCCTCGGGACATTGTCGTCCTCCCCCCCCCACCCCCATAATCCCTAGAAATTCCGAACTACTGTATGTTTGAATAAATATATGAGGTATTATGATATACTTGGCTTATCTTTCTATGAATGAACATTAGTCTAGCTGTACCTTCAGGCCAAAGTTGCGCAAGCGTTTGAAAAGTTCAACCCCTCCTTGATCGTGTTCATCTTTCGCGCTCCTGATCCCATTACACGATCTTTTATAACCTTTTATTTTTTCTTTTTTTCCCATTATGTGGCGGTTTCGGCGACACAGACATAGTTTGTCCCTAGCTTTGATACCTTAGCAATTTCAAGCTTAGATAAGCTTCTGAGAGGTCAATTTTGTAAAATAATTTAGTGCTATTTAATTTAGTAAAATGTCATCAGGCGTGGGAAGTAGCGACTGTGGTAGTTAGTTTAGCTTCGTTCTTTTAGCCTTTGAGGATTATGACGTATTATTAATATTATGACGTACCTAAGGGTTGGACGATTCTTACGGTGCGGAACTTACAAACCGCACTAAACCCGCTTCCGCTCTGCTAGATGGCTCGGAAAACTTGTAGCATTACCTCGATTGTTCCATGCGGGGATCATTCAGTCCTACTACTGGCCACTGGGCAGAGCGTCAGATACAGCAGAGCCGAGCCGCTCCTAACGCCACCCAAAACTGTCTTGCCTATTTGTATAAGGGCAAAACGTTATTTGGTCAATGCTTGGAATTATATCGGTTGTAGGGTCCGTCATATTATTGGCAGCAGCAATTCGCAGCTGGTTTGTGGACACCGGTTGTCTAACACAGAAAGTCGTAGAGTCCGTGAATTCCGAATCGAGTTCTGAATACTCCTGCCACTAAGCCGAAGTGAATCTGTCGCGGCTAGCGAGCCCGCATGGCGGAACTTCCTTGGTTCAGTTTTTTATATGTTCCCTACGAGGCCAACCTCGTCTATACACCTCTTAAAAGTCACCAATTCTTAGTGGAGATGATGTCGCCTTGTTGTGAATAGAATCATCGGCGTCCAGAAGAAGGTTTGTCAACATCTGTCGTTCCTTGATCCCGCATGGTAGCTGAGGACTATTGAGAACGGAAGTGGACTCGGGTTATCGTCTTAGGCCACCCCTGTGGTTTGTCCAAAGGGGTCAGGGGGTTCTAATCTGTATTTCTTTAAGAATTCGCTATTGGCAATGCAAGAACCGCCAGCACTATTCCCCCTCTGCAGAATTCTCCCGCCTTGTTTCAATTGTATCCGCTTTGATATCTACAGATCAGCAGAGGCCTGAGCCTATTTCAATTGTATTACAACGGTCGCACGCATGCATTCCGATCTCGTTGTGGCTGTAAACGCTAAGGCCCGCATCATAAACGTCTGCGCGGGTCCCATGTCTGCATTATGAAGGCAGATTCGCCCGTCGCGACCTTAGTAGGCATATAAAGGTGCGGGACCCGGAAGCCCGTTCGGTGCTTCAGCTAAATCAACCACCCGCACCAACAACGACGCTCCCCCCTAGGCACCGTATCTGGCTTTCACCCAGGTGGTCTTGCAAATGCCGGACAAAAGAGACACCACCCGCACCCTCCCAGCCGTCATTCGGGGAAATCTGGCGGCCCTCAGCGCCGCGTCGTGCTTGGAGTGCCGCTTGCGTCGTCACCGGTTTCGCACTCGGCCCACAGATACAGGCCAGACGGCTGCGCGGATCGCGTCGCAAAAACTCCCCGAGGGTGACATCTCCGGTGTTGCCGTACTCTACCTGTACTCTACCGACTCTGCTATACACTCTGTCGAGGCCCTCGACTGACTTCAGCCGCGTCATATCAGGGACCTGTGTTCCTCTGCGCTCGGAGCCGTCGAGCCCTTTCCAAGCCCTTCGCTAAGGTGGTCGACTGTATGCGGGCCGGCACCGTGCCATCGGCGTTAAGGCCAACATTCCTTAGAGCCCGCCTCATCGCCTTCAAGAAAAAGGATGGCTCGGTGCTGCCTATTGTCTGCTCCAGTACGATCCGCCGCTTGGCGGCCAAGATAGCGTGGGCCAACGAGAAGGACACGGTCGTATACGTGTTCGGCCCGACCCAGTTGGGGTGCGGTCAGTCGTCTGGGACCAAATCACTCCTCATGCGGCGCGCGCATTCAACACTGTACGACCGGACCTCTCTGTTTCTGTGAGGGGTCGCCGACCTCGTCCCCGGCCTCTTCCCTCCAGTGCTAGCTCCCAGGGTGCCGCCTCACCCCGAGATCGACCCTTGAGCTCGTTTACTCGCCTCTTACGGACGAGGCCATCCGACCACTCCTTGATCGTTGCCTCGAGAGGACTGAAGTGATGCTTGACCGACTGCCCTCTTCTGGTGGCTTACCAGGGGCTCTTCTTCTTTCGGCTCTCCTTCTCCGCGGCGCGCATGCAACACTTGCTCAGGACCAGCCTGGCCAACACTGAGGCTTCAGCCCTCCACGCTTTTGACGGTATGGTACTAGACGCCCTTACGACGATCCTCAAACTCCAGCTTCCTCCGGCGACGGCGTCGCAGGCTACCCTGCAGGTCCGCTTCAGTGGCCTCGGCATCCGCAGCATATACAGCTTAGCTGACGTTTGCTACGTAGCCTCGCTCACGTCGATCTCCCAAAGCTCTCGCCCATTTCTCTACTTCTCGTGAGACTGCCTTTGACCAGACTGACATTCGCTCCTGGGGCCCTCAGGACACGCAGAGCAAGCAGCGGGTTTAGTCTGATGTCCTCCACCAGGAGCTGCGCGACTCCCTCCTGGCCTCGGTGCCACACACCGCTGACAAGGCTCGCATCGACCGACGTGGGGCGGGGGCATGGCTCCAGGCTCGGTTTATCGAAGAGTCACATAATTCTCTATATTGTCTACTAGAAGCAAAAACAAAAATATTAGAGAGATCACTCGACTTCATCCTTTAAACTACGACCACCTGCTTAATAGGCTGGGTTTTATTACTTATAATCCTCATGACTAACCGCATGTGCGAAGCACAGAATGAATACGGAATATAAATAATGGTGTATGGCTATACAGGAATTAAATGTATGAAATAAATTTATCACATAAAAGCGACGTTTCAATCAGAGATAAAGGCTTATAACGACTTCCTTATCGTTATTACCTCTCGTATCGAACGAAACATTCGAAGTTTCTCAATTGAACAAAGCGCATCCCGAACTTCAGTTCACATTATGTAACTAGTAGGTCGACGCTGATCTTCATAGAACTTGTAAGGCAGGTTTAAGCAAGATCAATATACACTCGTTTATTGGTATTCAGGAAATTAGTTAGTGAATTTGCAGATTCACAGTCAGCATATCATAATTGTAGATAGGAGACAACAGAGATACAAATCGGAGACCTCATCGATTTTGCATGATACCCGTTTGCCAGAGTTGGGAGATTTCACAAGTTGCCGATTTTGTAGAGCACGATGAACTATATATAGATGTATATATTACTTAAGCATCATGGATTTTGACCATGGATCCATGGTGCTTGAGTAGTATATATGAATTTAAGCCTTTATGGGCCTCCCAACAGTGAACCGGGTATGGCGAAACACTACTTCGTTGTCAATGTTTACTCAAAAAATCAAAAAGACACCATCGTCTTCATCATCGTTGCATCGTTGCATCAAGCTCGCCCTTCGGTCTCTTTTATTATTATAATATTATATTAAAAAAATCACATTTTAGTATACATCTGAGAGTGCAATAAATAAGCAACAATAGTTTGGATACATTTTATATACGATTCGGCTGTAGGAAGGCATCCACTTTGCCCCCGTTCGGAATCGGCGCTGGGTGCATACCCAACTGTTTGCGAGATACCCGCATTTCAAACACTGATCATATACTTGTTCATCCAATAATTTACGGTCCATGCTGCTTGAGTAATATATATGAGGTAAAGCTTTTCATGGGAATTTCACTGAGCTCCATGGGGTTAGCACCAGACAAGTGTTATAATTTTGGTTAATCACTTCTTCGTTGTCAAAGTCAAAGAAACAATGCATCTATTCATCATGTAGTCTATCAGCGTTGTCTGGTACTAGACGCTACTTGGGTCACTCTGCCCTCCACAGCTCCAAGGTCGGTTGCTGTCCGAACACTTTCGCGATTTGTACGCAAAATATCGTGCTGTTCATTTCTGTCCCGCTGAACAATATCAATACTAACTCCTACCGAAAACATGGAGTTGCCGAAACCTCAATCGCAGCGGGTGTTGGCTGTTGATAGACATTTAGAACAGCTTAGAACGACTGGGAAGCTCACGTACAGACCAGTTGTGTCGTTTCCGCGGAGGGTTCAACAATTGCGCTATAATCCGTACGAGAGTGGCGTTAAACGGTACGAAGCCAACGGCAACGGAGCCTACCGGGAGGTGTCTCTAGAAGGGCTCACGCCACAGCTGGAGCTGTGCCCAAAGAGAGGACGTCCCCGGAAAAATTCAACAACTACAAACGAGCAAAACGGCCTGGCCCACAGAATACGCAAACGTATCGCCAGGACCCCACAGCCATCGGTCGAGCGTCAGTCAGAGAGAAGAGGTCTCCTTCGGGAGACTTTTCGGAATGTCCAGGTTGAAATTGTTTTCTCGTCAACAGAGAATGAAAAAACTAACAACCGGGACGAAGAAATAAACAACGGAAGCCAAGGATCGAGCAATGAAAGCCAAAGAACGATCAAAGAAGGTGAACAACCATCCAAGAAAAATGAAGCATCAACCGAAGAATATCAGGAAGCAAACGAAGATAATCAAGAGGTGCTCCTGACAGGCTCCCCAATGGACAACATCTCGTTTGGCGAAGCCTTCGAGGAAAAACTGGACGACTATTTGGAGTCCTGGTTAAACACCGGTTGCGATTTGGATGAGACACTCGTCGATCTTGATTTGTTTATGAGAAGCGACCTTGAGATAGAACTAAATCTATAGGAACTACAGGATTGCTGAAATAAATTAATGGCAGGGCTCACCAACAGAAGCCTGGCCTTTCGGCATATGCAATTCTTATTGTTATTCGTGCATGCACAAAATGAGTACGCAGGAGTCGAGCGACAACTAACTATCTCAGCAAAGAAGTTTGTCGATGAAGTTAAGAAAATTGTTAGGGTAGTGATGATTGTGGTTAACATGTAAAATAACTGATAACGTTGACTTTTTGTGGCTATGATGGCGACCAATTGCTGAGAGAGAAAGAGACAGACCGACTCTGGAAACTGCTTTCAGTGATATTCGTAATTGTTGTGTTCTTGCTGTGAGCTACGTATTATTGTACTGTCTCTACAAGAAGAGAGGAAACGTGTCAATGTATTTGCCCTCATATATGCGTGGGTATAATATGTTGTCAATTGTAATATGATGATCATGTGATATTTTACACCTTTAACCTATTTTTTTACGAGACCTTAAGGAATGTATATTGCAGTTCCGTCAATAAACCTCAGTTTGTATTGCATTATATTGTATTGACTGGTGGTTCTTTATTGTTACTCTTGTGCTTGTCGTCGGCTGTTACATGATCGAGTGAGGTGTAGTGAAGTTGGCCCTCTGTGCGCGTATTTGAATATGCTCTTCAGTCTCTTGACATCTCCCTTTCTTTATAATTGTCACTTGACTGAAATCGATATATCGTCGATGCGCTTGATTCAGATCGAGCGTATTACACTTTACACAATTTTGTACAAATTAACTAAGATTTGTACGCCTGGTCTCTCTCTCTCGCTGAAGGAGGTACCGTTGAAATGTTACATTTCGATGACTTGAACCTTCAGGTAGGGTATTAATGAGTGCCCCCAGCGATGGACATGGTTCTTCGCCCGTTGGATCTGTCATATCATTGTGCACTCGGGTCACCTCGAGACTGTTCAGGAAAAGCCGGTGTTCGTCTCCAATCACTGATCTGAGGTCTGCTAGCTGTCTACGGGCACTAAGCTTGTACTCGTTGTTTAGTAGAGCATAGTCGGTCCATGCGTCGAGGAAGGTAATCCAGTTTTCGGCCCGATCGCCTTCATTGCTCATGGGTCGGCGATCATATTTTTCTACTTGTCTTTCGCTGCCGGATTTCTGACTTTGTGGAGTATGTGGTTTTCAGAACCTCTTCTTCTTTGATGCCTTCGGGGATTTTCTACTGTCACCTCATCAGTTGTGGGTTGGCTTCGTCACTGTTGGCTGCACCATTGTTATTCACGCATGCATGTAGTGAGTACACAAGAATCGGGGGCGACTGACTGGTGTGATTCTCTATTGTTACTCTTGTGCTTGTCGTTGGCTGTTACATGATCGAGTGAGGTGTCGTGAAGTGCGAAATACGCTCGCGTATTTGAATATGCTCTTCAGTCTCTTGATAGTTATTATCTTTAGTAAATGGTGTTTGTCAATAAGTTAGGTAATCTACAGAAGAGAAGGCTGTGTTCAAATCATGAATATTAGCAGGTTCACGTATTGACATGAGCCATTCGGGGTCGTGCACTGTGCTCCATAATTCGATAATTGGAGCATTTGGACTGGTCGCGATTCCTAGCGTCCAGAAAAACCTTAAGACGGTTCTGTGTTCCTTTTTGATCTAAAATTGAAGGTGTAACGACGCGGCCCAAACTACGCAAACTACTCTTGAGTAATTAATGGAAGGACACCCGGACTTCCTGGACGATGGGGATAGCGCAGAGAGTCGGGTCGGTCGAGGATAATTGATGACAGACGGGTGTCCACAGAATGGCGCGCCACCTGTAGAGCGATGTGAACATTGACTGGGTGGCGGACACGAAGTGAGGTGAAGTCTGTGCGTCTACTGTAAGAATCCCATCCGACCGTCGTGAACTCTATCGCGGTATGTTTAACTTATTATATTAATTATTAATAACACAATCATACATATTAATTTTGTGGCAATATTTATATTTGAGTGAGGCATAAACATGTTCTATAATTAAATAATAATGCATGTTCTCCGCCTTTTATCTATTCATAATCTGACGAACCGCTCATCGTTAGCGACACTGCTGGGCGAAATACGTAGCATTTCTTCTCATTTCCACTTCATTCGCTATACGTACACTCATCACTGAATATTCAATTTTTTTAATGAGTTTGCCTACTAATGTACGGTTTCCTTGGGCGTTTTTTTTCTTATATTTCGAGTTTATATTAAATGAAGAGGGCGTAACAGCTTTTGTCCGGTGGCTGTTTGCACCAGATAGGTCCGTTGGCGTCTGTCTGTGCTCTCCCCGCCGGACAACGCCAGCACGCGCACTAGTGGCCAATGTGCGCTCGAAGGCGATGTACAATGCAGAGTGCACAAGTCTCTCACCAGCAGTGCTCTTATAACGTGCGGTCGATGTGCGTGTAGCGATTTTAGATATTGCAGATATTCGCTTTTGAATCTATTTCAAAATGCTTTTAGGTTTTTCTGTTGATGCTGCCAACGGCTGGAGAAAATTATGAATGTTGCGTCAGCGTTCGTGAATGGGTTATTCATCGTTTCTGGTTGTGTTTGGGTGGTGTGATAGCCATAGAGAGATCGGCTGGATACATACGCGTACGTCGGATGTGCTTGTAGCCGCGGGGCATAGTGGACGTGTGTTCACCATTGCCTCTATGTCTGTCAGTGTCGTGTTTAACTCACGGAGTGTTGGATTGGATGTGGCTAAAATTTTTCTTAAAGGTCTTTTACACTACGTGTGTGTGTTGTTAGTGTTGAGAAAGCTTTGCGTGTCTTCGTTTGCGATGTGTTTCTGTATCATTTTGAGCTCTTTAGCTGTTCTTTTGAATGTTAGGGCGTTGTCAGTAATGATATGACATACGTAAGGACGCTTGTTCAAAAACCTATGGAATACCAGAAGAAAGTCTTCTGTCGGCAAACTTTTTGCGATCTTTCCAGGCGGAATGATGGCACGGGAGGAAGTTGTTCTGATGCCGGCAGTGCACGAAATCTATCACAGACTCTACAGCCTAAACTTTTTCGGGCTGACTCTCAGCCAACAGCCTGCCAACAGCCTGCCAACAGCCTGCCTCTACCTGCCTGCCCGACTCTACAGCCTGCCAACGCTGAACGTGCTACCCTTCGTGCATGGATCACTAAGAAGCGCCCTCTTAAGTGGTGTGAGATCGCCGCGACATATCCTGTATGCATGCATTTCTTTTCGAGGGTATGCTGGACCAGCAGCTTTGCTGCGGCACAATTTGGAATTAATCTCGTCAAATTTCTCGTCAAATGGAAGTTCGCTCGATTTTTCCAGTCTTGTTTTGCACCGGACGATGTCGTCACTCATTGTAGGTGTTGATTGGAATATTTGGCTGGTTTTGGGGATTTGCTTGCGACGTGTATTATGTTCTGCTGGAAAGCTTTCGCGAGATCGGCAGCGATGGCGATTTTGTATTTATGGAAATGTATCAGTACCTTGAAGATCTCCGGCAACAGCGATTTGCCTTGATGTAAGACATCGTTCAATGGTTGTTTCGCCTGCAACCGGCGCCTTTCACGGTGCGGATTTTCAACGTTGAGACATGTTATCGTCACTCGACGTGCATGTGTTATGTGTTTTTAGAGGGGAGGGTCGTATTCGTACTTGCTTTGATTGTTTTCAATACAGCTAGAATAGGCAAATGGTGAGCGAACTGGCCTGATTACTTCGGTATAGCTCTCTCGGCGAAACCTTTGCTGATGTAATTTAACACATCTGCTTGTCGATGGCTGCTAACAGCTTTTTATCGCTTGAATTAAGTAAACTTCTCTTGCATGGCAGATTTACTATATAGCGGTCGTCAGGTTGGCTCAGGTTCCAAGGTATTTTTGAAAAACAGAGTAAGTTCATTGTTGTGTTGGGGGTCCGTGTTCGTGTTGTCGAGACCGATGCGTTCGTTGTCTCACAGAAAGTCGATGCCTGACTTGAGGGGCGAGGACTGTGCTGTTGGTTGTGGAGACCGTTTAATGTGACTGCTCAGTGTCGACATTCTGTTTGTCGGTTAGTAGTGGTGGCTTGTTCCTGCGAACACGGATGAAATGAACGGGCCGTCTCTGCCAAGAAAGAACCAACCGAATTTGGTCATAGGGGCAATCGTGTTGCCCAGGATGAGCTCTTCGCCGGTGCATATGCTGGGTAGGAAGTCTGCACCGAATAGGATATCTACTGTACAAGAGTGAGATTGAGGTTGTCGATGCACTCTCGGATTTGGACTCTGGCTGCGATTATCACTTGGTCATATGAAAATACGAAGTCGGCTTCGGCTTCGAACTTGTCCGGTTTGAGAATGAGCAACAGATACCCAATCTGTTTGTTGAGATCACTTAAGGTTGTGCGAAAACCCTAGACTGTTTCGACGAAAATCTTCGCGTTGGTTTTTCTGATTTGGTCAGAGGATGCGTCCTGCATCTTTTTCAAGATGGTGTTGCATAACTTCTTAGTGCGGGTTCTCCTGACGCCCCGCGTGACGTTGAGATTCTTTGAAGTTTGTTTATCGGCTTCCGCCATAGTGGCGTGAAGAGGGTGGCAGTTCCGACACTGATGAATGCAGAATAACGCGGCGTACAGAACCAATGCTTCTGACACGAACCATACCGATACCTGGCAAGATCATAGTTGGATAAATGATAACGCACGCGATTCTGGTAAGGTGGTAGCACGACTAGTGAATGGAGAAGGATAAGAGTCGCTCAAGTGGCAAGGTGGGGCCAACTCGGTATGTAAATAGTGGACAGTACCGTCCACGCTCGAGGGTGGGCACAAGAGGCCGAGGATATGGCAGTGGCTGCCTTTTATTGCCCTCTGTCCCCCTAATCCGCGGAACCAGTCTTGCTAGTAATGTATTTAATATATAGTATGTGATTTATCACTGACCTAATTGTACGCCAACCGATTCCCACCTTGCTATTCATTGGTAAAGATACGAAAGTAGAACAATCAAAACAATGAAATAAACAACGAAGGCCAAGGACCAAGTATAGAAAGCGAAAGAACAACCAAAGAAGATGAAAAACCAACCAGAAGAATCAACCGGAGAAAATCAGGAAATAAACAAAGATAATCAAGAGGCGCTTCCGGTAGGCTCCACAATGGAGAACTTGTCATTTGGCGAAGCATTCGAGGAAGAACTGGACCGCTATCTGGAGTTCTGGTCAAAAACTAGTTGCGATCTGAATGAGACACACGTCGAGGTTGATTACGAGAAGCGACCTCTATGATTACGCTGAGAAGGAACTAAATCTATGGGGATGACACTACTGAAGTCAATAAATGGCAGGCCTCATCACCCGGCCGGAGACATATCGGTCTGAAGAAAAAGTAAAGCCACAAAAACGGCTTCCGATCCGGCCCGCATCATGCCAAACATCTACGCTCCTAAGGAGGGTAAGCGGAAATTGTAGATGGCAGTAGCAGAATCGATCATGCTGTTCGGATCGCCTGTATGGGCAACCGCAACAGCATCGAATAAAACTGCCAGGAAGATATTTCGTAAAACGTAGCGCACGCTGGACATCCGCGTCAAACAAGCGTACACAACAGTCAGCACACAGGCTAACTGAACCTGGGACCTGAACCCCTCCGTTCTGGGAGGAATCCGTTCGTTTGTCAAGTACTTATGTGAAACTAGGGCAAGGTGGGAAAAGGGTAAGATACTTTTGGGGGGGGGATTACGGGAATGCACATGTTGAACGGTCCATACCAACACTAATGTGGGACTCACAAACCGTAACCCGCGTACCTCCTCTGATCCGATCATTCACGATTCGGCACTGGCGCCGCCGTTTTCAAGAAGGAAGATTGCCAAAACAGACAGCAGCAACCGCTCGTCGCTATGTCTGGAGGAGCAGCAGCAGCTGCAAGTGCGCCACCGCAGCCTTTTCTTCCGCTGCCTGAACCCCCCGAAGTGCCCATTGAAATTTGGTTGAATAGATTTAATGGCTTTAACGTAAGGAGGCTCTTCTGTTCCAGTCTCTGGGTGCAGAGGGCCAGCGCCAGTATGAAGAGGTGGAGGATCAGGTTGTGACGGTGCCGTCAGGCGCAAAAGACGAGAAGTTTTACATGGCCTGCGAACGACTAAATCTCGTTTTTCGCATGATTTTGAGTATTACGGTCATGATCAAGTGATTGTGACATAAATGATTTTGTGCACGAATGACGATGTCGTTCTCCAAAAGTTGTTGGGGGAGTGGTCCACTCTCTCATTGGAAAGGGCATTGACTCTAGCCCAGGTGTCCGAACAGAAATCGGCAGAGGCGCGTCGCATCGCCCACCCACAGCAACAACAGCAGCAACATCCCGTGTGCACTGCGGAGAAGAGCAGGTCGATGCATTGCGCTATCACGGCAGCACCAACCACAACAGGCGTCCCGCCGGCGGCGGCGACAGCGGAACAGGTACTTCGTTCCGACGGTCGGTCTCGCCGATCCCTGCAAGGCACTGACTGAAGTGATACTTTGACAGTCCCGGTCAGTGCCCCCAGTCAAAGCTTTAACTTTAACCTCTTAAAAAAAAGGTATTTCCTTCAGAAAACCAATCGGTGGTGTTTACGGTGGCGACAAACAGCAGCAGCGCAGCGGATAACCGACGGCGATGGTTGGTGGCAACAACAGAGCGACGACTCGATCTCTTTGCGACCGTTGTGGCAGCAATAAAATTCATCGGACCACAAAGGATACTCTGCGTTGAATGCTCGTTGCATTCGTTGTCACAAAGTTGGCCATTACGCCATGCTCCGACGACAATTCCGTGATCTCTAGTGTTGCTGTTGATGATAATACAGACAAGGTAGTTTACGTGTACTCCATGTCTCTTCTTGATAGTGATACTGGGCAGCCAATTCATGTACGAGGAGAGACGAATGCGTTCTTGAAGTTCAAGAATCAGAAGACATGGTGCAGGCTGTTTGTTGTTGATGGGGGACAATCGTTGCTTGCGGGAATGGACGCCTTCCGCGCACTCAGAATGCCAAATCGATTGATAAAAGGGAACATGTTTTGTATCTGCAGTTGACCAAATCAGTCTTCCCAAAGGTCTTGACCATTTTAAGACTCTTTTTTGTGGGAAATTGGGGAAATTGGTCAGAGGCTATAAACATTCAATTAAGATGAAAAATGGCATCGTGCCGAAACAGCAAAACCTGCGTCAATTGCCGTTGATCATTTATTTAGACGACGTATTGGTGTTTGGCAGTATCACTGAGGAGCACCAGGACCGTTTGTACGCGGTATTATCCCGTATCGAGAATGCCGGCATGGTTCTGAACTCAAAGTGCATTATTTGTGCACAATTTTTGATGCTGCTCTTGAAACTGTGGTGGCGACCGATGCTTCTGATTATGGGCTCGGTGCGGTGCTAATGCAGCAGCATGGAGATATGTTAAGGCCGGTGGCCTACGCATTGTGTACTTTGAGTAGCGCGCAGAGGAATTATTCGGCCGGTGAAAAGGATGCCTTGGCCTGCGTGTTTGCCATTGAAAAATGGCAGGTCTATTGATGGGGCCGCCATTTTGTTTTGCGAACTGATCATCAGGCGTTGGTGTCTTTGCTGGGCACAGGGTGAAAGCCCATGAGAATGGCTAGATAGGCGGATCGGTTCAGGCGGTATAATTACACCGTTGAATATGGTCCAGCAGTAACCAACAGCGTTCCCGACATGCTGTCTCGGTTACCATCGTCAAATGAGTTTTCTCTGGTGGGAGATGATGATGATGATGACACGGTTGTGGCATCCATCTCTGAAATACTCAAACCATTTGACCGGAATGACGTTGTACTTGAGTCATCGCAAGATGGCGAGCTGAAGAGACTTATGGAGCAATTACTTGAGAAAACGCGGTTGGAGTTGGTTACACAATCGTTGCGAAGTACTTTTCAGGAGTTGACAGTCGTGAAAGGAGTATTTATGTGTGGCGACCAGTTTGTGCTGCCGGCATCGCTGCGACAGAGAGCAATTTATACATTGCACACTCAGATGTTATTATTTATTTATTTTCACTCTGTTCGAGTAATTACAACGGTGTGTACAATATACAAGTCAGTTTCCGATGTGTAAGGTTTCAAGTAAAATTCTAGAAGCATTTTTTTTAAACATAGTTCCATCTGATTGCATTGATCAATGTATATTTAATTCTACGACTAGATTAGGCATTTATATTTAAGAGATGACTAATTGACCTAATTTCTTCCTGCCCAGTCAATCCAGACGCTCTCCAAGCACACTTCCCTGGTATCTTGAGCTCAGGTGATACAGTTCCAACCGTGGTGCCGCAATATCATTCATGTTGGCGTGCAGATGAGCTCGTATACATCGCGAATCTAGAGAGAGAATTCATCGTCTCCGAGGTTTTGCACGGCATCCATGAGCTTCCCAACCGCAAAGCGTGCGGGCCCGATGGGATCAACAACGAACACATCAAAACAGCCATGGAATTCACGCCCTGCTGGACCAGGCTGTTCAATGCCTGCCTGAGTACGGGTAGAATTCCCGAAGCCTGGAGAGAGTGTTCAATGGTGGTAATTCTGAAGGGCAAGGGAGACCAGAACGATCCGAAATCCTGGAGAGGGATTGCAAAAAATAGCTGTATATACAAGCTTCTATCGAGCATCATGGCAAGACGCCTGTCCTTCTACCTCGAAAATCGTGATGCCCTTCCACCTGAACAACACGGATTTCGGGCCGGCAGGTCAACAATGAGAGCATGTAGGATACTGGTCGACGACATCAAGAAAACCCTGGCTCGTCCGAAGCAGTTCCTCTATATATGTATATTGGTAGACTTCAAAGCCGCGTTTGATTCGGGGTCCAGAACGATAGTTCTTTCAAAACTGGCGTGTCACGGGGTGCCGCTTAACATACTAGGTCTGCTGAAGGATATCCTTCAGAAGAATTGGGTCATCATTGATGATGGAGTCATAGAGAGACACGGGGTTGAACAGACAACTGGGTTTGCCCAAGGGGACAACCTAAGTCCGTTACTCTTCTCACTCCTCATCAGCGATCTTCCTACGCGTGTCAGGCAACGGCACTCTTCTGTCAATCTCATCCTGCATGCAGATGACCTCGTAATGTACTGTACGAGTAGATTTCACCTCCAGCAGGCACTAGCAATTTTGAATACCTATGTCGCTGACACAGGCCCTCAGATTAACAAGGCTAAAACAGTTGCAATGAACTTCCGAAAGGGGGGGAGGCTTAGCGGAAACGACTCGTTCCGACTGGACGGTGAGCGGCTGGAAATAGTTAACTCGTTCACATACCTCGGTCTAACAATAACAACAACAGGCAAATCATTCGCTTTGCATGTTGAAGACCGAGCTAGACCGAGCGACGATTGCGACGACCTCGATTGAACGACCGCAAAAGCTATCAGTCGACACTGCTCTTAAATTGTTTAATTTGAAGATCGCGCCAATAGCTACATATGGGATTCAAATCGTCTGGGATAAGCTCGCCTCCAGGGACCTGGCCACGATCGACAGAGTCAAACCAGCGTTCTTAAAGTCAGTACTCGGTCTGCACGCCACGGCACAAAACCGGCTTGTCTATTTGCTGCTCGACACGCCATCGTTTGTTGAAGAAGTCCGCCAGTCGTTCAACCTCCCAGAAACAGATAGTTACATCATCCTTATAGATGGCCATAAAGCGAAGAAGAGAGAGGTGAACCCGTCTTTCTTCACGACTCCAGCCATGACTGATGGCAATTGGAAGCTTAGTAATAGAAGCAATAGGCACCATGTTACCAGGTTTGCAGTTCACGGATTTCACCATATAGTCTGCGAAACACAGGGGTTCCTTGAACCTGATGATAATTGCGTTTGTAAATTTTGTAGTAAAAAATGTGAGAGATATCACGCAGGAAAATGAGAAGAAATTAGGACAATTAGACATTCAGATGTCCATCAGGGCATTGTCCGAACGAAACAGCGACTTCGCGGACATTTTTGGTGGCCCTCGATGGGACGTAAGGTTGACGATACTGTCGGTTCCTGTACGGTTTGCAATCAGTTAGACAAAACCACCAAAACGGCACCTGCTCCCCTGACTCCGGTAGAGTTACCTCAATGCCCTTGGCAAATGGTTGCCATTGATATTCGTGGACATGAAAATTCGTTACCCCGACATTTGCGATTTCAGGTAGTCGTTATTGATTAGTTCTCAGAATGGGCAGAGGTGTTTATGGCAGCTGAGATATCGAGTTCTCGGTTGAGTTCTTTTCTGTGTCGTTTATTCGCACATGAAGGGAATCCTGAAGCGATGATACCTGCCAATGGTGTACAGTTTGTTAGCAAGGAGTTTCGAGTTGGGCGAGCAACAACCAGTCCATAACAGCGCCAGGACACCATCCTGGAGTGCTAAGAGGATGGACTTGGCCAAGCTGAGAGCCGAAATCATCACAGGAGGGCAACGACTGTTGGACGAGGGGGCACAACCCCAACCACTCGAGGTAGCAGAGGTCCTGAGAAAAGCCTGCGAGGCAGCCTCAGAGAGACCGGAGCGACCAGGAAGAAGAAACCAGCCAAAGTACTGGTGGACTGCAGAAATTGCAAGCCTCAGGAAAGCATGTAACAAGGCGAGACGGAAGCACACGAGGGCTCGAGCAAGAGGGATGGGAGTCGCGGAAAAGTGGGAGGCACTTCTCGAAGCTAGGAGAGAGTACTCGACAGCAATCAAGAAAAGCAAGCACCAAAAGTGGAACGAACTGTGGGAAAAGGTTGAACAAGACCCATGGGGCGACCCCTACAAAATTGTGATGGATAAGCTCCGGAAACCCAAGCCGGCGCTCCCAAAGGAACTGGTGGAAGGAGCGGTAAGGAAACTATTCTCTAACCACCCAGACCCAGACCGACCAACGGAGGCCGTCAGGGAGGAGGTCGTCCCGCTCACAACTCAGGAAGAAATCCTAGAGGTCATAAACAGGCTGCCGAAAAACCGGACGGAATACCAGCAGAGGCCGTCAAGATTCTACTGCAAGAGAAACCGGAGGTCTTCAAACGGATGATGGACGGGATGTGGCGAGAGGGTCGGTATCCAGGGGAGTGGAAAAGAGCGACACTGGTTCTCATCCGAAAACCAGGGAAGCCCGCCACGGACCCAGGAGCCTACCGCCCGATCTGCCTGCTCGACACTCTGGGCAAGGCCGTAGAAACGGTCATCAACAGAAGACTTACTGCGGAGCTGGAAGCCAAAGGGGCCCTGTCCGACTCTCAGTACGGGTTCAGGAAAGGCCGCAACACCGAAATGGCTATAGGAAGAGTCTTGGAAGAAGCGGAAGCTCAACGGAGGAGGAATCAGTGGTCAAGAGAACTCTGCGCTCTGATCCTGGATGTAAGAAATGCCTTCAACTCCCTAAGCTGGCAAGTCATCATCGACACTATGAGGGAGAGAGGCGTCTCACCATACATCCAGAGGATCATCGCATCGTACCTGAGCGACCGCTCGGTCACATATGGGACCACCTCCTATGCCATGACCGCCGGCGTTCCACAGGGGTCTGTCCTCGGACCTCTGCTGTGGAATATGGCCTACGATGATGTCCTAAAGGTGGCAAACTCACAAGGAGTAAACACCGTGGCCTGCGCGGACGACCTGGCGCTACTGGTGACCGCACGCAAAGAAGATGTCCTTGAGGAAAGGGCGCAGAACGCCCTCCGCCTCATCAGCGAGTGGATGGACGGCCACGGCCTCCAGTTGGCCCCAGAAAAGAGCGAATGTGTCATGCTGACCGGGAGAAAACAGCACCGAGCGACCGAGCTGACTCTTAACGGAGTACGCATCGAAGTAAAAAACTCGGCGCGATACCTCGGGGTAACGTTGGACAAACCGCTGACCGGCAGCGCCCACATCGACCGAGTCACCGACAAAGCAGCAAAGGTGGCAAACAGCTTGGCGCAAATCCTCCCCAGGACGAAAGGGGCATCAGAAGATAAACGCAGGCTTCTGGCAAGCGTCGCCGAATCAACGGTGATGTACGCAGCACCCACGTGGGGCCCCGCAGCGATGAAGCTGAAAGGAAACCAAGCCAAGCTGCTGAAGACCCAAAGGCTACTTGCGGTCAGAGTCGCACGGGCCTACAGGACGCCAGAGGCCCAAGCGGTCATAGCCATAGCCCGAATGATCCCATGGCCCAGGCTGATCAGGGAGAGGGAAAGGCTAAAGGAGGACCCGGGGCTGGGAAAGAAGGAGGCTTGAGAACGAACCATTCGAGAATGGCAGAACGAGTGGAGCCACCTGCCGGAGGACTCACCAGGGGCCTGGACACGTCGCCTCATCCCCGACCTTACAAAATGGCTGGAGAGGAAGCACGGCGATACTACGTACTATCTGACCCAAGTACTCACAGGGCACGGGTGTTTTCAGAAATACCTCAACAGGATCGGTAAGGCCCCCGACGCGAAATGCGTCTACTGCGAGACTGGGGCTGAGGACGATGTTTCACACACAATCCTAGAAAGCTCTCGAAGAAACCAGGACCGAACTCACGCAGGATTACGCCTTAGTCAGAGACATGATTGAAGACATGCTGGAGAGCGCAGAGAAGTGGGCAAGGGGTTTACACAGGGTTGAAAAAATCATGAGTAGGAAAATCGAACTAGAACAAAACAGAACGAATGATGCATGCAGAAACATGTGAGGTGTATATAATGTATGTTATGCTTATGTGATGTGCTAAAGTCACCCAATGAAGAATAGATCCGCTGATGCAGTATGTTAAATGTTTCCGGCGGACCTCAAAATTAAAAAAAAAAAGCAAGGAGTTTCGGGAATTCGTTGAGTCACGGAGAATCCAACATCGCCTAATGGCCGCTTAAAGCCCGTAATGCAACAGTCTTGTTTAAAGGTTAAATCGCAAGTTAGGCGGGTTTTTTCAAACTGCAAAGATGGTAGCGTCGGATATTGAGTTGAAAGTTGTCGAGATGGAGGCTTTTTACAATTTTACACCTCATGCTGCTACAAGAAAGTCGCCCTGGGAGCTCCTATGGTCGACTGGCTCTAACCAATTTGACTCTCATTGAACCTTGTCAATTGAAGGGGGAGAGAGGTCTGCAAAATACTGTAGCAGAGAAACAAGCTAAACAGTAGTGTTAAGCTAGCAAGCGTTGGGCCGCTCGATCAGGCGGGCGATTCCGCGCGGGCGATTGGGTTCGTATAAAGAAATCTGGCATTGTGGCAAAGGGCGGTTGTCATTTCTCTGACCGTTGCCACAGCAGAGTGGCCTCAACCCACAACAACAACCCGTTGACCTCTTCGATCCTCTTGTGGAGCACCACAACAGGAGACAGCTGCTCCCCGCAAAACGCGACAATATTCTCGTCGAATTAGCAAAAGCAACGGTCAGCAGACAGTTCCTCGTCGAGACACAAAGAGATCTTTGGCTGAAGCAAATGTTAGTGTTCCGCATATTATGATATGCTGAGCACTAACATACCTCAATCGCAGCGGGTGTTGGCCGTTGATAGACATTTAGAACAGCTTAGAACGACTGGGAAGCTCACGTACAGACCAGTTGTGTCGTTTCCGCGCAGGGTTCAACAATTACGCTATAATCCGTACGAGAGTGGCGTTAAACGGTACGAAGCCAACCGCAACAGAGCCTACTGGAAGGTTTCTCTAGAAGGGCTCACTCCACAGCTGGAGCTGTGCCCACAGAGAGGCCGTCCCCGCAAAAATTCGACAATTAGAAATGAGCACAACGGCCTAGCTGACAGAATATGCAAACGTATCGCCAGAACCCCACAGCCATCGGTCGAGCATCAGTCAGAGAAAAGAGGTCTCCTTCGGGAGACTTTCCGGAATGTCCAGGTTGAAATTGTTTTCTCGTCAACAGAAAATGAAAAAACCAACAACCGAGACGAAGAAATCAACAGCGGAAGCCAAGGAACGATCAATGAAGATGAACAACCATCCAAAGAAAATGAAGAATCAACCGAAGAATATCAGGAAGCAAACGAAGATAATCAAGAGGTGCTCCTGACAGACTCCCCAATGGACAACTTCTCGTTTGGCGAAGCATTCGAAAAAAAACTGGACCACTATCTGGAGTCCTGGTTAAAAACGGGTTGCGACTTGGATGAGACACTCGTCGATCTTGATTTCTTTATGAAAAGCGACCTCTATGACGACCTTGAGAAGGAACTGAATATAGAGGGATAACATCACTGAAATAAACAAATGGCCTGATCTTTCGGTATATGCGATGGTTATTCCAGGTCCACCGCATTCGTAGCGTGTCAAGCCTCTTCCAGCTTGGTTCTAAAGCTTCTGATAAAGAGACTCAGGTCGCTTGAGATCGCCTTGATCTCAGGTTTAATGGTTTTGGCTTCGGCGGTTTCCGCCAAGCTCTTGATGTTCCGTAGTATCATATTTGCTGTTTGAGAACCGGCGTATTTTACGTCGGTTCTCAAACAGCAGGCGATCAAGGGCGAGGCCGGCAAGGCCGGATACACCTTTTGAAGCCTTCGCTGCCGCAATCCTGACGTGCGCGGCGCCCCTCATGGCCTTGTCAAGGTACGCCCCGAGGTAACTGGATCTCCTCTCCAGCCAGCACGGTCTTGATGTTCGCACACCGCTTCCAACCGATGAGGAGGACGGCCTCACTCTTCGATGGCGCTAGCTCGAGTCCGTGTTGTTCCGTCCAGAATTGAATCTCTTCTATCTGGTTCGTGTTCCCCTCTAGCTCTCCGGGAGTCCTTGCTCGCACCGTGACGGCGAGATCGTTCGCGTAGGCGATCAGGTCCACCCGCGGAGAAAGGTGCCTGACCTCCAAGACACCGTCGTACTCGATGTTCCAGAGCAGGCGCCAAGCATCGAGCCTTGTGGAACCCTAGCTATCATGCGTAAGTCAAAACCCTCCCAGCTCAGATCTCTGTCACTGAGATATTCCGAGATCACCCTGACCAGGTATCGCGGGGAGCGCCTTCTCAGCAGGGTGCTATGACAAGAATGACGGCCCACGGCAGGCTGTCGAACGCGTTCTTCACATCCAGAAGCACTGTCAAGAACAGGTCCCTGGTTTGCTCAGGGGACTCTCTGATGCTCTCCGCCTTGTACACCACCCTGCGTATAGCCGGTAGTACTGATCTCTTGCTTCTGAACCCGAACTGCGCATCCGAGCCGAACTTCTCGGTGTGGTCGCGAAGCTGGATCTCAATAATAATAATCGACTCGATATCTTTGGCAAGGGTTCCCAGCAGCAAATACCTGCTCCCTCACCCAGGTCATCACAGGGCACGGGGACTTCAAATCCTACCTCCACAGGATTGGTACCGTCGGACTGAGGGTTCTTTTCCTACATGTGCCTGGCCAGGGACAAATGGGACAGAGGGAGCACACTAGCCGAAAGGATCCTTCTGGAGAAGGATAGGTTAGAACGGGCGCGGATAGCAGAGCTTGTCCGAAGGGAAAATACCCTGAACCCACCCGCTGCGGCTGGGCGGGAGGGTTCGCCCTAGAGGAGGACATGGTTGGAAGCAACTGCCGGTCCCTGCAAGGCACTGACTGAAGTAATCCTTGTGACAGTCCCGGTCAGTGCCCCACGTCAAAATCGGTTCTGGATTTAGTCAGTAAGAGTCTGACACTACCAGGCAAATACCTTAGTTGTGAAGGCTGGTGTCCGCGCAGGATTTACCTTTAACCTTTATAAAAAAATATATATATACTGTTTGAAAAAGTTTGTCTAGGCCGAACCTTGCAGACCCTGCCTAATTTTTCGCCCTCTTATTTTGAGCCCCTTTTTCAGAGAACCTGGTGCTTCCCTTTTCCGTTGTTTCTGGAACTTTGGAAAGCCATGCGTGGAGTCGGAGTTTCAAATCAGAGTGGGGCCGTATTTACTTTTATGAGCAGCATCTTCACAATAAGATTTGAAAAGTAGTAGTGGCAACTAATGCGGTCTACGTTACAGCTACCACTGAGCAGAAAGGAAGGCACCGTACACCCCCTGTATGAGTCCTTAATACTGCATGTTTACATACACGGGACTTTCTACAGACACTTGACTGAGCACAGTAGTCGTTTACACATGGAAAGCGGACAGAGGTCCTAGAGAGGAAGTCTGGAGTGAGAGGGAAAGGAAGCAGCTGAGAGTCAGCTAACCACGTCGTGTCCGTACTGTGAGGAGAATGTGTGCTCGTAGCTGGGCTTATACACATCTCACCGCCCTAACTAAACCATACCGGGAAAGGCGGTGCTGTTGAACCTCGTCTACAGTTGCAGAAGGGGCGGCGGTCACGGTGTTGACATGCATCAGCATGCCAACACCCTCCCTTTAAAAAGAGGTCCGTAAACGTAGTTATTATTCGTAGCATTGTTTCTAGGAGTTTTAGCGCACTTGGCCAATATGCTCATAATTTCCTTTTGTGACTCCACACGACCAAATGAACATCAGTTAAGACGTCAGTGAGCTGATGCAGTCGATTTCGGCCATAACAAGTATTTCAAGAGTTAGGAGAATTCTCGCTGCAAAAGAACGCCTGCCCTTATTTCACGGATTTTTCAGCTCATCGAATTATTCAGCGGATTTTTCAGCTTGCAAATCCTGCGGTGGGAGGGTGGATGTTTATAGACTACAATGTTGTGTACGACTTAATCTTGTGCTTCTGATGCCGGGGATCAGAGGTTCAGATCTTGTGGTGGGAGACCTAATTTTTGACGGTTCCAGTCTCCTGTAGTCTATGCTTTAGAGGTATAGAATTTCAGGGGTTCAAATCCTGTGGTGGGACATCGAAGGTAGGCCGTAGCCTTATAGAAGATCGTAGATGTGAAAGACTAACTCTAGATTTAACCGTTAAACTCTGCCACCGGAGGCAGAGGCTTAGACTTGCACAGGACTGTCGTATATGGAACTTAGTCACCCACCACATGATTTGAACCTGGAACTCGGGGAAATAAAGGTTTTACTGCCACCCCAGCACAGTATCGTCGTTATCTCGAAAGCTATCGATTTCAATTATAATAACATCCTATAATTTTGTTCAACTAAAAATATTTACTTTATTTCTGTGAAGTTTTGTAACTTGGGCAATATGGTAGAACACTGACCTGATATTTCATCGCAGACACGTCGCTTCATCACTGATTGTTTTGTACGCGTCTCATGGCACCACGTACAAGACATAATCAAGTATTCGTTTAGAAGGAAAAATTCGGCGGGTTCAGTTATTTTTCAGCGGTCATTCGTGCTGGCGATCTTAGGATGAATGCGACAATACATTATTGGAGACACCTTATATAAAAAAAAATGTCCCCTAGAAGACTTTTAGGCGGGAGGTTTCATTCTGCCCTAATTTAGACATTCGTATCCATGACATAGACGGACACGTTACGAGATTTATAAAAAAATCGCCGTAATTAATTATAGAGCTGATCCTGAACTGTTTCCCCATGTGACAGGCCTCGGCCCACCTACATTTCAATTTGCTATATTTTTGATCATGTCGTACCTGGCAAGGATCCATAGATAAAAAAAGATAATAAAGATCTCCAAAAATACTCCCCGTCTGGCAGAATTTCAAACCACACTGTATGTCCCTCCCCTGTTTAGGAATCAAAGACTCCCTCTATCAGATCACCTACGACACAAAGGCTGAGTCGTAATGAAAACACCCCACACAGGGTGCAACAAAAGAAACGCAAGTCATTTTCTAGCCGACGGATAACACCAGCATCAATGATTTCATGATGAATACTAAGTTGAAAATACTTTTCTGTATAGGCATTCGGTGAATTTACAGCTTCTCACGCATTGTATTCATGATCTAACAGTGGATGGTGAACACTGTATAAAATATATAGCACGGTAAATTCGATTGTAATATAATAATAGTAGACCTGGCCTACGTTTTCCTCATTCTAATAATAATTATATTTAATACACACAATACGCACAACAGATTACCTAATGGCATAGGATATATGCAAGTTCGCTTCGATACAGAGTTGAAAGATATATGATTAATTTTTAAGACGATTAAAATTATTGGGCGGATACATTTGTTGCTCTGTTCTGCCCCGCAGCTTTCCGCGATACCGTCATTCAGCAGGATCAAGTACCGTGGCAGGATATCTGCCATTATCCCCAGGGGAATTGCCGACGGGATGGCTCAGCATCGGCGGTGCATGTTCAACCTTGCGTCAGTGGTGATGCTGGCGATTCGGCAGCACCTGCTGTTGCAGATTTGCGGCTGACACCCAGCACTCCTCCCGCCTGACAAGATTTTATATACTCGATAACTAACATTGAAAACTTTCAGTCTCGGTATTGTTGATAGGTTGCCTCACACAAGGCCATTCGGACGAAATTCTTTTATTCAGGTATTTAGGATCACTAATTTTCTGTATCCAATTCTGGCATACAATACACATATAAAATTTACACTTTATCGACCTAAATTTTGGTGTGGAATTAGAGTGAAAGTTTATTTGTGGCCTCACTTCATGGCCTGCATCACCATACCTTACATCAGAATTGAATAAACTAATGATAAGACAAGATCAGAATTGAATAAACTAACGGCGGTCCTGATAGCCTTGAAGAATGTGTAAATAATATTGTAGAATGATTGTAATCAAATGATGTTATGTTTAATGTATTGTGAACGGTCACACTTTTTTCTACGTATTGCTTTCTACGAGGACGTAAGCGATGTAACAGTTGCAGTTTCGTCAATAAACCACACTTTGTATTATATTGCATTGTGCTACTCGAACAGTTTTCCCTTCTCATATTTTTATGTATGTATAAATGAAGATCTAGTATGACTCTAGATTTCAGTCCTTGAAAGCCATTGGAAACTGAAAAGAGTCTTGAGACGCTGCACTAATCACGTATTTATACTTATAACATTAAAAGGACCTGTTCACCAAACATGTCCGCTAGACTATCTGCTCTCTGCGAACGTTGCTGTGTCCGACGCTGCAGGTGTCCAACGATGCCATCAGATTACCTAACTTTGTGCCAAAAGCGGTCAACAATATATAGGTAATAACAATTTCAAGCACAGAAATGTCAGGCACGGTGATTATGCCTGCCATTTCTCAACTCAACAAATTGTCGCACTCCAGCGTTATCTCGTTTTCAAACCCGTCATTAGGATCGCTGTGGAAGTCCTCAAAGTAGAAATTCTCAAAGTCGGCCAGTAACACATCCGGGACGTCACCAGTTCCAGCCCAGAATCCATCAATGCTTGTCACACCTCCCTCGGATGTTTCGTTAAATGGAAGGTCGTCTTCTGTTGGGTTCGCCGGATTTATTTCTTCCTCTTGTTCGATTTGGGTGGAGGAGGGATCTGAATTCGACGATAAAACAATTTCGATGTTAAGATTCAGAATGTTGTCTTGAGCACTATCGCTTTCCTCCGTCTGACATTCAACCGATGGCTTTGAGGAGTCGGTTACACGTTCACACTTTTGACGTCTTTCGGCCTGGCTAGCACTGTTGCCGGTCTTCGTTGATTTTTTACGGGGCCGGCCTTTCTTTGAATGCAGCTCCAGCTGTGGCGTAAGTCCTTCAAGAGATGCGATTTTCCTGTAGACTCCGTTACCATTGACTTCGTACCGCTTAATACCAGTTTGGTAGGGATTGTAGCGTAACTGTTGAATCTTACGAGGAAACGACACAACGGGCCTGCACGAAGATGTTCCTGTCGCTTTAAGGTCTTCCGAATGGTCAGCAATGGTGGACACCCGCTGCAATCGTGTTTCCGGTAACTTCATGGCTTCCTCGGGAGTTTCTCTTGACATGATGGGAATTCACCTGCGTGGCGAATATAGAGAATAGCATGTTATGATCGTTTGAACTGAAACACCTTTATTTTTACGAGTCGTACTGTAACGGGCCGACAATTTTATGCTGAAAACGCAGTTACTATTCATTTTATATTCATTTCATTATTGGGCTTCGAATGATGCAAATCTAGCTGTATACTTCTTTAAACTTATTTAAGCCCTCACTAACTTTAAAATTGATATGATAAACACTTTTTCTAAGTGCCCGCACCCCAAATTGGTGCAGTATTTTTTACACAAAGGTGTAACAACACGCTAAAATGGGGCCTTGCTGCTTCATTATTACATCAATGCTTCCATAATAGTTGAAGATTTTCTGAAAGAAAGCCCTTCGATTTATTTGCAATAACTTTGGCCCTTATAATAATTGACGCGTTTTAGTCGAAAGGTGTGCAACAAATTGCACAACAATAAAATGTGCTACTCTGGCACGTGATGTCGTAGCGAAGATTATTCTCGCAAAGCGCGAGAGACCTTCCAAGCAAACGAGTCATTTAGCGTTTCTTAGCGATGAACTTTGACAAACCGTTGCTGTGCGATCTGGTACAAGTTCCTATTGTAGTATCAAATACTGCTTCTTTCAGACTACGTAGGTTATTTTCAATAGAAATGGACTTTTTTGTCTACTGCGTTAAGTTCACCATGATCAAAAGTATATTTAAATAATTTTTATCACATTGGCATTTGAAGACGACTCACCTTGCGCATGTATTACCCGTAAATAACCTGGCGTATTGTCCAGGCTCATTTCCAACTAATAAATTTAAAATCCAGTTTGAGCGGCGCGAGGGTTCAATGACTAGAAGCCAGAGGCCGCAGGTTCGAGCCCTGCCGTGTGACATATAAGAGAGCTTAAGCATTGTAAAATTGCAGCTCCTTGAATAAACCAATAAACCTTTACCTTGTTTTGTATATTTGAGAGAGAAACTGCTGTGGCGACCTCGAGGTCAAGGACAATGGTTAACTTTTGCAGGCTGAGTCCACCAATAGCGACAGGAAGGAAAACAATTCTTCAGGGAAACATGCTAATGCACTTTTCAATATGTTTACCCTTAAATTCAATGCACCTAGTCCAGCGATCTTGAAGTACTTTTAATTAACCGTCCGAATAAAACACTGCTTCCATAGACCAAGAGTAGTGTTCTACGGGGCCTTTGCGCTATCGCATGTATCGATGCGCTGGCTCGTGGGATGCAATTAAGCTTTTTGAAGAGGTAGTAGTCTCTTGGGGCCTCCATCGTTGTAGTATTCTAGATCTCGCCACGGTCCCGGAGTGCAATCATATTATAATTTCGCCCAGCGTATTTTGGCCTGTGGATGTTCGGAAAGCTCTTGGCGTTTGCCGCCTTTGAGCCTTTTTTCACTATCTCTCGTATGTGGCTCCTTACGATGCGCGTGCAGATGGTCATCCAGTACCTCTGTTATACGGGGTCGAGTACAATGCATGTTCATTATGCAGACAGACTTCACGATTAAGGCACTCGTCTGGTACTGTGGGGCTATCACCCACTGTAAAACCCTGCACCTCTTCGACTTGGGCCTTGATCCGGAACAGATATTAGATTAGTTCAGACGACTCCGCACCTGTAGTCGTCCCAATGATCGCCAATACGAGTGAGTTAGACTAGAAGGACGTATCCTTAAGACAGATGTATTGTTTGTGAATTAAAAAAAATTAATTCAATACTTAAAAATTAATTTACCTTGTGTAACACCGCATTTCAAGCACTGATCGTGGGTGCGTTGAAGGTAGCTTCAGGGTTTTACTTAGCCATAAAAGAAAAAGTAGAGGTGCGGTCAAAATTCGGGTTTTATAATAGCATGCTGTTATGTCTGAAAGATGATATCCTTAAGATGGTCGCCCCGGGACTTTTCGACATCGTCTATACGAGATACGCCAGTTTTGATGACCTTTTGGCCTAAATTAGGCGCTATTTTCGAAATTTCCTGCTGGGTATTTTCCTTCAGGTCGACGATTCGAGCGGCCTACTGGCATACACCTGATTCCTCAAAAAACACAGGAGAAAGTCCAGGGCGTCAGGTCGCATGAACGAGGTGGCCAAGAAACGTCGCATTGTCCAAGTCTAATGAAGTCAAATTTGGTCACAGGAAGACCGCCAACAATTGTTGGCAGCAAGCACCGTTCACTGTCTCGTCTAAAAAATGCGGTCCCATCATACCTCCTGGACTCAATCAAAATCGCTGGATTTTTCCTGTGGGGCTTTTTGAAGAGCAGGGTGTACGCCAGTAAGCCTGCTACCATCGACATGCGGAAGGAAAATATCCGATTTCGAAAGTAACGCCCAATTTATGCTATGTCTTCGTGTGGACAAAACTTACTCAACTAGACATGGACAATCCGTGATTAAAACAAGATGGTGCAGCCTGCCCCACTGCGGGCCCTACCATCGAGCCGCTCCAGCAAACGTTTGAAGGGCGTGTGATCTCCCAGAAAGCAAACGTTCCTTGGCCACGTTGTCCATGTAGTCTGACGCCATGGACTTTTCCTGTGGGGTTCTTTAAAAAGCAAGATGTACGTCAGGTAGCACAAAGAAGGAAAAAATCCGGCAGTAAATTTAGAAAATAAATTGACTTCAACATGTCATCAAATGTGGTCTATCTCCTATAGGCATTACCAAAAACTCCCGGGTTTGGCCACCTTCCAGACATCATCCTTCAAACATAACGGCATTGAAGGTGCTTTCTAATAAAACTCAAATCTTGATCGAACCTTGGTGTTTTACCGCATCCGTCACTTGGTCATCTTACCACATATTGACCATTGCGGTTCATGCTATTTGAGTAACGTAAGCGAGACTATGCCTTTCATGGGATTTCACTAAGCTCCCGACAGCGAACACCGAACAAACACTATTATTAAATTGTTGCATACGTTTTGACCATCATTCTCCACGACGTTTCTCTTGGCGTTGTTGTGCAGCAGGATCACCTGCTCGCATCTGCCTTCAAGAGTCCGGTTTACGCGATGCAACTGGGCCATATAGATGCGCTGGTTTACCGTCTGATCGTTTTCCAGCATTTCCCAGTCAATCATGCCTTTCGGGTCCACCAAACACAAGTCATGACTTTGTTGGGGTTCAAATATTGCTCCACTCGGGGTTTCGCTATCGCTGCTGGAGCCGGTCACTGTATCATATCAACGTGGAGGCACCACTCCTCATCACCAGTTACAATTCGATGAAGGAACGGATCATTGTGACCATGTGTGCACGATAGCTTGTTGAGTTGTCACCGTAAGCCATGTTTTCTTTATTGCGTTCGTGGTGACAAATGGCTCTATACGCCTACAGACAATTGGGTCTGTACATCGCGTGGCCGCCGGCTTTTTTCCCCAATTTGGGTATATAGGTGCTTCTTTAAAGTTTTCGACTTTTGCTCCCAGTAGAAGGGCTCTTATTATGAGTATCTAAATTGATACACGACAGGTATCAGATTTCCTGTGATAACTATAGTTTCCTCATTTTTGATGGATTCACTAAGTTCTTCGCTCCGTGCTAGCGTACTGTTTAGGAGCTCGCCTGTAGAGCCTGTTGGTAAGCAATACACAGCACCCAGCCCCGTCACACCTATAGGAGTGTTGTCTCTGGGCATCTATAGAGGCATTTTTGCAAAGCGAGCGCGCATTTAGGCCGATTGACGGTCGAGTCTGTAGACGATTATGTTCGTTGCGTTTCCCTAACTACCTTCTTCCATTTTAGGTCAGGGTTTCCTCCATCGCCCAGGGGCCTGCAATGCGACAACCATCGACGAAGACGAGGAGAATTCTACGCATACCAAAGCAGTAATGACCAAACAATGTGCACCCGACAACGCTGAAGAAAATGATGGCTTCAAGTTGCGGCACCAGGTTCTACCTAGAAGTACTGAATGTAGACTACGACAATGTGACCAAACGATGACCTGTGGGAAAACGATACGGAGATTTCCCATTACCGCGAAACTTTAAAAACTATTCCAATAGAGTTAACTTCTTGACGTTATGAACTCATCTTTCTTTATCTGAAAATTCTTATCAGGTATGAGTAAGGCAGAAAATAAGAAAAGGTGGCCCCGACAGGTCCTCATAGTAATACCTAAAGGTTAAGAGCTGAGGCCTGTCAGATAGGGGAACAGCTGAGGGTCAGCTCGAAAAAAAAAAAAAAAAGAAGTCATGTTGGGAACAACTCTATTTACAAACTATGTTTGTAAGCTTCACTGTAATGTGAGATCTCTGTATAGTTTTCCCACAAATTGTCGTCTACACATCTTTTGTATGTACAGCCTCCGAACATTTATCCTTGTTTCCATCGATGGTGGTTTTCATCGACCCCCTCGACAGTGGAGGAGCGATCGCACTCTGTTAGGCCTTCCTAAACTTCGGTCGGAGCTCAGCCCAATCCTCATCAAACATTTAACAGGCGAGCACTACTAACTAAAATTCAAATAACAACGATGCAAATATAGCAAACCTTTTGGAGCAAGAGCAACGACGAAGAAAGGTCGAAGAATGTTTCAACACCACGACAGCTTGCAGCACCCGTTAGTGTCCGAACGCAAATTGACCACTATTGTATATTTGATAGACTCATCATGGCGGACAATGGACCACGTCACTCTGGTAGTCTGCATGAACGCATCCTATTTTTGATAACAACGATGTTAACGACAAAGACGTGACCAACCGATAAAATGCTTGACCCTTGTTCACTATATTGAGCTCAACAAAATGCCCAGGTCTTCATGTTGCTTAAGCATAAAGGAGCGTAGTGCTGATCACACAATTGGCACACTTTCTAGGTTTGCCAGGACTTTTCTTTTTTTTGGGACCGAGCTAGTAGAGAATAGCCGGCAAGCCGGCGAGAACTTGTTAATGCTTAACTTGTGCATAACTCGAGTCGAGTAGACTTAGGGCTACTTCATAGTTGGCCTTGTTTCCAGCCAGCTCCTTGATCATTGCCATTGGTAGGCAGCGTAGTAGCTTAGGCAATGTCATCAATCGGTCCCTGAGGGTAGCCGTTGTGCGACAGTCTATCCATGTTTAAATTGAATCTGGCCATGACCGAAAACCCTATTAAAAACACTCAAATATATACGAGTTGTGGTAAAAACTATTATAGCAGCAAAACCCAGCACTACTGCCCGCTGGCCTTAGGTTCAGATGTAGGTTTCCGATTTTTTAATGCTCTCTTGTTACCTTACATTTCTCGCTGCACGACTCCTGTGGGCCACCATCATCCTCTATAGTTCACACTGTTATCACCAAATCCATCCTGCAAGACATGGAATGTGAGGTTCGTTAGCACCTCCAAGAACTTGCATCGCACTTTCGATTTCGGTTCTGAAGCGAGCGGACGAAAAGCTTTCAGGGAAGCACGCTTGGAAAGCAGTTTTCAAGAGTAAAACTCTGTAAACTGCATGCTAACTAAAACCTTGCTGGTTACAGCTTTAAATCTGATAATTAATTACTATAAATCAACAGATTTTCTTGTGGTTTTAAGTTTGTGTACATGCTTGGTACGTGTGCGTGCAGTTGTTCCCAGTGCCCGTGAGCGGCGTGGGCAAAGACTACAACGTTGAGCTAGTTAAACGATGCAAAATCACCTTAAGGGTACTGCACTTAATGACCACCTCCCAGAAACCAGTTCGACGCTCCTTTGTGATGTTCTCACGCGGGTATGAGTTTTTCTCTTAGTAGTGATACACTGGTCATAGGCCTATGGTCTGTCGAGCCCAGTGGCGTGGTGCATTCGTGTGCACCCTGCAATCGAAGACGATACGTAGGTACACGGGCTCGATCCTCACCGTTTGCATTTAAAGTGGTCCATCTTATAAAGCAATGCCAAAGGCAGTACCGTGCACGTTAGATGTTGGCTGTGAGTCAGCCTGGAAAATTTATTAGACCTCTGGTCCGCCATCTTGGTTTACCACGTGGCGACGACTGCACTTCCGGTGGACGGCCAACGTGACCGCCAGTGTTGGCGGGTTCTTCGCTCCGTCCCCGGATGCAGCCAATGGACGGGAGACAGCTGTGGCGTTGGGCTAGAGAAAGGACTGCCCATGACTATATGGGGGCAGTTAGGGCAGATAATATGCAGGATACTGAAGACTCTTACACCTCAATGTCGGGTACGACGGGAGACAAGACAAGACACTTCTCCAAATCGCCGGTCAGGGGAGACGGTGTGAAGACAGCTAGACGTCTTATTGAAGAAGGGAGAAACAGCTGCAAAATGCCATAGGCGTTATGCAGGAACAGATAGAGCAACCTGCACAATGTAGCAATGCTCGAAACACCGAGGTCGAAATTTAGAAGGTATCTAGAAACCTCCTGAATATCCTGCGAAAAAGCATAGAGTGGGAGGAGGGACAGTGCGGGGACGGAAGCGAGGCACGCAGAGGAAGACATCATAAGGGATCTCATAGACAAGGTTGAGTCTCTAAAAAACAGAACGAGACCTTAAACAAGAGCTAACTAATCTTAAGGGAGAAGGAGAAGGGATTATTTGCTTTCGATGCCACAACATCGTGAAGAACGATTGACTTAGCAAAGGTGGAGCTTAGAATGAAGCAACCGGAAACGACCCTTGGTAGTGATATAACGCCAGAGGAGTAGGCTATAGTGTTAAAGAGTGACTGGCCAGAAGAGATAGTTAAGCACCTTAAGACCGTTCACCTAGCATTGGTCTCTCCAAGAGCGGCAAGGCCTCTCGTATACACGAAAGAGTCGGATTAGTACAGGGGCTGATAGGGAGACTCGCGGTACCATTCACGACAGTCACGGGGGCTGCTGAGCTGGACGCAGGCGCTGTTCCAGTACTTAAACATGGCGATGATTTCGAGCTCATCGGAGGCTCGGGAAAGTCCGCGACTGTTCAGCGCTTCGTGCTGGTGGGTGTGGTCAATTCGGAAGGAAGTCTTGAGCGCGGCTACTATGGGTGTAAAGGTAAAGGTATATTAGTTTATTAAAGGAGCTGCAATGTGTTCCGAACAATGGTGGAGAAGGCTATCCAACTGGCGGGCGATGTCGAGACTCCGCTGGTGCATGTCACGAGCGAGCGTTGAAATATACAGTTAGCACATTAAGCTCGAGGGGGCTAGAAGCAAGGTTCGAGGGCTTACCCGAAGCAGGAAGGGGACCTCATTCGCCGGCTGGAAGAGGGTGGGAGCAGGGAGGTCGTTGGCAGCAACTTTGCGGAAAAAGTCTAAGATGCAAGGGCGCTGTTGTTGAACATCGTCAACAGTTCTAAAAGGCAACAACCCCCCATTAAAAATGAGCTAAAAAACAGAACTCTGCCTACTGTCGGTCCCAAATGCTGCGGTCGCCAGACGGACGAGAGATTATCAATCAGACGTAGAGGCTGATACCGCGACCTGGTGGACGAGTTCCGAACAGAGTCGAGCCATCAGGGGCCGTGGGTCTGGGAGGGGATTTCCCGGGATTGTGCTAGATCTGGTGGCTGTTGTTTTAATAGAAGAGATCGAAGGGTCAGCTTAAAGGAAGATATGGGACACTACGGCTCGGCTGTACCACATGACGCTGCTTGCCTGGTTTGTCTCACTTTTTGTAAACATTGACAACGAAGTGATGTTTCGCCATGTCCGGTTCACTGTCGGGAGCTCACCGAGTGCTCATTAGCACCCATCATGGTCTTCTCCATAGAGAGCTCACCGTGCTTTAGAAAATCGGCAACATTTGAAATTTCCCAATTCTGGCAAACGAGTATCACGCAAAATCGACGAGATCTACGACATTTATCTCTGCCGTCTCCTATACACAATTATATTATACTGACTGTGAACCTGCAAATTCACCAACTAGCCTCCTGAATACACGTAAACGCGTGTATGTTGAACTTGCTTCAACCTGCCTTACAAGTGCTGTGCGGATCAGCTCGTCTTGGTAGTTACTTAATGTGAACTGAAGTTCGGTATGCGCTTTGCTCAATTGCGAAACTGGGAGCGTTTTATTCGGTAAGACCAGGGCGCTTTGTCTGGTGCTTCTTGATGTCAAGAATGCCTTCCAAAAATGATAAATAAAGTAAAATTGCAATTCTTTTTGTTAATCAATAATGCTTTACCTTCAAATTTTCTTGGACGGAATGATGCAGAAAAAGGAGGAATTAGAAATGATAAGACGGCGGGACCCAGAAGGCCGACCGGGAGAGGCTTCTTCTGGAATCGCATCGGTTGTTGAGGACCAGGCTTAAGTAAAGGCATCCCCACCGGAGGACTCTGAAGACGTACTGAATAAGTGATTCCACGCTTTTGGGGGGAACTTAAATAAATAAATAAAGTCCTAAAATAGAGTTTGCTAGCCACAATTATCTATCAATGAAGACTGCCTGCTCTCTGCGGGCGTTGCCTTTTCCAACGCTACAAGTAGTTCACGATATAAATTACCTAACTTGTTAACAAATACCATCTACTACGGATAATAACAATCGCATGTACCGAAAGACCAGGCCATTTATTTATTTCAGTGATATTATCCCTCTATATTCAGTTCCTTCTCAAGGTCGCTTCTCATAAAGAAATAAAGATCGACGAGTGTCTCATCCAAGTCGCAACCCGTTTTTAACCAGGACTCCAGGTAGTGGTCCAGTTTTTCCTCGAATGCTTCGCCAAACGAGAAGTTGTCTATTGTGGAGTCTACCGGGAGTGCCTCTTGATTATCTTCGTTTGTTTGTTGATTTTCTTCGGTTAATTCCTCACTTTCTTTGGATGATTCTTCATTTTCTTTGGTTGTCGTGTCGCTTTCTTCAGCTGGTCCTTGGCTCTCGTTGTTGATTTCTTCGTCTTGGTTGTTGGTTTGTTCATTTCCTGTTGACGAAAAAACAATTTCAACGCGGACATTCCGGAAAGTCTCCCGAAGGAAACCTCTTTCCTCTGCCTGCTGTTCGACCGATGGCTTTGGGGTTCTGTCGACACGTTTACATATTCTGTGGGCCAGGCCGTTGTGCTCGTTTCTAATTATCAGATTTTTGCGGGGACGCCCTCTCTGTGGGCACAACTCCAGCTGTGGCGTGAGCCCTTCTAGAGAAACCTTCCGGTAGGCTCCGTTGCCGTTGGCTTCGTACGGTTTAACGCCAGTCTTGTACGGATTATAGCGCAACCGTTGAACCCTCCGCGGAAACTGGCCTGCACGTGAAGTTTCCAGACGCCTTAAGCTTTTCTATAAGCCTCTCAACGGCCAACACCCGCTGCGAGTGAAGTTCGGGCAACTCCATGTCTTCGGCAGGAGTTCCTCGTGACATGGTAAGGCGGAACAGGATTGGGCAGCACAATATCTTGGGTACGGGCCTGTACGTGAAATTTCCCGTCGCATCAACGGGCCTCAACGGGCCTGTACGTGAAATTTCCCGTCGCCTTAAGCTTTTCTAGATGTCTATCAACGGCCAACACCCGCTGCGATTGAGGTTCCGGCAACTCCATGTTTTTGGTGGGAGTTCCTCGTGACATGGTAAGGCGGAACAGGAATGAACAGCACAATATTTTGCGTACAAATCGCGAAAGTGTTCGAACAGCAACCGACCTTGGAGCTGTGGAGGGCAGAGTGACCCAAGTAGCGTCCAGTACCAGACAACCCTGATAGACTACATGATGAATAGATGCATTGTTTCTTTGACTTTGACAACGAAGAAGTAATTAACCAAAATTATAACACTTGTCCGGTGGTCACCCCATGGAGCTCAGTGAGAGTTACTTCATATATATTACGCCAAACCGCTCCCGAGCCGAACCGCTCCTATGATGTTTGCCTGGCTTTCTCCAGCTTATCCTTCTTCATCATTATCGTATCTACCCAGGTAAGAACCATAGTCCAGTTCTCCTGGGAGCGATCATGATACTCACCAAGTTACTAGAGGGCGCGATCGCAATTCCACCGGACCCTTCCGCCTGGAGAGGAGCACATTCGAGCAGCGTGTGTGGAACGTCGTCTACAACTACGGAGGTACACCAAACACAGATATTTGAGGGGGTCCTCCCTATCCGGTGCAGGTATTTTTAACTAACCGTGGCCGGTAAGCACCCGTGTCATCCAGTAGTTCAGTTGGCCGTTCTTGCAATCATACCAGCTTAAGAGATCCGGGATCATGAGTGGTTGGGCCTGGGTCCACTCCTCTTTCCAGCGGTCTAACGTGGCCTTCCTAGCTCTCGTAAGGTCCAGACCACCATCCAGGTAGCGTTCTCCTCTCTCGCTCGCTAGAAGATCCCAGGAGAACATTCTGGACAAGACTAGGAGGATTTCTGTGGACATTTAGCATGTGGTACACTTCTGTCATAACAAACCTCTTTCACACAATTAAATACTTTATAGCCATACACCATAATTTGTATTCATACTGTGCCCAAAGTCATGAGGTTTCTAAATAACAAAACCACGACTATTATGGAGGTGACGGTTGTTCAAGTTATGAAGTGGAGTTACGCAGTGTACAACCCTGAGAAACAAACGAACAAGATAATTATATGACTCTCTCGCTTATTGTCGCCGATGATGCCCAAGTGCACATTCCTCTATGCTGTCGCTAGTTAGAGAGGGACCTCTTCATTTAGCTGTTATCCTTTTTGAACAGGAGTTAAAGACAAAAATCTATTAGGGACATACCGGGCTTGACTGATGTGGTATTGGCCATGGTAGCATGTGGCCCCAACTAACTAACAGCCTTGGGCCTCTTAGAGTCTTGGGCCGTGCCTTGAAACGAATTTGTATTACTTCAATCCGGGGCTTGCAGAGGAGGCTAGTGGGACATAGAAATCTATTAGTTGTTCGCTCCGGTGGAGTGCTACATTAATGTGCGACTTGCAGCCGGAGGAGATACGAAGATGCACGGGTTCGATCCCCACAGTTACACAGTTGCATTTAAGGAGTCCGCATTAGGCAGCAATGCCCAAGGAGTACCGTGTAAAGTAAATGTTGGCTGAGAATCGTCCGGAAAATTCGCTCAGTTATTCCCCCCCGTCCATCCTCTTGTCGGGTTCCCCACCTTCCTAGAGACGCACAGTCCCATGCGAGGGTCCAAACGGGCGTGCTCTAAACTACATGAATGTACAGTATTGTATCTGATTTGTAGAGAATGATTTTCGTTTTCGCAGGGAATCGTTTATATAGTCTCTCTGTATCTGACTCCTCCACGCCGATTCTTGCTGTCGTCCGGTGGAAAGTTTTATTATAGTTCAAGTGTTAAATATAGATAATGTCAGGATAGATATTTAGTCGTCACTAGATGTAAGAGAAACACAATAACGAGAACGATTAGATCTGCGTGCCCGAGACAAAATTTAGGCACAAATATCCCTATGCAAGTGGTGTGACCATACGTGCGAGTAGCCTGAAGAGGATTGCCCCGATTTGCAGGTCGTTTTCATGCGAACATCGAAGTGCGTGGCGCCTGACTAATTGGGGGGCTTGCAAGGAGGGCCTCGTATTAGTCTAAGCTCAAGTTAGGAGGCAGGTGGATATTTGGGGGGATGAAGAACCTATAGCAGCCTATCTCGTAGCGCCTTGTACCTGCTTGGTACGGGTTGTGGCGTGACTTGCGAAGCTTGCGTGGAATTGGTATAACAGGCAGCATGATGGATGCTCCAATCGCCCCGAGGAAGGCACTCGCAGCAATTTTCTTATTTGTGACTCCATAACGTCGAGCGACACATCTGTTGACAAATACATAACAGAACGGATTAATTTGTATTAAAGGGGGAAACTACTTTATGTACATTAAGGCCGATATATATTTTACGGTAGTGTCAGTATCTTTCACCATGTGAAAAGGCTATCAACTCTTAAGCATAAAACAACGGAAGCGGCATGGCGGCCCAATTCTGGCAAACGAGTATCACGCAAAATCGACGAGATCTACGACATGTATCTCTGCCGTCTCCTATACACAATTATATTATACTGACTGTGAAGCTGCAAATTCACCAACTAGCCTCCTGAATACCCATAAACGCATGTATGTTGAACTTGCTTCAACCTGCCTTACAAGTGCTGTGCGGATCATCTCGACTTGGTAGTTACTTAATGTGAACTGAAGTTCGGGATGCGCTTTGCTCAATTGTGAAACTTAGAGCGTTTTATTCGGTAAGACCAGGGCGCTTTGTCTCATGTCAAGAATGCCTTCCAAAAATTATAAATAAAGTAAGATTGCAATTCTTTTTATTAATCAATAATGCTTTACCTTCAAAGTTTCTTGGACGGAATGATGCAGCAAAATGAGGAATTAGAAAAGATAAGACGGCGGGACCCAGAAGGCCGACCGGAAGAGGCTTCTTCTGGAATCGCATCGGTTGTTGAGGACCAGGCTTAACTAAAGGCATCCCCACTGGACGACTCTGAAGACGTACTGAATAAGTGATTCCACGCTTTTGGGGGGAACTTAAATAAATAAATAAAGTCCTAAAATAGAGTTTGCTAGCCACAATTATCTATCAATGAAGACTGCCTGCTCTCTGCGGGCGTTGCCTTTTCCAACGCTACAAGTAGTTCACGATATAGATTACCTAACTTGTTAACAAATACCATCTACTACGGATAATAACAATCGCATGTACCGAAAGACCAGGCCATTTATTTATTTCAGTGATATTATCCCTCTATATTCAGTTCCTTCTCAAGGTCGCTTCTCATAAAGAAATCAAGATCGACGAGTGTCTCATCCAAGTCGCAACCCGTTTTTAACCAGGACTCCAGGTAGTGGTCCAGTTTTTCCTCGAATGCTTCGCCAAACGAGAAGTTGTCTATTGTGGAGTCTACCGGGAGTGCCTCTTGATTATCTTCGTTTGTTTGTTGATTTTCTTCGGTTAATTCCTCACTTTCTTTGGATGGTTCTTCATCTTCTTTGGTTGTCGTGTCGCTTTCTTTAGCTGGTCCTTGGCTCTCGTTGTTGATTTCTTCGTCTTGGTTGTTGGTTTGGTCATTTTCTGTTGACGAAAAAACAATTTCAACGCGGACATTCCGGAAAGTCTCCCGAAGGAGACCTCTTTTCTCTGACTGATGCTCGACCGATGGCTGTGGGGTTCTGTCGACACGTTTACATATTCTGCGGGCCAGGCCGTTGTGCTCGTTTCTAATTATCGGATTTTTGCGGGGACGGCCTCTCTGTGGGCACAACTCCAGCTGTGGCCCTTCTAGAGAAACCTTTCGGTAGGCTCCGTTGCCGTTGGCTTCGTACCGTTTAACGCCAGTCTTGTACGGATTATAGCGCAACCGTTGAACCCTCCGCGGAAACTGGCCTGCACGTGAAGTTTCCAGACGCCTTAAGCTTTTCTAAATGCCTCTCAACGGCGAACACCCGCTGCGAGTGAAGTTCGGGTAACTCCATGTCTTCGGCAGGAGTTCCTCGTGACATGGTAAGGCGGAACAGGATTGGGCAGCACAATATTTTGCGTACAAATCGTGAGAGTGTTCGGGCAGCAACCGACCTTGGAGCTGTGGAGGGCAGAGTGACCTAAGCAGAGTCCAGTACCAGACAACTTTAATGGTCTATACGATGAATAGATGCATTGTTTCTTTGACTTTGACAACGAAGAGGTGATTAGCCAAAATTCTAACACTTGTCGAGTGGTCACCCCATGGAGCTCAGTGAGAGTTAGTTCATATGTATTACGCCAAACCGCTCCCGAGCCGAACCGCTCCTATGATGTTTGCCTGGCTTTCTCCAGCTTATCCTTCTTTTTCATTATCGTATCTACCCAGGTAAGAACCATAGTCCAGTTCTCCTGGGAGCGGTCATGATACTCACCAAGTTACTAGAGGGCGCGATCGCAATTCCACCGGACCCGTCCGCCTGCAGAGGAGCACATTCGAGCAGCGTGTGTGGAACGTCGTCTACAACTACGGAGGTACACCAAACACAGATATCCGAGGGGTCCTCCCTATCGGGTGCAGGTATTTTTTAACTAACCGTGGCCGTTAAGCACCTGTGTGATCCAGTAGTTCAGTTGGCCGTTCTTGCAATCATACCAGCTTAAGAGATCCGGGATCATGAGTGGTTGGGCCTGGGGCCACTCCTCTATCCAGCGGTCTAACATGGCCTTCCTAGCTCTCGTAAGGTCCAGACCATCATCCAGGTAGCGTTCTCCTCTCTCGCTCGCTAGAAGATCCCAGGGGAACATTCTGGACAAGACTAGGAGGACCTCTGTGGACATTTAGCATGTGGTACACTTCTGTCATAACAAACCTCTTTCACACAATTAAATACTTATAGCCATACACCATAATTTGTGTTCATACTGTGCCCAAAGTCATGAAGTCTCTAAATAACAAAACCACTACTATTAAGCAGGTGACCGTTGTTCAAGTTATGAGGTCGAGTTGTGCAGTGTACAACCCTGAGAAACAAACGAACAAGATAATTATATGACTCTCTCGCTTATTGTCGCCGATGATGACCAAGTGCACATTCCTCTGTGCTGTCTAAAGTCTTGCGCCGTGCCTTGAAACTAATTTGTATTACTTCAACCCGGGGCTTGCAGGGGAGGCTAGTGGGACATAGAAATCTATTAGTTGTTCGCTCCCGTGGAGTGCTACATTAATGTGCGACTTGCAGCCGGAGGGGATACGAAGATGCACGGGTTCGATCCCCACCGTTACACAGTTGCATTTAAGGAGTCCGCATTAGGCAGCAATGCCCAAGTAGTACCGTGTAAAGTAAATGTTGGCTGAGATTCGTCCGGAAAATTCGCTCCGTTATTCCCCCCCGTCCATCTTCTTGTCGAGTTCCCCAGCTTCCTAGACACGCACAGTCCCATGCGACAAACATTTCTTGAACATGCGGGTAAAATCAATGACCCTAGCTGGTGCTATGATGGGGACGGTGAGACCGCCATCGGGAATTTAGCGCCACATATGGTCCTACCATAGAACACATCACAACGGTGGGCCAACACACTCTTCCAGCAGAGTCACCGCGGGTGTACTGTCTATGGCCAAACTCCCTAAGTCTACAGGTGACGTGAAGAAATTTAGAGGTTGGTGGCAGCTTTTTGAAGTCGCGGTGCATAATAATTCAGGGATGTCCGATATCGAAAAATTCTGGCGGCTAAAACAGTCGCTAGCCGGATCAGCAGCCGCCGAGATAGAACACTTCTTATGCATTTTAGGAAATATACCATAGCGATTACAGCAAACATAGGAAATGCATTCCATCCATTTAAAAAAAAAACCCGAACACCGCACAAATCCTCCGTTTTTCTGGCCGCTACACATTTCAAAATATCCAAATACTCCCATTAACGAATTGTGGGCGACAGCATTCGATTTCGGTCTAATCTGTAGCCCTTGGTTACACTGCGAGGGAATAAAGTATCACCTAGACCGGCAACAAAAACTTTATCACAAACATAAACACTTCATCGCGGAACCCTCATATATCTTCGATATGGACGACCTAGCTTTCCGGGCGACATTAGAGGACGAAGCTCTAAATTAATTTAATCTAGTCACAAAAATATTTAATGCGCTCCATTTTCCCTTGAAAACATGGGCCACAAACTTAAAGCGTTTAGGAGAACTGATTTTCAATAACAAGTCAAAAGACATGAAAAGTGTCGTAGACGACGAGATGCACAAATTCTTGGGCGTTAAGTGGAATTTACTTACCAAATCTCTTCGTGTTCATCTAGAAAATGCCATATAAACACTGAAATAGAGCACGCCATCGAAACGCTTGCTGCTCAAAGACATGGTTCGAATTTTCGATCCACTTTGCATCCTATCACCAATTACAATACGAGCAAAAATGTCACTGCAGACGCTCTGAAAAAAAATCTTGTTTGGGACGACACATTGTCAGACAGCGAGTTAGACGAATTCAAAGCAATTTTGAACGTACTACACATTGCACGTAGACACTACCCTCGCACGTGCAGTAAACATGAACAACAACAAAGATAGCATCCGAAAAGAATTGCACGTGTTCTGCGATGCAAGTTTCAACGCATATGGAGTCGTTATATACCTGAGACAAGTATATGTGAATGGCCAAAAATCGGGTCAATTCATTTTTGAAAAAGCAGGGGTAGCCCCTCTGAAACATCCATGGACTATTCATCGTCTAGAGCTTCTAGGCGCAATTAGCGCAGCTAATATAACTGCAAAAATAAAAAATTCCTTAAGCGATAAATTCTTAGATTCAATATCATATTGGTGCGATAATTCGGTGGTTTTGGGTTGGATTCGTGACAACCCGCAGAAAGCCTTTGTTGCGAACCAAATTTCGGAAATCCATACCGACAAAAACTCTTGGAATTTCGTGAGTTCCAAGGATAACTCCGCAGATCTTTTATCAAGGGGAATAACACCAGACACTTTCGAACAAATAATATTCTAGTTCACAGGTCCCATTTGGCTAAGTTTCTCGAGCCGACCTGAGATAACGCATGAGCTAAATACAAAGCGCATTACGGCATACAACTCAGCGGTCCCGTTCATACCCATTCACAGACGGTTGGGAACTGATCCGATGTAGATCCTGCCTTGAAAAATCATCTGAGCTGTGTTTCGATGAGAAGGCTCCAATAATTTTATCAGGCGTACACGAACTTGTGAAACTGCTTATCGAAAGCTTCCATTCCGGCAAATGGTTACACGGCGAAGGTATCACATACACCCTGCACCACTTAAAATCACAATACTTGGTGCACGTGAACTTTCACGTCACCCCAAGCTATTCTAGATGCTTATCAACGGCCACCACCCGCTGCGATTGTAGCCTATACGATGAATAAATGCATTGTTTCTTTGAAGTACTTAGCCAAAATTAAAACATGGAGCTCAGTGAAATTCCCATGAAAGGCTTTACCTCATACATATTACTCAAGCAGCATGGACCGTATATTATTGGATGAACAAGTATATGATCAGTGTTTGAAATGCTGGTATCTCGCAAAAAGTGAGGTATACACCCAGCTCCGATCCGAAACCGGGGCAAATTTTGTTAAGCATATCCCAAAAAAAATAGTGATTAATTTGGGATCTAGCTCATACCACACTTGCTCGAAATGGATGTCCTACTACAGCCGAATCGGATATAAAATTTAATCAAACTATCGTTACATAGTTATTGCACTCCCACGTATTTTTTTCAGATGTATTTTTTTGGGAACTACGGGAATGCATGATGCGCACTGAGCGGTCCATCTTAAAACAGCGCCAGTGTGGGACCCCCCCCCCCCGAGGGGTCGGAACTGTAACGCATCACATCGACTGATCCATATGAGCTATCATACAGTCACTCTCTCAGTCACTGGGTGGAGGCGTCGAGTTCAGCAGAACCGAAGCGCTCCCCCCCCGGTTCTGTTCCTCGACCAAAACTCCTCCTTCTGACGTCCTCCAGCTTCGTCGTGTTCCTCATTATCAAATCTAGCCAGCCAACAGTCTTATGCCATTCGTCCTTGGAGCGGAGCCTAAAGGCCCCTGCCCCGCTGAGTGATCCCTTCACGAGATCTGCCGTGTCCGCCTCTCCTTCTGCCTTAAGGGCTTCACGTCAATAACGTGCGTAACACGTCATCGACCGTTCCAGAAGAGCGCACTACACATATATCAGGGGGCTTTCCCTATCACGTGCAAATACGCCTGGAACTGATCGCATCCCATGAGCACTTGTGTCGACCAGTATGTGAGCTGACTCCACTCACAGTCGTACCATTTTACAAGGTCTGGTATTAAGGACCTAGTCCAGGCACCCTTGTCCTCCTGGCGGATGGCGGGAGTCGTCCATTCCTCTTTCCAACGGCCCAGGGTCGCGCTTCTAGCTGTGGTCAGGTCAAGATCCCCATCCAGAAATCGTTCGGCTCTTTCGCTAGCCAGGCGATCCCAAGGGAGCATTTTGGCCAGCGCAAGATGCGCATCGGTTAATATAGTTCTGTATGCCCGACACGTCCTAATCGCCAATGGCCACTGGGCTGCCCTCAGGAGCCTCCTGTTTTGTTTGGTTCGGAGAGCTATGTCCGCCGAAACTGGGGCAGCGTACATGGCCATCGACTCACCCATCGAAGCAAATAGTCGCTTGGTGCCCTCCAAAGCACCGCCAACTTTGGCCAATATCTTGGCGATGTTAGTCGCGACCTGGCAGGCCTTCTTGGCCACCTTAGTAACGTTGGTGTTGCCGATCTAACATCGGTATCAAGTTGGACTCCAAGGTACCTGGCGTCCTTCCCAATGTGAATAGTGTGACCCATGAGGTGCAGCCTTACCCCTTCCCTCCTTTTCCTTCCTGTTAGGTACAGTGCTTCAGTCTTGCTCGGCGCGAGTTTCAGGTGGTAGTCTTCCGGCCACCCCGCCACAAGGGGCAAGGCCTCACTGGCTCTATCCTGTAGAGTCTCCTCACTGTAGGCTGTCACGAGCAGAGCCAAGTCGTCGGTATATACCAAGGACTGGACGCCGGTGGGCAGCTGAATCCCCATTACCCCGTCATAGGCCAGTAGGGCCGAGAACCGAACCCTGGGGCACATCGGCTGACATCTCATACTGGACTCCAAGTGTCTGACGATGTAGATTACCTAACTTATGAACAAATACCATCTACGAAAGATAATAACTATCAAGAGACTGAAGAGCATATTCAAATACGTGCGCGTAGGGCGCACTTCACGACACCTCACTCGATCATGTAACAGCCGACGACAAGCACAAGAGTAACAATAGAGAATCACACCAGTCAGTCGCCCCCGATTCTTGTGTACTCACTACATGCATGCGTGAATAACAATGGTGCAGCCAACAGTGACGAAGCCAACCCACAACTGATGAGGTGACAGTAGAAAATCCCCAAAGGCATCAAAGAAGAAGAGGTTCTGAAAACCACATACTCCACAAAGTCAGAAATCCGGCAGCGAAAGACAAGTAGAAAAATATGATCGCCGACCCATGAGCAATGAAGGCGATCGGGCGGAAAACTGGATTACCTTCGTCGACGCATGGACCGACTATGCTCTACTAAACGACGAGTACAAGCTTAGTGCCCGTAGACAGCTAGCAGACCTCAGATCAGTGATCGGAGACGAACACCGGCTCTTCCTGAACAGTCTCGAGGTAACCCGAGTGCAGAATGATATGACAGATCCAACGGGCCAAGAACCATGTCCATCGCTGAGGGCACTCATTAATGCCCTACCTGAAGGTTCAAGTCATCGAAATGTAACATTTCAACGGTACCTCCTTCAGCGAGCGACTCAAGGGGACGCCGAGACTGTTATAGAACACAGAGAACGAATGGCATAGCTAGCAGAAGAGAAATTAAGAACCAGGACCTACAAGCATATAAAAAGCTCACCCAAATGTACAATAATTTTAAGAAAATGATAAGACGGATGTGAATGTAATTACAATAATAATGGTAAGATGAATGTAAATATAATTGCAATAATAATGACAAGGCATTGAAGAGCTTTGACATCCCAGATAATCAATAAGAACCATAGAACGAGAGAGAGAGAGATGTAGCTTCAGTACAAAGCAGCTACGGAAACCTGGTACAGTTCGTACAAGACCAGGCATACAAATCTTAGTTAATTAGTACAAAATTATGTAATACGCTCGATCTGAGTCAAGCGCATCGACGATATATCGATTTCAGTCAAGTGACAATTATAAAGAAAGGGAGATGTCAAGAGACTGAAGAGCATATTCAAATACGCGCACGGAGGGCCAACTTCACTACACTTCACTCGATCATGTAACAGCCGGCGACAAGCACAAGAGTAACAATAAAGAACCACCAGTCAATACAATATAATACAATACAAACTGCGGTTTATTGACGGAACTGCAATATACATTCCTTGAGGTCTCGTAAAAAAATAGGTTAAAGGTGTAAAATATCACATAATCATCATATTACAATTGACAACATATTATATCCACGCATATATAGGGGCAAATACATCGACACGTTTCCTCTCTTCTTGTAGAGACAGTAGAATAATACGTAGCTCACAGCATAAACACAACAATTACGAATATCACTGAAAGCAGTTTCCAGAGTCGGTCTGTCTCTTTCTCTCCCAGCAATTGGTTGCCATCATAGCCACAAAAAGTCAACGTTATCAGTTATTTTACATGGTAACCACAATCATCACTACCCTAACAATTTTCTTAACTTCATCGACAAACTTCTTTGCTGAGATAGTCAGTTGTCGCTCGACACCTGTGTACTCATTTTGTGCATGCACGAATAACAATAAGAATTGCATATGCCGAAAGGTCAGGCTTCTGTTGGTGAGCCCTGCCATTAATTTATTTCAGCAATCCTTTAGTTCATGTAGACTTAGTTCCTTCTCAAGGTCGCTTCTCATAAAGAGATCAAGATCGACGAGTGTCTCATCCAAGTCGCAACCCGTGTTTAACCAGGACTCCAAATAGTTGTCCAGCTTTTCCTCGAAGGCTTCGCCAAACGAGGAGTTGCCCATTGGGGAGTCTGTCAGGAGCGCCTCTTGATTATCTTCGTTTGCTTCCTGATATTCTTCGGTTGATTCTTCATGTTCCTTGGATGGTTGTTCACCTTCTTTGATCGTTCTTTGGCTTTCATTGCTCGATCCTTGGCTTCCGTTGTTTATTGGGGTCCTGGCGATACGTTTGCGCCTTCTGTCGGCCAGGCCGTTGTGCTCGTTTCTAATTGCCGGATTTTTCCGGGGACGTCCTCTCTGTGGGCACAGCTCCAGCTGTGGCGTGAGCCCTTCAAGAGAAACCTCCCGGTAGGCTCCGTTGCCATTGAGTTCGTACCGTTTAACGCCACTCTCGTACGGATTATAGCGTAGTTGTTGAACCCTCCGCGGAAACGACACAACTGGCCTGTACGTGAGCTTCCCAGTCGTTCTAAGCTGTTCTAAATGTCTATCAACAGCCAACACCCGCTGCGATTGAGGTTTCGGCAACTCCATGTTTTCGGTAGGAGTTAGTATTGATATTGTTCAGCGGGACAGAAATGAACAGCACAATATTTTGCGTACAAATCGCGAAAGTGTTCGGACAGCAACCGACCTTGGAGCTGTGGAGGGCAGAGTGACCCAAGCAGCGTCCAGTACCAGACAACGCTGATAGACTACATGATGAATAGATGCATTGTCTCTTTGACTTTGGCAACGAAGAAGTGATTAGCCAAAATTATAACAGTTGTCCGGTGCTAACCCCATGGAGCTCAGTGAAATTCCCATGAAAGGCTTTACCTCATATATATTACTCAAGCAGCATGGACCGTATATTATTGGATGAACAAGTTATGATCAGTGTTTGAAATGCGGGTGTCTCGCAAACAGTTAGGTATGCACCCAGCGCTGATTAGGAACAGGGGCAAAGTGGATGCCTACTACAGCCGAATCGTATATAAAATGTATCCAAACTATTGTTGCTGATTTATTGCACTCTCAGATGTGTACTAAAATGTGATTTTTTTAATATAATATTATAATAATAAAAGAGACCGAAGAGCCAGCTTGATGCAACGGTGCAACGATGATGAAGACGATGGTGTTTTTTTGATTTTTTGAGTAAACATTGACAACGAAGTAGTGTTTCGCCATATCCGGTTCACTGTTGGTAGGTCATCGCATGCCCATTAAAGGCTTAAATTCACATATATTACTCAAGCACCATGGATCCATGGTCAAAATCCATGATGCTTAAAGTAATATATACATCTATATATAGTTCATCGTGCTCTACAAAATCGGCAACTTGTGAAATCTCCCAACTCTGGCAAACGGGTATCATGCAAAATCGATGAGGTCTCCGATTTGTATCTCTGTTGTCTCCTATCCACAATTATGATATGCTGACTGTGAATCTGCAAATTCACTAACTAATTTCCTGAATACCAATAAACGCGTGTATATTGATCTTGCTTAAACCTGCCTTACAAGTTCTATGAAGATCAGCGTCGACCTACTAGTTACATAGTGTGAACTGAAGTTCGGGATGCGCTTTGTTCAATTGAGAAACTTGGAACGTTTCGTTCGATACGAGAGGTAATAACGATAAGGAAGTCGTTATAAGCCTTTATCTCTGTTTGAAACGTCGCTTTTATGTGATAAGGTTATTTTATACATTTAATTCCTGTATAGCCATACACCATTATTTATATTCCGTATTCATTCTGTGCTTCGCACATGCGGTTAGTGAAAAGGATTGTAAGTACTAAAACCCAGCCTATTAAGCAGGTGGTCGTAGTTCAAAGGATGAAGTCGAGTGATCTCTCTAATATTTTTGTTTTTGCTTCTAGTAAACAATATAAAGAATTATGTGACTCTTCGATAAACCGAGCGTGGAGCCATGCCCTCGCCCCAGGTCGGTCGATGCGAGCCTTGTCAGCGGTGTGTGGCACCGAGGCCAGGAGGGAGTCGCGCAGCTGCTCGTGGAGGATATCAGACTAAACCCGCTGCTTGCTGTGCGTGTCCTGAGGGCCCCGGGAGCGAATGTCAGTCTGGTCAAGGGCAGTCTCACGAGAAGTAGAGAAATGGGCGAGAGCTTCGGGGGAGGACTGTGGCGACCATGTCGGCGATCGACCTGAGCGAGGCTGTATATGCTGCGGATGCCGAGGCGGACCTGCAGATTAGCCTGCGACGCCGTCGCCGGAGGAAGCTGGAGTTTGAGGATCGTCGTAAGGGCGTCTAGTACCATACCGTCAAAAGCGTGGAGGGCTGAAGCCTCAGTGTTGGTCGGGCTTGTCCTGAGCAAGTGTTGCATGAGCGCCGCCGAGAGGAGAGCCGAAGGAAGAAGAGCCCCTCGTACGCCGCCAGAAGGGGCAGTCGGTCAAGCATTACTCTCGAGGCAACGATCAAGGGTCGATAAACGAGCTCAAGGGTCGACCTGGGTCGACCTCGGGTACATCATCCATGTACCACAGCTGCAAATGAGCCTGAAAGGACGCAACGAGGGGCCGGGGAGCTAGGCAGAAGTGGGCCGGGCCCAGTGGGTCTCCCTGCTGAACCCCGCACTCGGAGCTGATGACGGCGTGGTCCATAATCGATGGGAAGGACAGAGGTAAGAGTTTTGGGCGGCGTTAGGAGCGGCTCGGCTCGCTGTATCTGACGCTCTGCCCAGTGGCCAATAGTAGGACTGAATGATCCCCGCATGGAACAATCGAGGTAATGCTACAAGTTTTCCGACCCATCTAGCAGGGCGGAAGCGGGTTTAGTGCGGTTTGTAAGTTCCATACTAGTATTCGTAAGAATCGCCCAACCCTTAGGTACATAATAATAATAATAATACGTCATAATCCTCAAAGGCTAAAAGAAGGAAGCTAAACTAACTACCACAGTCGCTACTTCCCACGCCTGATGACATTTTACTAAATTAAATAGCACTAAATTATTTTACAAAATTGACCTCTCAGAAGCTTATCTAAGCTTGAAATTGCTAAGGTATCAAAGCTATGGACAAACTCATGTCTGTGTCGCCGAAACCGCCACATAATGGGAAGAAAAAGAAAAAATAAAAGATTATAAAAGATCGTGTAATGGGATCAGGAGCGCGAAAGATGAACACGATCAAGGAGGGGTTGAACTTTTCAAACGCTTGCGCAACTTTGGCCTGAAGGTACAGCTAGACAAATGTTCATTCATAGAAAGATAAGCCAAGTATATCATAATACCTTGTTTTCATTCTGCATATATGTGGGCCCTGAAACAAGACCCTGAAATAATGTAAGACATTGTAAATCTTCCACCACCGAAATCCTTCGATAACTAAGTGGACCTTTAGATGTCCCCAGGAAAAAGATGCTGAGTCCGGATGAAGTGAAGGATGTGGAGTGAAGATTCTTTGAGAAAGTCAAAAAGACTTAGCAGTCCAACCTTTAATTAATCATTATAATCAAGAAATACCGATTGATGTAGTACCTGACGCAAGTCAGCATGATCTAGACCCGGTTATTTACCATGCATACTTGAATGGAAATGAAACGGCCATAAAGCTGGACGCTTCAGCTGAACAAAAATATGTCCAACAGAAAATGAAGACGCATTTCTACGCCATCACTACAGGAAGTTCACACACGGCATATACTGATCACAAACCTTATGTTCACTATTTTTGAGAGCAAGAAGGGTAGACCTATACTTACTACCAGAAGTCGGAAATGATGGTCACTTGCAGGCATCCTAAAATGGAGTTTGCTACCTAAAATTATCTATCAATGAAGATTAACTGCATCGACCTGCCTGCTAAGTATTTCTACCTCGACTGCCTGCTCTCTGCAAGCGTTGCCTTGTCCAACGCTGCACGTGTATAACAGAATACCTAACTTATTAACAAATACCATCTACTATAGATAATAACAACTGCATGTACCGAAAGGCCAGGCTTCTGGCGATAAGACCTGCCATTTATTTATTACAGAAATATTGTGCCTATAAATTTAGTTCCTTCTCAAGCTCGTCATCGAGGTCGCTGCTCAAAAAGAAATCAACATCAACCTGAGTCTCATCCAGGTCACAACCCGATTTTGACCAGGACTCCAGGTAGAGGTCCGGTTTTTGCTCGAATGCGTCGCCAAACGAGATGCTGTCCATTTTGGAGTCTACCGGGGACGCTCCTAGATGATCCTTGGTTGTGTTCTGATCTTCATCGGCTGGTTTTCCATCGTCGCTGGTTGTTCTTTTGCTTGCTTGACTCGGGCCTTGGTTTGCGCTGTGGCCGTTTCTTGTTGTTGTTGAATTTTTGCGAGGACGGCCTCTCTGTGGGCACAATACTAGCTGCGGCGTGAGCCCTTCAAGAGAAACCTCCCTGCGAGTGAAGTTCGTGCAACTCCATGTTTTCGGCAGGAGTTCCTCTTGACATTGTAAAGCGGAACAGGATTGAGCAGCACAATATTTTGCGTACAATTCGCGAAAGTGTTCGGACAACAACCTACCTTGGAGCTGTGGAGGCCAGAGTGACCCAAGTAGCGTCCAGTACCAGACAACGCTGATAGACTACATGATGAATAGATGCATTGTTTCTTTGACTTTGACAACGAAGACGTGATTAGCCAAAATTATAACATTTCGTCCGGTGCTCACCCAAGGAGCTCAGTGAACTTCCCATGAAAGGCTTTACCTCATATATATTACTCAAGCAGCATGGACCGTATATTATTGGATGAACAAGTTATGATCAGTGTTTGAAATGTGGGTGTCTCGCAAACAGTTAGCTATGCACCTAGCGCCGATTCGGAACGGGGGCAAATTTAGTTAAGCATATCTCGAAAAAAAAATTGTAATTAATTTGGGATCTAGTTCATACTCCACTTGCTCGAAGTGGAGGTCCTACTACAGCCGAATTGGATATACAATTTAACCAAACTATCGTTTGCATATTTATTGCACTCTCAGATGTATACTAAAATGAGAATTTTTTTAATCAAAGAGAACGAAGGGCCAGCTTAAAGGAAGATGTGGGGTACTAAGGTTTAGTGGATTGTCCCACATAACGTTGGTAGCTTGGTGACGATGTGGTGCTTTTTTGAGTAAACATTGACAATGAAGTAGTGTTTCGCCATGTCCGGTTCACTGTCGGAAGCTCATCGAGTGCCCATTAAAGTCTTAATATACATTACTTAATATATATTAATATATATTACTTCATATTATATTACACATATATTACTCAAGCACCTAGCAAAGCGGCAACATTTGAAATTTACCAATTCAGGCAGACGGTGTCACGCAAAATCGACGAGGTCTCCGATATGTATCTCTGCCGTCTCCTATATACAATTTTGATATGCTGACTGTGAATAAGCAAATTCACTAACTAATTTCCTGAAAACCAATAAACGCGTGTATGTTGAATTTGCTTCAACATGCCTACCTAAGTGTTTCTGCCTCGACCGCCTGCTCTCTGTGAGCGTTGCCTTGTCCAACGTCCAATTTAGCTCCTTCTCAAGGGAATCATAGAGGTCGCTTCCCATAACAAAATCAACCTCAACCTTTGTCTCATCCAGGTCGGAACCCGTTTTAGACCAGGACTCCAGATAGTGGTTCAATTTTTCCCCGAATGCTTCGCCAATGGAGATGTTGTCCATTGTGGAGTCTATCGGGAGCGCCTCTTGATTATCTTCTTTGGTTGGTTTTTCCTCTTCTTTGGTAGGTCTTTCGCTCTCTTTACTTGGTCCTGGGATTTCGCTGATGATTTCGTTGCTTTGGATGTTTGTTTTTTTTGTTTTCTGTTGACGAAAAAACAATTTCACCGCGGGCATTCGGGAAAGTACCCCTTATATTATTGGATAAGCAAGTATATGATCAGTGTTAGAAATGCGGGTATCTAGCAAAGAGTTAGGTATACCTATATCTCGAAAAAGAACAGTGATTAATTTGGCACCTAGTTCATACTCCACTTGCTCGGAGTGGATGCCCTACTACAGCCGAATTGGATATACGATTTAACCAAACGATCGTTTGCATATTTATTGCACTCACAAATGTATACTAAAACGAGAATTGTTTTAATAGAAGAGAATGAAGGGTCAGCTTAAAGGAAGATGTACTACGGTGGTAAACACTGACGACGATGTAATGATTCACCATGTCCATGTTCACTATCGGGAGCTCATCGAGTGTCCATGAAAGGCTTAGCTTCACATTATTCTTCAAGTACTATAGATCCGTAATGGTCAATATATACTTATAGGAACAGTATACGGTATCACACCCAATATGGGCTTAGGCTATTGAGAGAGAGGAAACCAGATCAAAGTAATGATAGTAAGACAAGGCCGCGAACCTGATAATATCATCCTGGAAATAGCGTCACCTTGGTTCTCATTTATAAAACGAACGGTCGAAAAGCTGAAGCCAGTTTTAAGTATAGCACCCTCAGAAAGCAGGTGATCAGCGAAGGAGAGGTCAGCAGGTGCTGTTGGGGAACATAACCGAAGAAACCAGCTGCAAGGAGACCCTCAACTTGAAGCTTGTCATCATGAAGAGGCTAAGTATGAAACCAAGGCCGGAGACTCGATCCTCACTACAGCGATCTGCTACTTCAAAGTGCAGCAATCGGCGCAACAATGATATACGGAAAATTTTTGAAGTTGCTAGACTCAGGGAGGAAGTAAGCGATATGGAGATTCATATCTGCACCGACCCCCTAGCAGTAAGCAGCGATAGGGCTTGGAATGCTCTGCCAGTCCAGGCAAACAGAGTCCTTCACCAGTCCGGAGCACTCAAGGTAAGTCTTCTGCAGAAACTTTGGGGGGCTTAAAGACGTGTATTAACCCAGGGACAGTGGGGGCTTAGATTAGAGGGTTTTGAAGGAGAAGGAAGGAGACTTAATAATCCGGATTCTGGAGACTACCTCAGAGGCGTCTGATAGATTTGCCGACGAAATTAAAGAAAAAGGTAGCATACAGTTTGACCATAGGGAAACAGACAACAAGTCCATCATTGCAATTTAGGGCATTGATCCCTGCATGCAGGAAGGGGCCATTACGAATCTGTTGATCGAGCCAATGAAGGGAGACCAAAGGAGATATCGAAGTCAAGCAAACCCGTATAGGTAGGTATAATAATAATATGTCATGGTTAAAATACCGAAAACCATTGCGAGAACCTCTTGGAACAAGAAATAGTGAAGATCGGCACCAGGTGGTGTAAGGTGCAGGAATGGGTTCAGCTCCCGGTATGCTGTAGATGTTAGCATCCGGAACTCAAAACACTTTCCTGTGACCTCAGAGAACAGGCACCCAAGGTATGCTTCAAATGCGGAGACCCCTCACATCTGGCGAAAGACTGTAAATCGGACACCCTCCGGTGCCTTATATATTCGACAGAAGGACATAGGGTGGACAGTATGCATGGTGCCCGTTACAGAGAAATGGTCAAGAGGCCAAAGGTTTGCCCAACACCACTTATCTAATAGAAGACATCCAACCAGAGGCAAGAACCCTCAGAGGGACTCCTTGGGCGACCCGGTCAGCGTACAACCGGAGGAAATACAAGAAGGTGCGGGTGGTTACATCTGACCCCGGTGGGGAGTGGGTGACTATTTGTAAATCCACGGATAAGAATCATAAACAACATTCGCCAGTAGAAGTAGGTTAGCGCACGACTTTCTGGTCGTTTAAGGCAGGGATAAGGGTATAGACATAGCGATTTTCTCTGAACCTAACAAACATTTCTTGAACATGCGGGTAAAATCAATGACCCTAGCTGGTGCTATGATGGGGACGGTGAGACCGCCATCGGGGATTTAGCGCCACATATGGTCCTACCATAGAACACATCACAATGGTGGGCCAACACACTATTCCAGCAGAGTCACCGCGGGTGTACTGTCTATGGCCAAACTCCCTAAGTCTACAGGTGACGTGAAGAAATTTAGAGGTTGGTGGCAGCTTTTTGAAGTCGCGGTGCATAATAATTCAGGGATGTCCGATATCGAAAAATTCTGGCGGCTAAAACAGTCGCTAGCCGGATCAGCAGCCGCCGAGATAGAACACTTCTTATGCATTTTAGGAAATATACCATAGCGATTACAGCAAACATAGGAAATGCATTCCATCCATTTAAAAAAAACCCGAACACCGCACAAATCTTCCGTTTTTCTGGCCGCTACACATTTCAAAATATCCAAATACTCCCATTAACGAATTGTGGGCGACAGCATTAGATTTCGGTCTAATCTGTAGCCCTTGGTTACACTGCGAGGGAATAAAGTATCACCTAGACCGGCAACAAAAACTTTATCACAAACATAAACACTTCATCGCGGAACCCTCATATATCTTCGATATGGACGACCTAGCTTTCCGGGCGACATTAGAGGACGAAGCTCTAAAGAAATTTAATCTAGTCACAAAAATATTTAATGCTCTCCATTTTCCCTTGAAAACATGGGCCACAAACTCAGCGTTTAGGAGAACTGATTTTGAATAACAAGTCAAAAGACATGAAAAGTGTCGTAGAAGACGAGATGCACAAATTCTTGGGCGTTAAGTGGAATTTACTTACCAAATCTCTTGGTGTTCATCTAGAAAATGCCATATAAACACTGAAACAGAGCACGCCATCGAAACGCTTGCTGCTCAAAGACATGGTTCAAATTTTCGATCCACTTTGCATCCTATCACCAATTACAATACGAGCAAAAATGTCACTGCAGACGCTCTGAAAAAAAATCTTGTTTGGGACGACACATTGTCAGACAGCGAGTTAGACGAATTCAAAGCAATTTTGAACGTACTACACATTGCACGTAGACACTACCCTCGCACGTGCAGTAAACATGAACAACAACAAAGATAGCATCCGAAAAGAATTGCACGTGTTCTGCGATGCAAGTTTCAACGCATATGGAGTCGTTATATACCTGAGACAAGTAGATGTGAATGGCCAAAAATCGGGTCAATTCATTTTTGAAAAAGCAGGGGTAGCCCCTCTGAAACATCCATGGACTATTCATCGTCTAGAGCTTCTAGGCGCAATTAGCGCAGCTAAGATAACTGCAAAAATAAAAAATTCCTTAAGCGATAAATTCTTAGATTCAATATCATATTGGTGCGATAATTCGGTGGTTTTGGGTTGGATTCGTGACAACCCGCAGAAAGCCTTTGTTGCGAACCAAATTTCGGAAATCCATACCGACAAAAACTCTTGGAATTTCGTGAGTTCCAAGGATAACTCCGCAGATCTTTTATCAAGGGGAATAACACCAGACACTTTCGAACAAATAATATTCTAGTTCACAGGTCCCATTTGGCTAAGTTTCTCGAGCCGACCTGAGACAACGCATGAGCTAAATACAAAGCGCATTACGGCATACAACTCAGCGGTCCCATTCGTACCCATTCACAGACGGTTGGGAACTGATCCGATGTAGATCCTGCCTTGAAAAATCATCTGAGCTGTGTTTCGATGAGAAGGCTCCAATAATTTTATCAGGCGTACACGAACTTGTGAAACTGCTTATCGAAAGCTTCCATTCCGGCAAATGGTTACACGGCGAAGGTATCACATACACCCTGCACCACTTAAAATCACAATACTTGGTGCACGTGAACTTTCACGTCGCCCCAAGCTATTCTAAATGCTTATCAACGGCCACCACCCGCTGCGATTGTAGCCTATACGATGAATAAATGCATTGTTTCTTTGAAGTACTTAGCCAAAATTAAAACATGGAGCTCAGTGAAATTCCCATGAACGGCTTTACCTCATACATATTACTCAAGCAGCATGGACCGTATATTATTAGATGAACAAGTATATGATCAGTGTTTGAAATGCGGGTATCTCGCAAAAAGTGAGGTATACACCCAGCTCCGATCCGAAACGGGGGCAAATTTTGTTAAGCATATCCCAAAAAATATAGTGATTAATTTGGGATATAGCTCATACCACACTTGCTCGAAATGGATGTCCTACTACAGCCGAATCGGATATAAAATTTAATCAAACTATTCAATGATTTATTCAAACATACAGTACTTAGGAATTTCTAGGGATTATGGGGTTGGGGGGGGGTGAGGACGACAATGTTCCGAGGAAGGCGATGGCATTGCCTCTCTGCACAGCGAGGGACAGGCGCCGCAGGAGGAAAGAGCCAGCGCGCTTGTCCCCGGTGGCGCGGATCAACCTATGGTAGACCCCCTCGAGGAAGTTCGCAGTGAGAGGGCCGTGCCCGCCCAAGGTCTCAAAGGCAAGGGGGGAAAACAGGTGGGTTGCTTGGAGTGCGGCGTACTTCCTTAGCTGTGCCGTCCCAAACCAGGTGCTGGCCTCGATGGAAGGGGATAAGGGTGAGGCCGTCAGGGCGGCGCCCGTCAGAGGTGTCGAGGCCCTGTGGCTCCCTTGTGCAAGGAACACCGGCGGAGTGGAGGGCCCTCACGAGCGTGTCATTAAGCATCGTGTGTCGCGGATGGCGACCGGCGCTGCGTTCGCACGAGAGACCGTGATGGCCATTCGTTGCGACGGGGTCCCCGCAACGCTCGCAGCTGTGGGCCGCAACTACAGGGGCCCCGAGGCGAAGGCCCACACAGAAGCGGAGGGAGCGATCGTCCAGAGCAGTACCAAGGGACGAGGAGGGCAGCGCGTGGAGCCACGCCCCCGCACCAGGCCTGTCGACAGCCCGGAGGCGAGCTTGGTGGAACGTGTGGCGCAGAGGCCAGGAGGGAGTCCCGCAGCTCCTGGTGCAGGGCATCGGACCATACCCGCTGCTTGCTCTGTTTGTCCGTAGGGACCCGAGCGCGGACGCCCGTCTGGTCAAGGGGAGCCTCACGGTAAGCGGAGAAGTGGACGAGAGCCTCGGGGGGAAGGACTGTAGTAACCATGTCGGCGACCGCCGTAAGCGACGCGGCGTAGCAAACGTCAGCCAAGAGGCGTACACTGAGGATGCCGAGGCCACCGAAGCGGACCGGAAGGGTAGCCTACGGAGCCGCTGCCGGAGGAAGCTGGAGGTTCAGGATCGTCGTCAGGGCGTTCAGCACCATGTCGTCATAGGCGTGAAGGGCTGAAGCCTCAGTACCGGCCGGGATTGTTCTAAGCAAGTACTGCATCCGCGCCGCCGAGAAACAAGACCGAAGGAGGAAGAGCATGATATATGTATTCAATTATTTTGCTAGCTTGCTATTATTTTGCTAGTATGTGCTACTTGAGTAAGGTATCTGGTATTTAGTGATTTATACATTAGACCCTTTATGAAAACTCGTGTATCTATCTATCAAAGCATTCCTTTGGTTATGAAAGATTCTCATCGACAAATGCCCTACTCAACATATGAGTGCACTCAAGTTCTGCTATAGTAATCAAAAGAAGTTATTATTAGGTAGGAAGTTATTAATCGAATGAAACTCCCGAGCTTGAAATGTGCGACCGTTATACAAAATAAATACACGTGTTAATCGGGAAATATATAACTAGAACAATATCAATTATATAGTCAACGTAAATTGATTCATGATTACCTATTGACTGCTACGATTTGTTCTCTCTCTCTCTCTCTCTCTCTTTCTTAGAAACCCTTGATCAGAATGAAAAATTAGTTCTCATTTCAACACTAGTTTGAAACGGTCTCATAGATCTATTCGATCTGTTATCTGTGTATCACTAATCTCTCATATGAATCTTTAATACGCGTTATACGGTTAATGTGATATAGAGTGTATCTTTTACTACTTACTTTATCACTCATTCACACGGTAGAGTGTTATATATAGCTATGCAAGCACCTAACAAAATGGTGCAACAGAAGATAAATAATTGTATATATTATTACATCCATTTAATTTGGTTTATTCAAGTCATATTTATTCAGTATAAGTCCACTCCGTTTCCTAATTAATACTTCCTTTATTTCACTCAGATTGTGCCGCCCATGTCCTGTTACATGACGCGGCTGAGCCGGCAATCCCTGGCACTTAAAAATCGAATACTTGAATAATCAAATAGGAGGGTGCACTACAATGCTATGCACAACATAGTACGAGTCGTCGTAAAGATTACATTTTAAAAGGAATATCCAGAGAATGACATCGTGTCTGATGCAAGCTCATCAATGCTCATAAATATACATTAATCAAGGGGCAGACGTCTCGGGACAGTGGGAGAGACAAGGTGGAGCTTGGGCGATATAGCAATATTCGAAGGTAACGTGAGTCAGGCTGGGACTCGGCACGCTTAATTGTGTCGAAACTGTTTCCGTTGATCTAACCTGTAATTATCGCTTTGCTTATTAATTGAGTGCGCGGATTAGAATCTTACATACCCACCCATCCAAACATCTATGTGATGGCTGAACATGGCCTCTATAGTGACAATGATAAAGTCCACAAGTGTTCGTTGTCTTCCGAGCTGGTTTGGCCGAGCTGTCGAACTGTAGACATCTCACGCGGTTCATCTCCAGATCGGAGCCACATGTGCTGCCTGGGGTCTCGTCCAGAATTGGAGGAGGTTATCGGCGACCCAGCTCTAGTTCACAGCAAACTATTTACATCTTGGAATAAAGAGACTGACAATTAATAAAACAATAAAAATAGCCAATATAATAATAATAATCTATTATAATTAGCACTATTGCTACATCTAACGGCTTATGTAGTGGCAATATTGCTTCATGCAAAAGGAGCTCGATATCATCATATGCCTAACAGTATTCGGACAATTTCTGCTCAAAGCTGCCTATTTCTAACATGTAACAGAATACCAGCCGCACTATAATAATGTATTGTACATTATTAAATATCACATTATGTCATGCCAGCTGTCTGTGGCTTCAGAGCCGCACGCATACTCGCAGTGACCTTTTCTTACGAAGTTAGGGGCAAAATGCATTATACAGACCCGACTTCACGTCTGAGGTATCCGTCTGGTACTGTGGGACTCTGGCCCGCTAAAACGCTGAACTTCTTCAATTTGGGCCTTGACTAGCTGACTAACTGATTTTGTATTAGTTCAGATCAAGGCTTGCAGGGCGGGGCAGCTCATGGATTGGAGTCCATTCCCGCCCGGGTCTATCTTCTCACTCGCACAGGGCGGGGCGAGGGAGAGCCCGCAAAGGCTCGGAGGAGCCGCTGCGTCGTTCCTAGCTCGCTCTTCGATCTCCTTCGTTCACATCACTTCCTCATCATAGGAGCTGATACCTTGACAAGGTTCCTAGCTTTCGAGCATGTTCATCACCATGGCACCCATAGCCTGTCAGCACCAGGGTAAGTTTTTATGACACGTGGCCATGTGTCATAAAACCTCTTTACTCACAGTTTGATGTCGGGTATCAAGAGTCCATTCAGCTTTTCCATCTGAGGCTCTCCACCTTTGCCGCCACGCACCGAGGGTCTCCTCCTTTACTTCCTCAGGGCCAAGCGCTGAGTTCGTGTGTCGCCTCGCTCTTCCACGTACTGCGAGGTCCCACGGCACAGTCCGCGCAAGGGCCAAGGTCGCCTCCGTGGATATTGTGCGGCAACCTCTGCAAATCCGAAGAGATAAAACCTGTTAGGTTTTCTTAAGCAACACCCGGTTCCTCTTAGACTTCATCGCCATTTCCCAGATGGGTGAAGCGTAGAGCACAATGGAAACCGCCACCGCTTCCAGTAGCCCCCTGCTGCTCTCGCCTGTTCCGTAGATATTAGGCATCAGTCCGCTGATACACGCTGCCGCCTTTGCAGCTTTTGCCACAGCGTCTCTCACGTGGGCAGTGCCGGTTCTCTCTTTATTAAGTATGACTCCGAGATACCTTGCCCCTTTCTGAGGGGTAATTTCTCGCCTGCTCAGTTCGATACTCAGTCGTCGGCATCTGAAGCCACAGACAGCTGGCATGACATAATGTGATATTTAATATTGTACAATACATTATCATAGAGCGGCTGGTATTCTGTTACAGTTTAGTACGAAATAGGCAGCTTTGAGCAGAATTTGTCCGAATACAGTAAGGCATATGATGATATCGAGCTCCTTTTGCATGACGCAATATTGCCACTACATAAGTCGATAGATATAGCGGTAGTGCTAGGTATAATGCATTATTATGTTGGCTATTTTTATTGTTTTATTAATTGTCAGTCTGTTTAATCCAAGATGTAAATAGTTTGCCGTGAACTTGAGCTGGGTCGCCAATAACCTCCTCCAATTCTAGAAGGGACCTCAGGCAGCACATGTGGCTGCGATCTGGAGATGAACCGCGTGAGATGTCTACAGTTCGACAATCTTGGCCAAAACAGCTCGGAAGACAACGAACACTTGTAAACTTTGTCGTTGTCACAATAGAGGCCGTGTGTTTAGCCATCAAAAGGATGCTTGGATGGGTGGGTATGCACGATTCTAATCCGCCCACTCAATTAATAAGCAAAGCGATAATTACAGGTTAGATCAACGGAAACAGTTTCGACACAATTAAGCGTGCCGAGTCCCAGCCTGGCTCGCGTTACCTGAGAATATTGTCATATCGCCCAAGCTCCACCTTGTCTCTACCACTGTCCCGAGACGTCTGCCCCTTGATTCATGTTCAGCCACAATGTGCATTGACGAGCTTGCATCAGGCACGATGTTCTGATCAAGGGTTTCTAAGAGAGAGAGAGAGAGAGAGAGAGAGAAGAAATCGTAGCAGTCAATAGGAAATCATGAATTAATTTACGTTGGCTATATAATTGATATTGTTCTAGTTATATATTTCCCGATTAACACTTGTATTTATTTTGTATAACGTTCGCACATTTCAAGCTCGCGAGTTTCTGAGGGGGAATTTGTCGCCTACTCAGTTCGATACTCAGTTGTCGGCATCACTGTCTCGCAACCAAAAGGATGGCTTCTGTCTTCTCCGGTGCGAGTTTCACCTTCTCTAGCGCCGGGAAAGTGGATTTGCCTCTTCTGGAACCATGTTGCTTCTCCGAGAAGGACCCTTTCGCCTCGAAGTCAGCCGCCCGGATATGACAGATTCCAGAGCCTTGCCTACTGTGCTGAGGAGACACAGAGGCCTGTCCGCCAACGGGGCGTCCGGTGGCTTTCCAGGATTGTGGATAACTTCCACAATGGCACTTTTCCCAGGGAGGGCAGGTTCCCAGGGGAGTGGCACTTTTCCACTCCCCTGGGAACCTGCCCTCCCTGAGCAGCCTTTCGGCCACTTTTAGGAAGGTTTCCGGGAATTCCAGCGGCAGGTGCGTTGCCGATTCCGGTGGAATACTGTCCGGTCCCGGCGCCTTACCTACTATAAGCCTGAGTTCGGCATATCGGACTTTTTCCACCGTGAGTGGTGGGAAGCCTACGAATTCGATCGCTTCTTTTTCTTGAGGTGACTGCCGCTGAAATAGCTTTTCACCTATCTCTTTGACCAGGCGTTCAGGGAGTTTGGACAGAGCCCCTCCCAGCTTCTTCATGGCAATCTTGTACCCTTTCCCCCAAGGGTTATGCTCGATCTCCTCGCACATCTCCTTCCACTTAGTCTCCTTGCTCCTCTTTATGAGTTTGTGCAAGTTCTTGCGAGACTCCCTGATCCTAACGAGCTGCTCCTCCGTAGCGAGCCCCCTGGCTCTCGTGCATGTCCTCCTCGTCCTGTTCAACTCCGCACGAACTTCAGCTATCAACCAGAAGGCGGGTTACGCCCACGGCTCCTTGGATGCACCTGTGCCGACGTCATCTCGCATGCCATGATGTCTCACTCAAAGGAAAGCCGAGAATTCGCTAAGGTTTCGATTTGGGGAGAAGAAGCGTTTATAGAGGACGTGACCGCCGTCCAATTCCAGCCACGCATACCCCCACCCTCCCCTCGCACTCTCACGGCAATATAACCGGCAGCACCAGATCGACGGACCACTTTCCTTGAGTTGCCTTGCTGATAGCGATCCGTTTGTTAGGTTCGCTAATAAGGCGGACGTCAACATGCCTTTCGGCCACGGTGCCCTCCAGCATGTCGTGCGCCTCGCGACACCTATTGAGGTTGATCTGGAGAACACTGATCATTGTTGCAGCTTAGCCGTGCCCTGCTGCCTCCCCCGCTCGCTCCACCTCCAGGTTTCCCTCTGCTGTTGATTGCTGTTGTCATCGTCAGTTATTTGTGTGATGATCGGCCCTCTGTTTGATCTTACGGCCGTCAATATTTTTGCAATGTCGGCCGCTTTCCGCCTTGGATGTCGCTGCGTAAGCTCATCGATGGCCCTGCTGCGTTCTCTTTGTCTTGCTCTTCTTGTCTTCTGAGTCCTTCGCGCCGTTCTCTCGCACTCTCTTGACTCCCTCCCTGAACTGTACGCATGACATCGAGTTGACTGGCGGGGTCTCCCTTTTACAGTGCTTCACAATATGGTCATTTCCACCGCATCGGTGTCACTTGCCTTTGGCGCGTTTGCTTCCTTCTTTCCTGTCACCGCTCTTGGCTTCGTTACACCAGGTGACCAAACTTCGAGCAATTAAAGCAGCAAGGCAGGTTTATCCACTCCATCATCCTGCATATGTTCCAACCGATATTGTACCTCTTTTTAGTCAGCAGTGCTTTACCGAAATCGGGCAAAATTTTGAGGGTCGCCGTTCACTTCCCGTAACCAGAACTGAACAACACCAGGTTTTCCTTTCGAGCCGATATTGCCGAAGGGTCGATCGGTGTTTTCACGCACTCTTCGACGGCCTTTCTCGCTCACTGTTGTCGACTCGCCTAGGTCTCGGACGGCAATGGTCATCAGTCCTCCACTAGGCCGGACATGGACGTCCGCCGCCAGCGTAGAGTTCTGCCTGATGCTCTCTGCAAAGTCCTACCCTCCGCCGATCTTCTTTTCGTGAAGGAGGACCTTCAGCTCACCGTTGAGCGTTTTTGTCACGCCTTGGATTTCGACACCTGCCTCTTCCGGCACAATCGCTGACTTGAGATTGGTTAGGATCTCAGCATACGTCTTGTTCTCTTGCGCCTTTACAATGATGGTGCTCGTATTTGTCCTTGAGGGCGCCTCCGACCGTTGCTTGAGTCTTTTGCCCCCCATGCATATATCGGCCTTTAGATCAGCCTTTAGATTTAGCGGTAACCTCCCACTGTGGAATTCCACGCGTGTGGCCTCGGCAATGCCCCCCGAGGGCCTCAGCAGGGTCCCAATCGGTCGCCATCCGGCACTGCAGAAACATCGGGATTTTCAACGGTTGATGGGCAGCCAGGTGGTGGTCAGTTAAACCGTCCTGGCCCATGTACTCGCCGTCGGCCTGGTGTGCCTCCCACTTTAGAGCTGTACCCTCACACATGGTCCCAATGTGTTGTTTTCCGCCTCGACTGCGGCCTTCCCGCCCAACTTTATACTCAGGGTGGCCTCGGCATCCTCAGTGTACAGCGCTTGGCTGACGTTTGCTACGCAGCCTCGCTTACGGCGGTCGCCGACATGGTTGCTACGGTCCTGCCCCCCGTAGCTCTCGCCCACTTCTCCGCTTCCCGTGAAGCTGCCCTTGACCAGACAGGCGTGTCCCCCACAAGGAGCTGCGGGACTCCCTCCTGACCTCAGTGCCGCACCTTGCTGACCAGGCTCGCCTCCGCGCCGTCGACAGGCCTAGTGCGGGGGCATGGCTCCATGCGTTGCCTTCCTCGTCCCTTGGCACTACTGTCGACGACCTCTCCCTCCGCTTCTGCCTGGGCTTCCGCCTCGGGGCCCCTGTGGTTGACGACCTCTGGGACCGTTGCGGGGACCCTGCCGCATCGAATGGCCACCACGGACTATCGTACCAGCGCAGCGCCGGTCGTCATTCGCGACACACGATGCTTAATGACACACTCGTGAGGGCCCTCCACTCCGCCGGTATCCCTTCACGCGGGAGCCACAGGGCCTCGATACTTCCTACGGGCGCCGCCCTGACGGCCTAACTCTCATCCCCTTCCACCGAAGCCAGCACCTCGTTTGGGACGACACGGTGGTTGACACTCTAGCACCTTCTTATGTCAACCACTGTGCGACCACCCCCGGTTACGCGGTAGCGCGTGCGGGCCGGGCCACGCTACGAAACTTAGATCTTGTGATACCACCGGACCTGAAAAAGTATCAAGAGTAGTAGGATTTATAGAACAAGAAGAAAGTGAATTTCGGTATTGTGATGGCAGGCCTGTTTTATTAAGTACTGTATAACTTAAAGAGTAGAATGACTAAAGCTTCGATGTGTCTCTCTCTCTCTCACTGCATATGTAGAAAATAAACTTCAAGGACATAGATTATAATGGCATGAATAAACTTGTGCATCTTGCTGAACAGCGAAGTACATGGTGAGCACAAAACGCTAAGGTTAACAATATAACGAAAATGAAAAAACACGCCACGAGCCCGCTGAGGTATCGATCGGTTAATCAGGGCTGAACAATTGCAAATCTCATTACAGAGTTCGATTGTTGATCGATCCCAAAGTTCTGATTCAATCTCTTCAAGATTGCTAGTTAATGGCATGATCTCTGTGTGGCGGTTCTTTAGCGGCCAGGCATCAGAGTTGAGAGAGACCGAGACTCAGCACGAGGTGTACGCCCCTGGTGTATGCCGCTGATACAAACGAGATTTGTTTTAAGTGGTATTCTTTGCTAGCCTTCGAGATATCGTAGTGAAATGGCAAACGGTTATCAAGTTCAATGTGGTTGCGGCTGATGAAATGTAATTACCCGAACACCGTCGCCTAGTAGGATGGCAGAATACAGCGTTCTTTGTTAGAACAATATACCATTTTTTATAGTTATCATACTTGTAATGAGAACACAATTGTATTGATTTATTTACACGAAAATAAAACTAATTATCTTATCCTTGTCATTACACTATATATCATATCTTAATCGCGGCTATCGAGGTGAGCCAACCAAATATTAGGCTGTCCGGATCAAACTGTCCCGCCATTCGAATGGCGCACAATCCGAACTACGCGATACAATGCGTTCATTTTTGGAGTGGGCACGCGGCAGGAATGTGGCTTCCTTTCGAACACTGAGTGCTTTTGATACGATCAGAAAGATGGACACTGCAGCAAAAAAATCAAATTCCCCCAAAAATCAACGGGAAAACATCAAGTTTTTGTTTCTCCAAAAACACCATCCAGCTGAAATCCATCGAAAATTAGTGAACGCGTACAGCAGGTCTGCCTTATGCCTGCGAACGGTGCGAAGTTGGTGCAAGCGATTTAACAGTGAAAATTTGGACACTGATGACCATGAGGCGGGGACCACAAATAAGGTGCAACGAGGAACGAACGGATTGACAGAATCAAGGCAGCTTGTGAGCTAACTAGAGCTTGGTCCATGAGGTCTTTGTCGGCTGAAACTGTGATTCCTCGGGTGACATGTCATGAAATTGTCACCAATATACTAAAGATGAAGAAAATCAATGCAAAATGGGTTCCCTATATACTGAGTTCTGAGCAGATGAAAATGCGTGTGGAGTGTTCGACATCTAATTTGAAGACTTATACGCAACAAACCAGTCGCCTTTTGAACTAATTTAGTTCAAAACTTATTGGCATTTATCGAGCGGACAGTTTGATCCGGACAGCCTTATAGAACAACAAGCTTCCAATTCGAATTAGATCATCATGCTGGCCTGTCGATGACTGGCTCTAAATTCGCAATTATGGAATTACTCGTATTACGATGTGTTAAACATTTTAACTATTATTTTTTTGAGAATTCAGATACAGTTTTGTCAATAAACCTCAATTTGAATGAACATATGCAGATCTATATTCCGCCACGTCCTGTCCACGGCATAAAATGGCTTTCACCTGCATAGAACCATTAAACGTTACTCGACAGCGAGCAGTAGGTTTATAGCACTAATGGTCGAAGGGTCTGTCCCACCGTATGGACGATGGCATCTATGGCGGTTCCCTTGTTCATCTATCATGTTTCTAACCATCAAACATAACGTTTGGCCATTAGTGACCTTGAACCTTGGACCTTGGGGTTTAAGAAACGGCGCCTGAACCTTGACCTTGGAGTTTAAGAAACGGCGCCTGAACCTTGACCTTGGAGTTTAAGAAAGGGCGCCTGGAGTTTAAGAAAGGGCGCCTGGAGTTTAAGAAAGGGCGCCCTATCTCTCCTTTCTCTGAGTGGCTGCCCTCTCCCCTTAACTCTAGCTTCTTATAAAAGGTGAAGTGGACTGACAAGGAGCTAACTCACTATTGGTGTCACTATTCTAATTTGAAGACTCATACGCCGCGTTCAACCATGTCGTACCTGGCAAGAATCCACAGATTAAGAAATTCAAGGATTCTCTGCGTATGGAAAGATTTGAACTCAAGCCATGCGTCCCACCTATCAAGCAGCCCAAGACGCTCACCACCAAAAGGACACGGACCCCTCACTGCGAATTTCCTCGAAGGAGACTGCCATAGGATGATCCGCGCCACCGGAAACAAGCGCGCAGGATCTTTCCTTCTGCAACGCCTGTCCCTCGCTGTGCAGAGAGGACATCGATGTGTGCAAGGAGAAGCTACCCACGAAAGACATGTTTCGTGAACTCGTTTGGCAGACTCTTGGGACAAAGCCAATGCGACAACTGAACGTCAAATTGACGAACTATGCGCGAAGTCTGGGGAGAAACATCGTGTGCTTCCATCGCCGGTATCGCTCTTTCTGCTGGATTACGTTCAGCAGAATGTTAGCAGCTTTCCAATTTTCACCGTTTTCAACGTTGACAAAGCGAATAAGAAGGGACGCGATAAGAAAGGCAATATCTGCTTCTCTTGCCCGATGTGTCTCGACAAAGGGATGGCTCCCGTACGACACTATAATAGCGTACGCAAGTACCTCCTCAAACATTACCATACCATCCACTCGGACTTGAAGGACATCGATGCGTGCAAGGAGAAGATTTGTGGCAAGTTTCTAGTTCAATATACTGAAGATGAAGAAAATCAATGCAAAATGGGTTCCCCATATACTGAGTGCTGAGCAGATGAAAATGCGTGTGGAGTGTTCGACATCTAATTTGAAGACTTATACGCCTCTAACTCTATACATGTATATATACTATTGTTTTATCCACAGTTGGAAACACGCTAGTGTTGACAGAAGACAATAAATTCTACGATTCAGTATGATATATTGCATTCAATTGTCTTTGTTTACCACTGCCTGGCAGTTATGAATATTATATTTGGCTAATTTCTCTCAGGGCCGGGACAATCCGACAGGACTCTCGGTGAAGTTTTATATTATAGAATAGGCTATTGTAGATGCTGAGCTCCTTCGTCTCAGTGAAATCAGCATAATCTAAAATATCTGCAACGGAAGCACTGCGAGGATATCGTCTTAGATCCCACCGTCGCAAAATGGAGGTTAACCGGACCAGAGTGGCCCTCCAAGGTAGCCGGAAGCTCAGCTCTACTTGCAATGATGATGCTTACATGAATGATGAATGCTTACATAATGCCTAGAGTACGAATATAATAATACAAGACGGCGGGACTTAGAAGGCCGACCGGGAGAGGTTTCTTCTGGAATCGGAGCGGTTGTAGAAGACCAAGCTTAACTAAAGGCATCCCGCCCCCCCTGGAGCACCCTGAAGAGATACTGAATAGGTGGTTCCACTCCTTTGGGAAAGTTAAATAAATAAATTATTGTATGAATATAATGCAATGCATGGTAAATGCCCTGGTGTACGCCGCTGATACAAACGAGATTTGTTTTAAGTGGTATTCTTTGCTAGCCTTCGAGATATCGTAGTGAAATGGCAAACGGTTATCAAGTTCAATGTGGTTGCGGCTGATGAAATGTAATTACCCGAACACCGTCGCCTAGTAGGATGGCAGAATACAGCGTTCTTTGTTAGAACAATATACCATTTTTTATAGTTATCATACTTGTAATGAGAACACAATTGTATTGATTTATTTACACGAAAATAAAACTAATTATCTTATCCTTGTCATTACACTATATATCATATCTTAATCGCGGCTATCGAGGTGAGCCAACCAAATAGAACAACAAGCTTCCAATTCGAATTAGATCATCATGCTGGCCTGTCGATGACTGGCTCTAAATTCGCAATTATGGAATTACTCGTATTACGATGTGTTAAACATTTTAACTATTATTTTTTTGAGAATTCAGATACAGTTTTGTCAATAAACCTCAATTTGAATGAACATATGCAGATCTATATTCCGCCACGTCCTGTCCACGGCATAAAATGGCTTTCACCTGCATAGAACCATTAAACGTTACTCGACAGCGAGCAGTAGGTTTATAGCACTAATGGTCGAAGGGTCTGTCCCACCGTATGGACGATGGCATCTATGGCGGTTCCCTTGTTCATCTATCATGTTTCTAACCATCAAACATAACGTTTGGCCATTAGTCACCTTGAACCTTGGACCTTGGGGTTTAAGAAACGGCGCCTGAACCTTGACCTTGGAGTTTAAGAAAGGGCGCCTGGAGTTTAAGAAAGGGCGCCCTATCTCTCCTTTCTCTGAGTGGCTGCCCTCTCCCCTTAACTCTAGCTTCTTATAAAAGGTGAAGTGGACTGACAAGGAGCTAACTCACTATTGGTGTCACTATTCTAATTTGAAGACTCATACGCCGCGTTCAACCATGTCGTACCTGGCAAGAATCCACAGATTAAGAAATTCAAGGATTCTCTGCGTATGGAAAGATTTGAACTCAAGCCATGCGTCCCACCTATCAAGCAGCCCAAGACGCTCACCACCAAAAGGACACGGACCCCTCACTGCGAATTTCCTCGAAGGAGACTGCCATAGGATGATCCGCGCCACCGGAAACAAGCGCGCAGGATCTTTCCTTCTGCAACGCCTGTCCCTCGCTGTGCAGAGAGGACATCGATGTGTGCAAGGAGAAGCTACCCACGAAAGACATGTTTCGTGAACTCGTTTGGCAGACTCTTGGGACAAAGCCAATGCGACAACTGAACGTCAAATTGACGAACTATGCGCGAAGTCTGGGGAGAAACATCGTGTGCTTCCATCGCCGGTATCGCTCTTTCTGCTGGATTACGTTCAGCAGAATGTTAGCAGCTTTCCAATTTTCACCGTTTTCAACGTTGACAAAGCGAATAAGAAGGGACGCGATAAGAAAGGCAATATCTGCTTCTCTTGCCCGATGTGTCTCGACAAAGGGATGGCTCCCGTACGACACTATAATAGCGTACGCAAGTACCTCCTCAAACATTACCATACCATCCACTCGGACTTGAAGGACATCGATGCGTGCAAGGAGAAGATTTGTGGCAAGTTTCTAGTTCAATATACTGAAGATGAAGAAAATCAATGCAAAATGGGTTCCCCATATACTGAGTGCTGAGCAGATGAAAATGCGTGTGGAGTGTTCGACATCTAATTTGAAGACTTATACGCCTCTAACTCTATACATGTATATATACTATTGTTTTATCCACAGTTGGAAACACGCTAGTGTTGACAGAAGACAATAAATTCTACGATTCAGTATGATATATTGCATTCAATTGTCTTTGTTTACCACTGCCTGGCAGTTATGAATATTATATTTGGCTAATTTCTCTCAGGGCCGGGACAATCCGACAGGACTCTCGGTGAAGTTTTATATTATAGAATAGGCTATTGTAGATGCAATAATTATTATACAATGATTAGACGACACTTACCATGTGCGCAATCTGAGGCTACATTTGCTATTGTATTTTTACGAGAACTTCAGCATTGACAGGCCCGCAGTTCCGCTAATAACCACAATTTGTATTGTACTATAAGCAGCTCGTAGCAGCGCGTAAACTGTAACAGCACATTATCGAAGGGCCAATGCTTCATCGTCCATCCCAGTATGTGCACAGTCTGCGAACGCCTCAGGATGTGCTAAAAACGAAGCCACGAAGCCCTGTAGGAGTCACCAAAGTATGAGGCATTTAGTGGGGACAGAAAATGTTCGGTGAACTTTTGCTTTAACAAACATGTTGTTTTCATTGACAGGCATGCTTTAATCGAAACAAATGTTCACAGTACTAGCCGAAAAATGCGCCATCTTTTGAACAATCGATCGTAGGGTCCTGTGATTATTTAGCACTCTCTATGTTCTTGCATTGAAAGCTCCAGTAGATAATGGATACTCCCGGTGCTATTAATACTGCCAGTACCATTAGTATATATATATATATCTATATATAATGCCGCTGTAAAAGACAGATGGATCAGCAGCCACATCAAACGTTAAACCTCGTAAGGAAAGACGCAAGGAAGTGCGGAGTAAATGTGCACTTCGCACAGGGCGATCAGCTCAACTGGTCTTCATTTCAACAAGAACAACGACATTCCAACAGCACCAGCGGAAGGTTATGGTGCCGTGTGGCACGCACCCATTTTACCGATGGCGCCATCTGATCGTTAGCCAACATAAAAGCATTAAATACTCGCGTCGGCTTTGCCCTACTGTACAATGATGATAGCGATAATAATGATCAAAGTAATAATAATAATAATAGTAATACTATTGTACAAATGCATATATTCATATTATAAATATATATAATATAATGGACATATCCCGTCGGAGAGCTTCACCATTATGCAAATGGGAGCAATGAACACATACGTCGGGATGGGACACATCAACAGAGAAGACGGCGTTAACGTGTACGACGAAGCGGCGAGCTACGGCTTGATACAGCAAGGCGTCCCATAGAATACAGAGTGCTCGCAAAATAATAGCAGCAGGCAGCAGTAATAAACGAAATGCATATCTACATAACGAATGATACTCAGGTGTATTTTGCGTTGCGAGAGCGACATCTCTGGGAACACTAGAAAACTTGACGATTTTACCGACTTAGATCTTGTGATACCACCGGACCTGAAAGAGTATCAAGAGTAGTAGGATTTATAGAACAAGAAGAAAGTGAATTTCGGTATTGTGATGGCAGGCCTGTTTTATTAAGTACTGTATAACTTAAAGAGTAGAATGACTAAAGCTTCGATGTGTCTCTCTCTCTCTCACTGCATATGTAGAAAATAAACTTCAAGGACATAGATTATAATGGCATGAATAAACTTGTGCATCTTGCTGAACAGCGAAGTACATGGTGAGCACAAAACGCTAAGGTTAACAATATAACGAAAATGAAAAAACACGCCACGAGCCCGCTGAGGTATCGATCGGTTAATCAGGGCTGAACAATTGCAAATCTCATTACAGAGTTCGATTGTTGATCGATCCCAAAGTTCTGATTCAATCTCTTCAAGATTGCTAGTTAATGGCATGATCTCTGTGTGGCGGTTCTTTAGCGGCCAGGCATCAGAGTTGAGAGAGACCGAGACTCAGCACGAGGGGTACAAAATAACAGCTGCGATCTGTGCTCCATCATATGCCACCACAGTTAAACAGTTACCTTGTTTATCTCTCTTGTTCTTAATTATGAAAAACTTGGCAATTCGACATTTTGTGGCTTTCGTTAGTAGCGTAAATCGGATAGTCACCAAATGCCTGTAATACGGTCCATTGTACGGGATAGGATTTAAACTAGTATCAGACATGCGATTAGTCATCATTGCACTCTGGTCCGAAGCTAATCAATCGTCAAGGTGCTACATACAATCGATCCTATTGTATTATACCAAATTAGATCCCGATGTAGTTTTTGAGTGAGGCGGTTCCAATACTGTGGTGACCCATGACCCCGACGACCACCGTGAAAGCTCTCTCTAATTTCGCCGGCCTCATTTTCGGAGAGGGCGCTCTGCCTCTTCTTACTTCCTCAATCTACCTTGGTCTCTGACTGCTTCAAAGAGGTCGCATTAGGTTGACAGTGAATACTACTGAGTGTCTTCACAGGTGCAACACCTCGGGAAATCAAGCTTGCTACCAGTCTTGTCGTCAACTTTCAACATGACCAAGCGTACGAGGCAGCCGTCGCGGAGAGCGCCAACCAAGAAACTGAACAATGACAAAATGCAATTGAAGGTCAACCCTATTCAGACGAAGCTTCTGGCCAAGCCAGTGATCAAAGCCGAGCCCGATGTTGATGAGGAGCGCGATAACCTTATGAGACGCTTCAAGGACCACCTGCCACGCATTAGGCTTGCGCGCGTCAAAACTGGACTAGTGACACTGACCGCTGATCTTAGTGTGGACGCTATTGCAAACAATGAAGAAGTCAGTCACTTAGAATCCGAGTTGACGGCGGTCTCCGGCGCGTCTCAAGAAGACATGATCAGCCGACTTAAAACGGAACTGTGTGAGATGGCTACTGATCAAATTATCACAGTCAAGATTGAGGGGGACGAGCTCAAACGGTTTTCGTTCGGCGAAGCGCGGCTGAAAGTCACAAGGCGACCGAGAAAGCCAGCCACTGGTGAGAGTCAAAGGTCAACAACTCAATTGGATGGGTAGCGACCTCGATAGCCGCGATTAAGATATGATATATAGTGTAATGACAAGGATAAGATAATTAGTTTTATTTTCGTGTAAATAAATCAATACAATTGTGTTCTCATTACAAGTATGATAACTATAAAAAATGGTATATTGTTCTAACAAAGAACGCTGTATTCTGCCATCCTACTAGGCGACGGTGTTCGGGTAATTACATTTCATCAGCCGCAACCACATTGCACTTGATAACCGTTTGCCATTTCACCACGATATCTCGAAGGCTAGCAAAGAATCAACTTACAACCAAATCTCACCGGGAATTTTTCCTTTTACTATTTTGAAGGCAAGAAGGGCAGTCCGAACCTTGCTGATTTCACTGAGACGAAGGAGCTCAGCATAATCTAAAATATCTGCAACGGAAGCACTGCGAGGATATCGTCTTAGATCCCACCGTCGCAAAATGGAGGTTCAGTTCATCGGCAACATCGTGAGGAGTAGTAACCGGACCAAAGTGGCCCTCCAAGGTAGCCGGAAGCTCAGCTCTACTTGCAATGATGATGCTTACATGAATGATGAATGCTTACATAATGCCTAGAGTACGAATATAATAATACAAGACGGCGGGACTTAGAAGGCCGACCGGGAGAGGTTTCTTCTGGAATCGGAGCGGTTGTAGAAGACCAAGCTTAACTAAAGGCATCCCGCCCCCCCTGGAGCACCCTGAAGAGATACTGAATAGGTGGTTCCACTCCTTTGGGAAAGTTAAATAAATAAATTATTGTATGAATATAATGCAATGCATGGTAAATGCCCTGGTGTACGCCGCTGATACAAACGAGATTTGTTTTAAGTGGTATTCTTTGCTAGCCTTCGAGATATCGTAGTGAAATGGCAAACGGTTATCAAGTTCAATGTGGTTGCGGCTGATGAAATGTAATTACCCGAACACCGTCGCCTAGTAGGATGGCAGAATACAGCGTTCTTTGTTAGAACAATATACCATTTTTTATAGTTATCATACTTGTAATGAGAACACAATTGTATTGATTTATTTACACGAAAATAAAACTAATTATCTTATCCTTGTCATTACACTATATATCATATCTTAATCGCGGCTATCGAGGTGAGCCAACCAAATAGAACAACAAGCTTCCAATTCGAATTAGATCATCATGCTGGCCTGTCGATGACTGGCTCTAAATTCGCAATTATGGAATTACTCGTATTACGATGTGTTAAACATTTTAACTATTATTTTTTTGAGAATTCAGATACAGTTTTGTCAATAAACCTCAATTTGAATGAACATATGCAGATCTATATTCCGCCACGTCCTGTCCACGGCATAAAATGGCTTTCACCTGCATAAAACCATTAAACGTTACTCGACAGCGAGCAGTAGGTTTATAGCACTAATGGTCGAAGGGTCTGTCCCACCGTATGGACGATGGCATCTATGGCGGTTCCCTTGTTCATCTATCATGTTTCTAACCATCAAACATAACGTTTGGCCATTAGTCACCTTGAACCTTGGACCTTGGGGTTTAAGAAACGGCGCCTGAACCTTGACCTTGGAGTTTAAGAAAGGGCGCCTGAACCTTGGAGTTTAAGAAAGGGCGCCTGAACCTTGGAGTTTAAGAAAGGGCGCCCTATCTCTCCTTTCTCTGAGTGGCTGCCCTCTCCCCTTAACTCTAGCTTCTTATAAAAGGTGAAGTGGACTGACAAGGAGCTAACTCACTATTGGTGTCACTATTCTAATTTGAAGACTCATACGCCGCGTTCAACCATGTCGTACCTGGCAAGAATCCACAGATTAAGAAATTCAAGGATTCTCTGCGTATGGAAAGATTTGAACTCAAGCCATGCGTCCCACCTATCAAGCAGCCCAAGACGCTCACCACCAAAAGGACACGGACCCCTCACTGCGAATTTCCTCGAAGGAGACTGCCATACGATGATCCGCGCCACCGGAAACAAGCGCGCAGGATCTTTCCTTCTGCAACGCCTGTCCCTCGCTGTGCAGAGAGGACATCGATGTGTGCAAGGAGAAGCACCCACAAAAGACATGTTTCGTGAACTCGTTTGGCAGACTCTTGGGACAAAGCCAATGCGACAACTGAACGTCAAATTGACGAACTATGCGCGAAGTCTGGGGAGAAACATCGTGTGCTTCCATCGCCGGTATCGCTCTTTCTGCTGGATTACGTTCAGCAGAATGTTAGCAGCTTTCCAATTTTCACCGTTTTCAACGTTGACAAAGCGAATAAGAAGGGACGCGATAAGAAAGGCAATATCTGCTTCTCTTGCCCGATGTGCCTCGACAAAGGGATGGCTCCCGTACGACACTATAATAGCGTACGCAAGTACCTCCTCAAACATTACCATACCATCCACTCGGACTTGAAGGACATCGATGCGTGCAAGGAGAAGATTTGTGGCAAGTTTCTAGTTCAATATACTGAAGATGAAGAAAATCAATGCAAAATGGGTTCCCCATATACTGAGTGCTGAGCAGATGAAAATGCGTGTGGAGTGTTCGACATCTAATTTGAAGACTTATACGCCTCTAACTCTATACATGTATATATACTATTGTTTTATCCACAGTTGGAAACACGCTAGTGTTGACAGAAGACAATAAATTCTACGATTCAGTATGATATATTGCATTCAATTGTCTTTGTTTACCACTGCCTGGCAGTTATGAATATTATATTTGGCTAATTTCTCTCAGGGCCGGGACAATCCGACAGGACTCTCGGTGAAGTTTTATATTATAGAATAGGCTATTGTAGATGCTGAGCTCCTTCGTCTCAGTGAAATCAGCATAATCTAAAATATCTGCAACGGAAGCACTGCGAGGATATCGTCTTAGATCCCACCGTCGCAAAATGGAGGTTCAGTTCATCGGCAACATCGTGAGGAGTAGTAACCGGACCAGAGTGGCCCTCCAAGGTAGCCGGAAGCTCAGCTCTACTTGCAATGATGATGCTTACATGAATGATGAATGCTTACATAATGCCTAGAGTACGAATATAATAATACAAGACGGCGGGACTTAGAAGGCAGACCGGGAGAGGTTTCTTCTGGAATCGGAGCGGTTGTAGAAGACCAAGCTTAACTAAAGGCATCCCGCCCCCCCTGGAGCACCCTGAAGAGATACTGAATAGGTGGTTCCACTCCTTTGGGAAAGTTAAATAAATAAATTATTGTATGAATATAATGCAATGCATGGTAAATGCCCTGGTGTACGCCGCTGATACAAACGAGATTTGTTTTAAGTGGTATTCTTTGCTAGCCTTCGAGATATCGTAGTGAAATGGCAAACGGTTATCAAGTTCAATGTGGTTGCGGCTGATGAAATGTAATTACCCGAACACCGTCGCCTAGTAGGATGGCAGAATACAGCGTTCTTTGTTAGAACAATATACCATTTTTTATAGTTATCATACTTGTAATGAGAACACAATTGTATTGATTTATTTACACGAAAATAAAACTAATTATCTTATCCATAGAATAAAATGTTTTACGTGATCTGCAGTTTCATCTTTTGTGTGCATGAAGTAGACTTTACGAAATTTCGAGAACCCATCTTGTAAACTAAGAAAGTATCTGTGGCCTCCTAATGATGGTTGCATGGGACCGCAGACATCGGCGTGGATGATGTGTCCCATGGACTGCATGAGCGTGTGTTTTGGCTTAGAGTGGTACGTAGCTCGGTTTTGCTTTCCTTTTATACATGCATCGCAATTGACTTGATCATCAGTGTATTCTATTTTCTCTCGAGCTAGGAATTCTTTCACTTGCCGTTTATTAATGTGCGCCAGTGATTCGTGTGCGTGTTGCAAAAGAACTTTACTTGTCCGTTTTTGTCTTACGGCGGAGTTATCCCGTTTGTCATTGCCGGCCGGGGTTCCGTTAATTGTTACAGACATATTCGTGCTTTTTCGCTGAGTTTGTGCGGAGATATTTGTTGCGTCATTGGCTACTTGATTTGTTCTTTTCGTACCGTGTGTTGCAGAGTTGTTCCCTGACTTGCGCGAAGTCATTACTAGGCATTCAGAGTTCCTTACAGGTTTTGCCTTTAATATGAATAACCCGCCTGCTTCTTGTGTTTTAATAATTTGGGATCCTTTACACAAGGTTATACTGTGACTTTTTCCGATAATGGACCATCCCATGTCCATGAGACCAGCCGCCGACAGCAGGTTCTTACGCATTCCAGAGACCAATAAAACGTTGTTAAGTTTGAGTTGGGCTCTTTTGCCCTTCCCAGGCAGTTCGAGATATATACTTCCGTCGCCCACCGCCTGCAGTGTTTGACTTCCGCCAACTCGGACTACCCGGGGTTCCGGATAAGGGCTAAATGTCGCAAAATTGCGTGAGTTGTTTGTGACATGATGGGATGCGCCGCTGTCAACGACCCATAACTCCTAATCGGAATCGGAGTGTGCTGTTGTAGCACCGAAAAGCTCCGAGTTTTCAACCACTAGGGCTTCAGGCCGACGTCTCGACAGAGTACGTTTCTGGGTGGGGTTAGTCTTTCTGCATTCATTTCTATAATGGCCAACACGACCGCAACCAAAACACGTGACGTCAGGGCGCCTATTGGGATGTGCCTGGTTAGAATGTCCACCAGGTCTGTGTGTGGTATTTTGCGGTCGGTTGTGGGGTCTATGCTTGTTGTACTGTGTTTGAGTGTTGCGAGGACGACGACTCGTGGTTAATTTTGAAAATAGTGCAGTTACTGGTTCTATGTCGTCTGCCTCGCGACGGGTAGCTTCGGCTGTGATTAGCTCCATAAGATTAACTATATTTCTATCAGTTTCGGATTTGGTGGCCCAGCTTAGTTTAAAGCTATCCCATGACCGTGGAAGGCTGTGGATTAGTCTTGCACAAGCCACTTTGCGATCAATGGGAGCGCCCACCTCATCCGTTGTGAACATTAGTTCCTTAAATTTATTGATATTTTGAATTACTGGTTTTCGGGTGTCATATTTAAATGACATGAATCTCGTTAGCGCTGCGTCTTGTCGCAGGCCTGTTTTGTTGTTGAAATTGACATTAATAAGCCTCCAAACCTCTGAGGCGTCGATGTCACTTGTCACCCCATAGAATAGGGTTATGATGATGTTGGACTGTAGCGAGTTAAATAGAATGCCCTTGGCTATTGAATTTGCCAGTTTGAAATGTTTGTGTTGTTGAACCTGTTCGGGTGTTAATTCCTTCTTAGGTTCATTTTCAGTGACGGGCTCGATTTGTGGATCTATCAGTTCTTTGGCAACCACTTCCCACGCAAATGGCTCCATTTGGAGCAAAATAGGCATTATTGTGGACCAAGCCAAGTAGTTTCTACCATCCTCGGCTAATGTTATATTACTTAGCCGCGGGGAAGCCCTGTTAATTGCCCCCCTCGAGGTATGGGAAGATTCGGTATTCGACATATTGTGTTTTTAAAAAATTGAGCGAGGGTATGAGGTTTGTTGTATAGGGTGGCTATGAATCCAATTAATAGGAACAATGCTATAATTATGTATATGTATATGTGAAGGTAGTACTGACCCTTTTGTTGGTGTTGTATTACACGGTGATGTCTCGTTCGCACGGTTACACTGGACTTTTACTTGACGCCTGCCTGGCTAGAGCTTTGTGCCGATAACGTGTTGAAGTAGTAGATAGCCTAACTAGCTCATAGGGGCGTCAAGGATAACACACTTGGTTGATGGTAATGCTCACAGTGAAATTTTATTTATCTGTAATCGTATTTATATGTTTATGTCTACATGTTACACTCTATGGTTCAACCAATCATGTTGTGCGTCTTTCTGATGGTACCGCCCAACGGGCGGTATCATGTGTACCCTTTCCCAATTCGTACATGAGATGCTCTTTGCATGTGTCTCTGAGAGTAAGCCATGTCGGCTGAGTTCACCACATGCACGTTCGGGGTCGGTGACCCCTATATATATATATATGTGTCCATGTGAACAGACATGCTCTCTAGTTTATTGTCCTGATCTCCAGATGTCGCTTCGTCTAGACACGCTACCCCTGGTCAGTCTAGACGGGGGCAGACTCGGGGCTGTTTAGTGTTATGACCATCTGGTCTACCGTGGGAATGTGGACTGTCGTCGTTTCAATCCTCAACAAGGTACAATTGTAACCATAGTAACATCCATGGGTTTTTGGATACGATTGCAACCATGGTAACACTCTTGGGTTTTTAGGTACAATTGTAACCATAGTAACATCCATGGGTTTTTGGATACGATTGCAACCATGGTAACATCCTTGGGTTTTTAGGTACAATTGTAACCATAGTAACATCCATGGGTTTTTGGATACGATTGCAACCATGGGAACATTCTTGGGTTTTCAGGTACAATTGTAACCATAGTAACATCCATGGGTTTTTGGATACGATTGCAACCATGGTAACATCCTTGGGTTTTTAGGTACAATTGTAACCATAGTAACATCCATGGGTTTTTGGATACGATTGCAACCATGGTAACACCCTTGGGTTTTTAGGTACAATTGTAACCATAGTAACATCCATGGGTTTTTGGATACGATTGCAACCATGGTAACACCCTTGGGTTTTTAGGTACAATTGTAACCATAGTAACATCCATGGGTTTTTGGATACGATTGCAACCATGGTAACACTCTTGGGTTTTTAGGTACAATTGTAACCATAGTAACATCCATGGGTTTTTGGATACGATTGCAACCATGGTAACACCCTTGGGTTTTTAGGTACAATTGTAACCATAGTAACATCCATGGGTTTTTGGATACGATTGCAACCATGGTAACACCCTTGGGTTTTTAGGTGCAATTGTAACCACAGTAACATCCATGGGTTTTTGGATACGATTGCAACCATGGTAACACCCTTGGGTTTTTAGTTACAATTGTAACCATAGTAACATCCATGGGTTTTTGGATACGATTGCAACCATGGTAACACTCTTGGGTTTTTAGGTACAATTGTAACCATAGTAACATCCATGAGTTTTTGGATACGATTGCAACCATGGTAACATCCTTGGGTTTTTAGGTACAATTGTAACCATAGTAACATCCATGGGTTTTTGGATACGATTGCAACCATGGTAACACCCTTGGGTTTTTAGGTACAATTGTAACCATAGTAACATCCATGGGTTTTTGGATACGATTGCAACCATGGTAACACTCTTGGGTTTTTAGGTATAATTCTAACCATAGTAACATCCATGGGTTTTTGGATACGATTGCAACCATGGTAACACCCTTGGGTTTTTAGGTACAATTGTAACCATAGTAACATCCATGGGTTTTTGGATACGATTGCAACCATGGTAACATCCTTGGGTTTTTAGGTACAATTGTAACCATAGTAACATCCATGGGTTTTTGGATACGATTGCAACCATGGTAACACCCTTGGGTTTTTAGGTACAATTGTAACCATAGTAACATCCATGGGTTTTTGGATACGATTGCAACCATGGTAACACCCTTGGGTTTTTAGGTACAATTGTAACCATAGTAACATCCATGGGTTTTTGGATACGATTGCAACCATGGTAACACCCTTGGGTTTTTAGGTGCAATTGTAACCACAGTAACATCCATGGGTTTTTGGATACGATTGCAACCATGGTAACACCCTTGGGTTTTTAGTTACAATTGTAACCATAGTAACATCCATGGGTTTTTGGATACGATTGCAACCATGGTAACATCCTTGGGTTTTTAGGTACAATTGTAACCATAGTAACATCCATGGGTTTTTGGATACGATTGCAACCATGGTAACAGTCCTGGGTTTTTAGGTACAATTGTAACCATAGTAACATCCATGGGTTTTTGGATACGATTGCAACCATGGTAACACTCTTGGGTTTTTAGGTACAATTGTAACCATAGTAACATCCATGGGTTTTTGGATACGATTGCAACCATGGTAACATCCTTGGTTTTTTAGGTACAATTGTAACCATAGTAACATCCATGGGTTTTTGGATACGATTGCAACCATGGTAACACCCTTGGGTTTTTAGGTACAATTGTAACCATAGTAACATCCATGGGTTTTTGGATACGATTGCAACCATGGTAACATTCTTGGGTTTTTAGGTACAATTGTAACCATAGTAACATCCATGGGTTTTTGGATACGATTGCAACCATGGTAACATCCTTGGGTTTTTAGGTACAATTGTAACCATAGTAACATCCATGGGTTTTTGGATACGATTGCAACTATGGTAACACCCTTGGGTTTTTAGGTACAATTGTAACCATAGTAACATCCATGGGTTTTTGGATACGATTGCAACCATGGTAACACCCTTGGGTTTTTAGGTACAATTGTAACCATAGTAACATCCATGGGTTTTTGGATACGATTGCAACCATGGTAACACTCTTGGGTTTTTAGGTACAATTGTAACCATAGTAACATCCATGGGTTTTTGGATACGATTGCAACCATGGTAACACTCTTGGGTTTTTAGGTACAATTGTAACCATAGTAACATCCATGGGTTTTTGGATACGATTGCAACCATGGTAACACTCTTGGGTTTTTAGGTACAATTCTAACCATAGTAACATCCATGGGTTTTTGGATACGATTGGAACCATGGTAACACTCTTGGGTTTTTAGGTACAATTGTAACCATAGTAACATCCATGGGTTTTTAAATACGATTGCAACCATGGTGACACCCTTGGGTTTTTAGGTACAATTGTAACCATAGTAACATCCATGGGTTTTTGGATACGATTGCAACCATGGTAACAGTCCTGGGTTTTTAGGTACAATTGTAACCATAGTAACATCCATGGGTTTTTGGATACGATTGCAACCATGGTAACACTCTTGGGTTTTTAGGTACAATTCTAACCATAGTAACATCCATGGGTTTTTGGATACGATTGGAACCATGGTAACACTCTTGGGTTTTTAGGTACAATTGTAACCATAGTAACATCCATGGGTTTTTGGATACGATTGCAACCATGGTGACACCCTTGGGTTTTTAGGTACAATTGTAACCATAGTAACATCCATGGGTTTTTGGATACGATTGCAACCATGGTAACACTCTTGAGTTTTTAGGTACAATTGTAACCATAGTAACATCCATGGGTTTTTGGATACGATTGCAACCATGGTAACACCCTTGGGTTTTTAGGTACAATTGTAACCATAGTAACATCCATGGGTTTTTGGATACGATTGCAACCATGGTAACACCCTTGGGTTTTTAGGTACAATTGTAACCATAGTAACATCCATGGGTTTTTGGATACGATTGCAACCATGGTAACACCCTTTGGTTTTTAGGTACAATTGTAACCATAGTAACATCCATGGGTTTTTGGATACGATTGCAACCATGGTAACACTCTTGGGTTTTTAGGTACAATTGTAACCATAGTAACATCCATGGGTTTTTGGATACGATTGCAACCATGGTAACACCTTTGGGTTTTTAGGTACAATTGTAACCATAGTAACATCCATGGGTTTTTGGATACGATTGCAACCATGGTAACACCCTTGGGTTTTTAGTTACAATTGTAACCATAGTAACATCCATGGGTTTTTGGATACGATTGCAACCATGGTAACACTCTTGGGTTTTTAGGTACAATTGTAACCATAGTAACATCCATGGGTTTTTGGATACGATTGCAACCATGGTAACATCCTTGGGTTTTTAGGTACAATTGTAACCATAGTAACATCCATGAGTTTTTGGATACGATTGCAACCATGGTAACACTCTTGGGTTTTTAGGTACAATTGTAACCATAGTAACATCCATGGGTTTTTGGATACGATTGCAACCATGGTAACATCCTTGGGTTTTTAGGTACAATTGTAACCATAGTAACATCCATGGGTTTTTGGATACGATTGCAACTATGGTAACACCCTTGGGTTTTTAGGTACAATTGTAACCATAGTAACATCCATGGGTTTTTGGATACGATTGCAACCATGGTAACACTCTTGGGTTTTTAGGTACAATTGTAACCATAGTAACATCCATGGGTTTTTGGATACGATTGCAACCATAGTAACATCCTTGGGTTTTTAGGTACAATTGTAACCATAGTAACATCCATGGGTTTTTGGATACGATTGCAACCATGGTAACACCCTTGAGTTTTTAGGTACAATTGTAACCATAGTAACATCCATGGGTTTTTGGATACGATTGCAACCATGGTAACACCCTTGGGTTTTTAGTTACAATTGTAACCATAGTAACATCCATGAGTTTTTGGATACGATTGCAACCATGGTAACACTCTTGGGTTTTTAGGTACAATTGTAACCATAGTAACATCCATGAGTTTTTGGATACGATTGCAACCATGGTAACATCCTTGGGTTTTTAGGTACAATTGTAACCATAGTAACATCCATGGGTTTTTGGATACGATTGCAACCATGGGAACATTCTTGGGTTTTCAGGTACAATTGTAACCATAGTAACATCCATGGGTTTTTGGATACGATTGCAACCATGGTAACACTCTTGGGTTTTTAGGTACAATTCAAACCATAGTAACATCCATGGGTTTTTGGATACGATTGCAACCATGGTAACACCCTTGGGTTTTTAGGTACAATTCTAACCATAGTAACATCCATGGGTTTTTAAATACGATTGCAACCATGGTAACACCCTTGGGTTTTTAGGTACAATTGTAACCATAGTAACATCCATGGGTTTTTGGATACGATTGCAACCATGGTAACACTCTTGAGTTTTTAGGTACAATTGTAACCATAGTAACATCCATGGGTTTTTGGATACGATTGCAACCATGGTAACACCCTTGGGTTTTTAGGTACAATTGTAACCATAGTAACATCCATGGGTTTTTGGATACGATTGCAACCATGGTAACACCCTTGGGTTTTTAGGTACAATTGTAACCATAGTAACATCCATGGGTTTTTGGATACGATTGCAACCATGGTAACACCCTTGGTTTTTAGGTACAATTGTAACCATAGTAACATCCATGGGTTTTTGGATACGATTGCAACCATGGTAACACCCTTGGGTTTTTAGGTGCAATTGTAACCACAGTAACATCCATGGGTTTTTGGATACGATTGCAACCATGGTAACACCCTTGGGTTTTTAGTTACAATTGTAACCATAGTAACATCCATGGGTTTTTGGATACGATTGCAACCATGGTAACAGTCCTGGGTTTTTAGGTACAATTGTAACCATAGTAACATCCATGGGTTTTTGGATACGATTGCAACCATGGTAACACTCTTGGGTTTTTAGGTACAATTGTAACCATAGTAACATCCATGGGTTTTTGGATACGATTGGAACCATGGTAACATCCTAGGTATTTTAAAAGGCACAATTGTAACCATAGTAACATCCATGGGTTTTTGGATACGATTGCAACCATGGTAACACCCTTGGGTTTTTAGGTACAATTGTAACCATAGTAACATCCATGGGTTTTTGGATACGATTGCAACCATGGTAACATCCTTGGGTTTTTAGGTACAATTGTAACCATAGTAACATCCATGGGTTTTTGGATACGATTGCAACTATGGTAACACCCTTGGGTTTTTAGGTACAATTGTAACCATAGTAACATCCATGGGTTTTTGGATACGATTGCAACCATGGTAACACTCTTGGGTTTTTAGGAACAATTGTAACCATAGTAACATCCATGGGTTTTTGGATACGATTGCAACCATGGTAACATCCTTGGTTTTTTAGGTACAATTGTAACCATAGTAACATCCATGGGTTTTTGGATACGATTGCAACCATGGTAACACCCTTGGGTTTTTAGGTACAATTGTAACCATAGTAACATCCATGGGTTTTTGGATACGATTGCAACCATGGTAACACCCTTGGGTTTTTAGGTACAATTGTAACCATAGTAACATCCATGAGTTTTTGGATACGATTGCAACCATGGTAACACTCTTGGGTTTTTAGGTACAATTGTAACCATAGTAACATCCATGAGTTTTTGGATACGATTGCAACCATGGTAACATCCTTGGGTTTTTAGGTACAATTGTAACCATAGTAACATCCATGGGTTTTTGGATACGATTGCAACCATGGGAACATTCTTGGGTTTTCAGGTACAATTGTAACCATAGTAACATCCATGGGTTTTTGGATACGATTGCAACCATGGTAACACTCTTGGGTTTTTAGGTACAATTCAAACCATAGTAACATCCATGGGTTTTTGGATACGATTGCAACCATGGTAACACCCTTGGGTTTTTAGGTACAATTCTAACCATAGTAACATCCATGGGTTTTTGGATACGATTGCAACCATGGTAACACCCTTGGGTTTTTAGGTACAATTGTAACCATAGTAACATCCATGGGTTTTTGGATACGATTGCAACCATGGTAACACTCTTGAGTTTTTAGGTACAATTGTAACCATAGTAACATCCATGGGTTTTTGGATACGATTGCAACCATGGTAACACCCTTGGGTTTTTAGGTACAATTGTAACCATAGTAACATCCATGGGTTTTTGGATACGATTGCAACCATGGTAACACCCTTGGGTTTTTAGGTACAATTGTAACCATAGTAACATCCATGGGTTTTTGGATACGATTGCAACCATGGTAACACCCTTTGGTTTTTAGGTACAATTGTAACCATAGTAACATCCATGGGTTTTTGGATACGATTGCAACCATGGTAACACCCTTGGGTTTTTAGGTGCAATTGTAACCACAGTAACATCCATGGGTTTTTGGATACGATTGCAACCATGGTAACACCCTTGGGTTTTTAGGTACAATTGTAACCATAGTAACATCCATGGGTTTTTGGATACGATTGCAACCATGGTAACAGTCCTGGGTTTTTAGGTACAATTGTAACCATAGTAACATCCATGGGTTTTTGGATACGATTGCAACCATGGTAACACTCTTGGGTTTTTAGGTACAATTGTAACCATAGTAACATCCATGGGTTTTTGGATACGATTGCAACCATGGTAACATCTTGGGTATTTTAAAAGGCACAATTGTAACCATAGTAACATCCATGGGTTTTTGGATACGATTGCAACCATGGTAACACCCTTGGGTTTTTAGGTACAATTGTAACCATAGTAACATCCATGGGTTTTTGGATACGATTGCAACCATGGTAACATCCTTGGGTTTTTAGGTACAATTGTAACCATAGTAACATCCATGGGTTTTTGGATACGATTGCAACTATGGTAACACCCTTGGGTTTTTAGGTACAATTGTAACCATAGTAACATCCATGGGTTTTTGGATACGATTGCAACCATGGTAACACTCTTGGGTTTTTAGGAACAATTGTAACCATAGTAACATCCATGGGTTTTTGGATACGATTGCAACCATGGTAACATCCTTTGGTTTTTAGGTACAATTGTAACCATAGTAACATCCATGGGTTTTTGGATACGATTGCAACCATGGTAACACCCTTGAGTTTTTAGGTACAATTGTAACCATAGTAACATCCATGGGTTTTTGGATACGATTGCAACCATGGTAACACCCTTGGGTTTTTAGTTACAATTGTAACCATAGTAACATCCATGGGTTTTTGGATACGATTGCAACCATGGTAACACTCTTGGGTTTTTAGGTACAATTGTAACCATAGTAACATCCATGAGTTTTTGGATACGATTGCAACCATGGTAACATCCTTGGGTTTTTAGGTACAATTGTAACCATAGTAACATCCATGGGTTTTTGGATACGATTGCAACCATGGGAACATTCTTGGGTTTTCAGGTACAATTGTAACCATAGTAACATCCATGGGTTTTTGGATACGATTGCAACCATGGTAACACTCTTGGGTTTTTAGGTACAATTCAAACCATAGTAACATCCATGGGTTTTTGGATACGATTGCAACCATGGTAACACCCTTGGGTTTTTAGGTACAATTCTAACCATAGTAACATCCATGGGTTTTTAAATACGATTGCAACCATGGTAACACCCTTGGGTTTTTAGGTACAATTGTAACCATAGTAACATCCATGGGTTTTTGGATACGATTGCAACCATGGTAACACTCTTGAGTTTTTAGGTACAATTGTAACCATAGTAACATCCATGGGTTTTTGGATACGATTGCAACCATGGTAACACCCTTGGGTTTTTAGGTACAATTGTAACCATAGTAACATCCATGGGTTTTTGGATACGATTGCAACCATGGTAACACCCTTGGGTTTTTAGGTACAATTGTAACCATAGTAACATCCATGGGTTTTTGGATACGATTGCAACCATGGTAACACCCTTGGTTTTTAGGTACAATTGTAACCATAGTAACATCCATGGGTTTTTGGATACGATTGCAACCATGGTAACACTCTTGGGTTTTTAGGTACAATTGTAACCATAGTAACATCCATGGGTTTTTGGATACGAGTGCAACCATGGTAACACCCTTGGGTTTTTAGGTACAATTGTAACCATAGTAACATCCATGGGTTTTTGGATACGATTGCAACCATGGTAACAGTCCTGGGTTTTTAGGTACAATTGTAACCATAGTAACATCCATGGGTTTTTGGATACGATTGCAACCATGGTAACACTCTTGGGTTTTTAGGTACAATTGTAACCATAGTAACATCCATGGGTTTTTGGATACGATTGGAACCATGGTAACATCCTAGGTATTTTAAAAGGCACAATTGTAACCATAGTAACATCCATGGGTTTTTGGATACGATTGCAACCATGGTAACACCCTTTGGTTTTTAGGTACAATTGTAACCATAGTAACATCCATGGGTTTTTGGATACGATTGCAACCATGGTAACACCCTTGGGTTTTTAGGTACAATTGTAACCATAGTAACATCCATGGGTTTTTGGATACGATTGCAACCATGGTAACACCCTTGGGTTTTTAGGTGCAATTGTAACCACAGTAACATCCATGGGTTTTTGGATACGATTGCAACCATGGTAACACCCTTGGGTTTTTAGGTGCAATTGTAACCACAGTAACATCCATGGGTTTTTGGATACGATTGCAACCATGGTAACACCCTTGGGTTTTTAGTTACAATTGTAACCATGGTACACTCTTGAGTTTTTAGGTACAATTGTAACCATAGTAACATCCATGGGTTTTTGGATACGATTGCAACCATGGTAACACTCTTGGGTTTTTAGGTACAATTGTAACCATAGTAACATCCATGGGTTTTTGGATACGATTGCAACCATGGTAACATCCTTGGGTTTTTAGGTACAATTGTAACCATAGTAACATCCATGGGTTTTTGGATACGATTGCAACCATGGTAACACCCTTGGGTTTTTAGGTACAATTGTAACCATAGTAACAACCATGGGTTTTTGGATACGATTGCAACCATGGTAACACCCTTGGGTTTTTAGGTAAGATTGTAACCACAGTAACATCCATGGGTTTTTGGATACGATTGCAACCATGGTAACACCCTTGGGTTTTTAGGTACGATTGTAACCATAGTAACATCCATGGGTTTTTGGATACGATTGCAACGATGGTAACACTCTTGAGAGTCATATTACGTATCGCTACGCGAAACTCCTATCTACATCAAGAAGAACACAGATAATTCTCCGTCTAATCGGTAAATGTTGGGAGGTGTAGACAGAGCAACTTAGAGGATATGAAGAACCCCGCAGGGAAAGGTTGAAACGACCTTTTGCCTCTAAGGTTGACTCGGGAGTGATCAGAGCGATTGATGATGATGGAAATCGGACCCACTCGAAGTTCCTCATCAATCCGCTAGATGTCGCCACTGTCATACCTCACTCCCTTATCAGCTTTACTTTATTGAAATGTTGATGAATATTTTGATGAGATTTCAGTGTCTAATTATTAGATACATACATATATAATTTGCAATGAGGATAATGTTGTATATTCACTCAAAATAATATTTTGAGAATATGTCGTCTTAACGAGTAATCATAACAATAACAATAATAAATATCTTAAATGTTCGACGAAGCTCCTGTTCGTCACACTCCCCGCAAATGCGGGAACGCATTTCTTGTTGCATAATAGAGGATCGCAGATAAGGTAAGGGGGAATAAATTTAAATATATTATTTTTCTAAGGTAGATTAAATAACGGTTTCTCACCAGGCCTATGTGTGTTGTAATGTAGGTGTTGAAATCGTTTTGTGCTGTCTGTAAATATCTGAACGTGCTTATAGTTCTAGCTTGTAGAGTAAATGAATTGGTCTTTTCAGACGTTGACCTGAGGGTAACTGAATGATACAAGATCTTTGCCTAAGATCTGTTCGCTCCCCGCCTAGTGTCGACACGACACGAACAAGGGGCCAGTATGCTCTCGAGGGGGCTGGATCGTGAAGGATGCAGATGTCGCTAGCCTGTAAAGGTCTATTGGCAGTTGGGTTACGTATGTGAGCGGAGCGAAGATATTCTAGATATTCCTTCTTGAAACGCTTCCAATATGATTCCAGGAGAGATTCTTGAAAACGCCAACGTTTAGAGACCATGATTGCTGAGTTGTCGGGAAATGAAAAAGGAATTTTCGAAGTTCCTGGAAGAACTGTGGTAGCTCTGTAACCGTAGAGTAGATCTGCCGGATAGAGGGCTCGAAAGTCTGAATCGTCAGCAGCTACTGTCGTGATTGGTCGCATATTGGCCATTGACTCGATATCTGTCAAAATAGTAGCAAGCTCTCGAAAAGGAAGACAATTTGTGCCTAAGATTTTCCGTAGCGGGCGTTTAATGACTTGGACAAGTCGTTCCCACCACGCTCCATGTTGGGGAGCTCTCTCTGTAATGAATTCCCATGAAATACCTTTCTCTGCTAGAAGGGTCTGAGTTTGCTGACTTCTAATATGGTTGTAGATTAGTTGTATTTCTGTAGCGGCTCTCTTAAACGTGAGCGCGTTGTCAGAAAAAAATTTAGATACCATAGGTCTACGGTTGAGAAAGCGACGAAGAGCTAACAGGAATTCATATGTCGTCAAATCGGGCACTAATTCAATATGAACAGCTCGCACTGTGGCACAGCAAAAAAGTGCGATATAACTTTTGCGTTTTTGTCCACTGTCGTCACGAGAGAAAATGGGTCCAGCAAAGTCAACACCAGTGAAGAAAAATGGTGGAGATCTGTCTATTCTGAAGGCCGGTAACGGCGGCGTTACTTCACAAGCCGGTTTAGCGTGAAATCTTGTGCAAGGTTTGCATTTAGATAACACCGAACGTGCCACTCGCCTAGCGTGCGTCACCAGAAAACTCGAACGAAGCTGATGTAAAAGCGCATTCAAACCACCAGAATGCAGACACTTTACTGCATGTATCCACTGAATTAGCAATTTTACAAGAGAACTATCCCCTGGCAGGATAATAGGATATATTTCGTTATACGAGAATTCATTCGACCTTTCCAATCGCGAACGACACCTAATCAGACCATCATTATCTACAAATGGCTGATATTGATAGATCGGGCTAGACTTAGGAACGTTCGAACATAATGAATTGAGCTCCAAAGGGAAAGCTCTGCCCTGGACATCTTTCAGCAAAATTTTAGCTGCGCGATCAAATTCATCAGCTCCTATAAAATTATCAGTTTTCCTTACAGGCGATTTTTTAATTCTATCAATGAAACGCATCACGAATGCTACCACCCGCACAGTCTTCGACCAACTTGAAAATCGATCTCCGTCCGCTAATTGCGGTAAAGCTGTGGAGGAACATTGAGTAGCTGTGCACATGAAATGCAGTCTACGTTCACATTCAACGGCTTCGACAGATGCCTTTGCATCCGGTATGTTCAGCTGATGCGTAACATCTGGATGACCTGCTGAACTTAACCAGTCTGGTCCTGAAAACCAAAATCTTTTAAGATCATCTGAGTCAAGAGCAATTCCTCTGGATAGAAGATCAGCCGGATTGTCCTTCGAGCGAACATAGTTCCACTGATTCTTGTCGGAGAGAGAGTGAATCTCATTAATACCGTTTGCAACAAAGGCTTTCCACTTCTCTGGAGTATCGCGAATCCAGCCCAGAACCGCAGAATTGTCACACCAAAATTTAATTTCGTGAATGAATTGTTCGCCTATATAATTCTTGATTTTGGCTGCTGCGCGAGCTGCAATTAGTGCACCCAGTAGCTCAAGACGTGGGATCGTCCAATGTTGTTTCAACGGAGCTACTCTGCCTTTTGCAAACACAAAGTTGACAACTGCTGAATCGCCCGCTACATGTCGTAGATAAATAATGCATCCATATGCGCCAAAGCAGGCATCGCTAAATATATGGAGTTCATTTCTCAGATTATTATTGTTGACATTTAGAGAGCGCGATATCTTTGTGTCCACGTGGGTTGCCAAAGCGCGCGCAATGGAGTTGAATTCATCTAAATCGTCACCAGTGAGAACATCGTCCCAACCGAGTCTGTGCTTCCACAATGACTGCAATAGCATTTTAGCCTTTATCGTGATTGGTGATAGTATGCCAAGAGGATCAAAAATCTTCGCCAAAGACTGGAGTAGAGTGCGTTTTGATGGAATATTGGTCTGACCAAAAGACCGGATCGCATTCTCGAGTGAAACGGATATAGAATCGGTAGGTTGGCACCACGTTATACCTTGGAATTTGTGATCATCATCACCATAAAGAACTGTAGTATCAGGTGAAGAATTAGCCTTGATGTAATCGCTGACCAGTTTAGAATTTGTGGCCCATTTGTTTAACGGGAAACGTCCTGCATCGAAAACCTTTTTTATGAATTCAAATTTTAACAAGGCATCGTTATCAGAAAACGCGCCAAAAACCACATCGTCCATATAGAAATGGTCGGATAGCTCGTAAAGAAAATTTTTTTCCCGTGGATAAAGCTCCTGTTGTTTCTCTAAATGAAATTTCAAACCCTGGCAGTGCAGCCAAGGACTACAAATGAGACCGAAATCAAGAACAGTTGCCCAAAATTCTTGAATCGGTGCATTAGGATATTTCGAGATATCTAGTGGCCATAAAAATCTCAAAAAGGTGCGATGTTCCGGGTTAATCTTAAATTGATGGAAAGCTTTGACAATATCAGTCGTCACTATTATTGGATACCTCCTAAAATGAATAAGGACCTTTATAATGTCTGGCAATAAACTAGGACCTTGGTGAAGAATGTCGTTTAAGGCAGCTACGTTTTTTTCACGAGCGCCAGCGTCCTTTACGATGCGAACCTTTAACTCCTCTGTTGCACTTGCGACTTTCGAGACTGCCAGAAGCGGCAGGTAATGAGCTGGGACACCAGTTCGCCGTGGAGATGCTGGTTCGACATAGCCTGCTTTAATAGCCTTAGCAATCTCGTTATCAATCGCGGCCAAAAGCTTCATGTCTTTTTTAGCGGCTTTTAATAGCCAGCGCAAACGAGCGTGCGCGATATTGAAATTATCTCCCAGACTAGAAATGTCTGTTTTGAATGGCAATGAGACAATATATCTGCCATCGCTCTCCTGCTAAATGGTATCCCTAAAAAAATGTTTAAGGTCGGAGTCCAGCTGTGAAACAGCTTCTGTGTTAGGCTCTTCAATGCCAAAATGTTCGACATCCCACAACAATTTTAGGTCAGCAAGTGGATCGTCGATATTCAATGACAGATTCTGAATTGGGGATGAACCGTCTGTGTTTGAATCGGAAAGCTCATCTGTAGCAACGAAATTTTTAACGTCTGAGACCGGGTTGCTCTGATCAGACATCATGGTGACATTTAGCACACACAAAATTGAATGAGCGGAGGTTGGCATAGGCGTTTTGGTTGATCCGTATAAGAACCATCCGAACTTCGTATAAGTGGCAACTAAATCTCCGAACACTCGTACCGTATCAGAAATTATACGAGGTAACACATCTGTTCCCAGAAGAATGTCTACCGCCTCGGAAGCATGCTTAACGAGATGGTCTGCGACTGGGACGAGATCATGTGTAAAGGAAACTGTGGGAAGCACTCCCTTCGTGATCTCCGGTAGTCCCAAGCCGCTGATAGGTATGCGTTCATAAGGAGCAAAACGGCTTCCCAACTCCAGATCGTATATGCCGCACTCCTGTAGTTTTGAGATCTGGCCGCCTATGGTGTAAGTGACCAACGCTTGAGAGCCGTTGGGTTTGACACCCAAGGACTTCAACAGACGGTCACTCACGAAAGACCTCTGCGAGCCTGGATCCAACAGAAGGCGGCATAACGAGCGCCGGTTGTTGGCAAAGATCCATACGTATCCCGTCATCAACAGTTGTGCGTCGACCGATTCACTCGGACCATGTGTGTCTATAGATGCATTGTATGAATTTGTGTGTGTGGCCGTATTCGATGAGTGAGCCGGGGGAATAGAGGTACGATTAGTTCCTGATCTGCAATCTAGTCTCGGGCACATCACTAAATAATGTTTGCCTCTACACTCGCTACAATTAATTCGTGAGTTTCTACACTTATCTGCTGTATGGTTAAATTGTAAGCATCTGAAACACACCTTTTTTTCTGCTAACAATTGTCTTCGGTCCGCTAAAGACATACTTAAATTACATTTTTTGCTCTCGTGAGAGCCGTCGCAGAATATA